>CM053274.1:88511985-89070048 GCA_028583415.1 Protea cynaroides
GAGTTGTGGTTCGGCCTAAATGCTCGGGCTAGGCTGGTAAACAATTAATCTAGTGCAAACTAGAGACTAAAGACCATCTAGTGGGAAAGTACTTTGATGGTAATGGGTGGGTAATTTGATTCAATGGAAACAGATGACATTAGAGCAAAGCCAAAACCAAGCTTATGTATCATTAGCCTCATCCGTTGCTCAAGCTTGGTCACATGACAAATAGAAAGAAATAAATGGCCCAGATCATGCAGCTAGGCTCTTGACCCTGCTATTTTTTATCTTTTTTTTTAAATAATAAAGAGCAGGTCACCAGCACACCAAAACCTACCAAAGAAAACCACCAAGGCTATAACTGCCACTGCAATTCAGCTAGCACTCATATATAGTGGACAAGTTCTCCACACAGTAGTTGCAAGACGTCATCTAAGTGACAAGGTGGCCCTTCAGTACCAAGGCAACCATTCACCACACGTGCCAAGGGGCCCAGACCAAAAACCTAATGATCTTACCCTTCACATGTTATAAATTTTACATTTCACATTTCTACCTTACATGTTTCAATAATCTCACCATACCCCTCTCATCTTCTATACTTTAACTTTTATCAGTTATAACCCTACATTTATACATATATTAACACTTAATTTTCTAGCAAAAAAATATTAAGCAGATACCTCGGCATGATGATGGCAATCGCCTTCGGCACTTTGGCTTCACGAAGGCATCACATACATGCCAAGGTGGCTTCCCACTGCCATGGGTCACTTGACGCTTTGACAACTACAGTCCAAGTTATCATCTGGCCATAAGTAAATTTCAGACCAACCTGACCCCTCCATGTGTCATTATAGTGCCTGAAGTACTTGAAGATCTGCAACTACTAGAAATAAAAGAGAAAAGCCCCAACCATAAGGAGTCACATGGTTGATAAAGGGAACCAAAATTGATTGATAGAGGCCCACTAATCTCCACTTATCCAAATCATCAGTGCATATTGCAGAAAAGTCAGGGGCCTGGAGGAACACCTTAGGGTAAGCGTATGCCAGAGATATTTTTTCCCCTTTTTTATTCATTCTAAAAATTGTTCGAGTATTCTCCACAGTTTACCGATGAGATTAGTCTTGGTTCAATACTAGCACAGATGAGAAATCATTAAATCCTAATTATTAATATTTTTCTTGTCTTTGACACAACCCCCCACCCCCCAAAAAAAAAGTAGTAAGTGAGTTATGACTAAAGGAAATTTTATTGATAACAAAGAGAACAAATAGAGCATGACCAAGGATGCTGATTATAAAATCAGGCCCTAGACCCAGAAAAGGAGTGCAAGAACATTGTTCAAACAAAACTACAATGGATATGATGTCCCATGACAAAGACTAGGCCAAACAAATCCGGATCATATTAATCGAAGGAAAGAAAAATGGGTGACCATTCCAGATATTGGAACCCACTGAAAAGTAATTGACAATGAAGCAGATATGAAATGTTTCCTCAGTCACAGACAACAAAGAATTCCTGTTTTGGGGACCTAAGTAAAATCACCCTTCATCCAAGTCAGCACATACCAGACAGGATAGTCATCAAATCGAAGTTGCAGACGCTCAATGCCCCCACCGTGGCATTTCAGCAGCCTAGGTCAGCATGCAAGGTGTCTCCGAAATAACACAGTAGTCACTTCAATGGTTTTCCCAGTTCAATGAGAATCAAAGGTCTCAATTACAGCAGGGAATGATGCTCCCCTTCAAGGTTGAAAGTTCCTGAGTTTTACTTTCAAGGCCTTTTAATTGTCAAAAACCAAATTCCTCAATTCTCTTGCAAAGGATAAAACTAAAGCCACAGATTTGACAGTATTTCACTAGAATAGACCTTATTCAGGAACATGAGAAAGCTCTTATATTTCTCCATAGCAATACTCCTCCAAGTGGAATTTGATATAACTAACATCCTAATCAAAATGAGCCCCCTTAGTTTAGTATCCTCTGTAGGGAACTTATTTCTAATCTGCTTTCCTTTTTTAAATTGGTAACAGCCGCCACAACCCTTTATTACCTGTAGTGGTAGATGGCTAAGACGTAAAAGTGATGCAAGTTGAGGGTGAAGTAGATCCAAAAAAAGGAAGGATAGTAGGTGCGGCAAAAACTCAGACAAATCTAGGTCCATGTTGGACAACATGCCAAGTCTCTGGCCATTTGTTCAACCTGGACCGATCTGAACACAGATTTCGGACAAGGGCATGTGTCCATGGCCAACTCATTTTTATCCAAGAAGCCCATGTCCGAACCAGATCCAGACCCGACTCAAGTCATTCTTGTCCAGACCTGGATTTTAGATTTTTATCTAAACCCAGTTTTAACTGAGTCCGATAAAACTGGTCAGACGGGTCAGTCTAAATTCACCATCCATAAGGGGAGGGCTTAATTAATTAGCCCAAGCAAGATGTGGGGAACTTTTTCAAGTTAGATCCAACCATGTGATACCCATTGACCTTTTTTTATTAGTTATTAGTCTAGTTCAACAATAAGATTGTATGTAGGAATAAAAGAAAGAAGTCTGTTAGGGTCAATTCAGCTTTACTGAAGAGATTGGTTTACTTTAGTTTGTCGTTAAAAGAGAGAAATTATTTCTGTTTCCAAGTTTTTAAGGTAGTTTTAAAGAATCACAATTGGAACAGATTGACCTAAGTTAAATATGATTCTAGGCGTCGTAAATCTATAAAATGATATACTAATGGCCTTCTCAATTGAATGAAAATATGAGTTGTCACTTTCTCCAAGCAAACTGTGTGTCTAGTTTTCTATTTCCTCTCTTCTTTCTACTCTCAGTCCTACTACACTTCAGATCAAATCTTTGAATTCAGTCCTTACAAAGTCCAATTGACCAGGTCAGTTACAACTTACAACTGCAAATTCCATGTTTGATGTTCTACATATCATTGTTTTGACCAGCAAAATTTACATCTCATACACCTTCATCAATTAATCCAACTCTGAATTAATTTTCATCTGACTTCTTATTCTGCCTCTGAAGGTCCATACTCCATAACACCAAGTGAGTTACAACTTACAACTATTAATTACATGTTTGACATTCTACAAATTATTGGGTTTCGCCTGCAAAATTACACCCCATACACCTCAATCAGTTCACAAATTTTGAACGTATTTCCATCTGATTTTTTATTCCATTCCATAAGTTTAATCTCTACATGTATCCAATTCCTGTTAATCATCAAATTCAGCTTCAGCCATGATTCTGTTGGAACAGAATCATCCTTCTAGGTTTTGTTTCTATGATGAGCAACCCCCTCCACCTGCATAGTTGGAATCTTCAGAGATTTCAATCTTCTAGCCTCACCATTTCTGAGGTTGTTGAAGTGAATTATTGCTTTTCTTTAATTTTCTCTGCTACTTGTAAATCAGAAATTCCAAAATTCCTCTATATTATAGTTCTTGGATTTCTAATTTAGGTAGGATTCCATAGCAGTAGCACTAGTAAGAATAGGTAGGATTCTTTCTCCTGCACCGAAATATCATATTCAATAGCCATGCAGCATCCAAATCACATTCAAATAAGCCAAATAAAAATCTTGAAATTGATGTTGTAAGACCCGCACGCCACGAACCCGGTTTAACCTTACGTTCACACGTCGTGGCCGGTCTTCCCATCATAACCGACTCAAGTGAACCAATTGTATGAAGAAATTACAAGACCAGGTAAACAACAAGTCAAATTTAGTTTGTGTGGTTGACTGTTTTAGTTTATGTGGAAGCAACCAGTCAAATCATTAAAGTGGTCGACTGTGTGGTCGACCAGTCAAATTTGGATTTGTGTGGTAGACTGTTTTGGATTTGTGTGGTCGACAGATTATGCGACCGCAGAGTCGACCAATCAAGCCCAGAACTGACTCTTTGTTTAGGAAATTTTCCTAATTTAAGGAGGTCTCTTTCCTAATTGAGAGAGGACTCTATCTGGAGGTTTTCCCTCTATATAAGAGACCCTCTACTCTATTTTACTCTTTTGCTTATTCTCAAACCCTAGAACTAAGAGAGAAAGAGAAAGGAAAAGAAGAAAGAGACTTGGAGAGAAAGAAAAGCTTGACGGAAGGAAAAAGGGACTTGCAGGCAAAGGTATTGCCATTGGAACTTCAACCAATCGCAACAAGGATCTACGGTAAGTACTTTGACTCCGTAGAAGGCTAGGTTACAGTATAATTATGGATTTAAGATTTTTGTTGCAAGGAAATCAGAGCTAAACTATGCTTTCAATCCTAACATGTTCGTTATAAATTCATAATGGGGACTATAAAAATTAAGGTTATAATGAATGAATTAAATAATGGATAATGGCCGTAGAATGAATGTAGGATGGATCCCATTGTCGAGCCAAAGGATCGAATCGATGCCCAAACCTGAATCATGACCTGAAGGTTATGTGGTCACACCACTGGTCGACCATAGTGCGACCAGTGAATCGACCACAAACTCTCGAGAAGTGACCAGAGTTTGTGAGGTCGCTTGTGTGGTCGACAGTATATAAATGTGTAGTCGACATATACTGAGACCATTGAGTCAACTACAAAGTCGACCAGTCAATAACAGGAAGCATATTTTGGAGACCAGACAAGGTTTTTGAATACTTAACTTGAGGAAATTAACCCCTAACTTAAATACAATAATTGTTTAGGTTTCCAAATAATTCAAAGTAATTTTCAAAGCTTGAAAGAGGAACAAACATCAATCACAGGTGAGGGAACTAGACCTAAACTAATTGGTTAACAACAAACCATCTTTTCTTTTTATTTTCTGTTATCTGATATGATGTCATGCCTTGTATGATTGTTTGTGCATCTCACATGTCATCCAATACTTGTTATATATTTGCTCATGCATATTTATTTCTGTCTATTTATATATCATGATGATGATGCTAGGAATAGGCATGTGATTGTTTTGTAGTTAATGTATTGAATGTGAGTGGAACATCAGGGGGATGACGTGGCACCATGGTTCAGCCTGGCCACCAGACTATAGCTCTATCTCTACTCAGTCCTACCCACTGACATTGTCGTATGGCCGTTACCTTAGCGGAACTAGTATGTTGTAGAGCATCAGGGGGAGGACGCGGTACTGTGGTTCATCCTGACCACCAAACTCTAGCTCTATCTCTATGGGTATACTGAGGGATATTGGAGTAAAGTCTTAGATACAAATTGTGATGACATCTAGGATTAGTTAGTTACGAGCCCAGTTCTGCAAGCCCTCGCCAGCAAAGGCTTATGTGTTGGTATAGGTAGGGCATTAGGGAAGTGTTGGCAGTGTGTGATCTGGACACTTTAGCTCTATCTCTAGTTCATGGCGGGTGCATGTGGGACGACAATGGTGTTTGATCCATTGGACTGATTCACACACTCATGTATAGAGATGCGGTGGCCGTTAATCTTTTCTATAGCACAGTTGCAAACTTAAACCAGACCAAAGATATGAATTGAATACATGCATATGTTTGCGCATTGTTTTATTTACTTACTGAACTCATGTTGGAGAGTTGACCCTCGCGCGTGCTATTCTTTTTGGTTTTAATGATGCAGGTAATATCATTGAAGACTACACGAATGCGCCAACGCATGGACATATAGCGACTATGGACGAGTAAGCTGTGGAGGACGAATATGACTTGTCTAGCGAGTGTTTCAACTATGTTTACGCTTAGTTAGTGTTTAACTTTCGTATTTTAATATTTGTAATAGTTTGTTATATTTATGTTTTGGTTACTTGGAAATAACTGGTTTATTATTCACTTATCATTGTAGACACTCAGTTCATTATAAATAAAGACTTTCGCTATTTATTTTATTATCTATAATTGTGATGTGAAATGTGTTTGGTTTAGATTGTTGGCACAGTCTAACGAAATCCTGGCTTGAACCGTTGGTTCTTATAACGGTTCATCACACTACTGGTTAGTCCAGAATTGAGGTATGATAGATGTTGCCATCTCGCATCCTAATAAAGATGCCTTGCAATTTCTCTTCCCTTAAATGCAATAATACCTATTAGCCAACATGAATAATCTACCATTCAATGTATCCAAAGTAAAATCTTTCATAACAAAAACCCAAGTACAATCATATCCAAGGAGATGCCCTCTTATCCCCAATCTCTTGCCTCCACCAACTTACCTCTAATTCATTAAATCAGCACATAGCAAGGTATAAGGCGCTTCACTTAAAATAAAGCTTCTGACCTATCTATCCTTCTATCTTTATCCTCCAAAATAGTAATTCTCCCATAAATAATATTAAGCAAGCATAAGCAGTCTTACATTTCCCTGTTAAAGAGATTCCATCAAAATTCTCTCATACACCTCTCCATTTGTCCACTTTATTCAATTGGGGCATTTCCATTTTCTAATAGACACCACATCATACAGCCTTGGAAGTGGTACTAATTGAATTCCATCACTGAGATTAAAGCTCCTAAAACTAATTTGGGTAAAGAATGGATAAAGTACAGCCAATGGGGATAGATCCAAAACCATACAACAAATAGCTATTACCTTACAAAATATATATAAAAAACAACAGCACTACATGTCACTTGGGAATTATAAAAAACAACAGCACTAAATGTCACTTGGCCCAAAATTTACCACCATCCAACAGCTAATCTTCCCAAAACCTCCCCCTGACCATTCTACACTTTCAAAGTACTCTAGCTTATAAAATCAGCATGCACCTTCATGATATATTTCCTCATTCCCACCCAGAAGGATCTATAAATTATCTACCATCCCACCCCTAAATCATCTACTATCTCGAACCTCACCCAACCCACTCCTTCAATCACAACCTTCCAAATGAGAGTCGCTACAATCAATTCTTCCAGCTTATTTAGGTCTTCCAGTTGCAAATTCCTACAAGGTAATATTGGTTAAGAAACATGTTATTCATAGGCCCAATAAAAGTCAGCTAGTTGGAACCTGAGACGGTAAAGGCAACCAGTCACCCTCATTAAAGCATCACCAGGAATCATGGTTCAAGGTATCGGTATCGGATCGGCTGATTCGTATCGGTTTTGGATCAGGCCGATCCCCGATCCCAGCTTGTTTCAATACTATTTTAATAAGAATCGGACACATGTTGGTTTCCCATTGGATGGGTACACCAATCCAATCCAGATCTGATTGGTTTTGGACATGGCCGATACCGTGTCCAATACCTGGATTTAGAACCATGCCAGCAAGTCAACCACCAATTTCCTAATGACCTTTACATATCAAATTGGTCTTGAAATGGATTGCAGAAATTCAACAGAGTTCTTGGCATCTTGTGGCTTAGCTAAAAAGAAAAATCTAGCCATCATCTTATGGACGCAAATTTGCATTAGTGCATGTAAACCAAGGTTCAAAATCTCGAGTCTCGAGGGTGTCTCGACCCTTGTTAAAACCGAGATCTCGGCGAGACTGTAAAAACCCCGCAAAGGCTAAAAACTTGTATTCCGGGGTTTAAGGCCTAATACTCCAACAAGCCCCTATTTTAGCATACATAAACACATTTAAACCATAAAATTGTAAAAATAATCACACATGGTAGTTGTTTGGCAATGTTGGTCTGAAATTCAGATGTAAACCTATGATAATATTGGCTATTCTATATAATTTTACACAAAGAAGGCCAAATGAGCTAGTAAAATTATATTTTAGGAGAAGAATAAACATAATAGCACTTCATTAGTTAATTGTTATAATCATCCGAAGTAGTCAAGTAGACTATACAATCATAATTCATACATTATGTCGAGACCAGTTGAGAACTAATCAAAAATGTCAAAAACTGATCGAAATTGTCGAGACAATCAAGACCAAGTCTTGTGTGAGATCTTGTCTCAACCTCTGTTCGAGAACTTAGAGAATCTCGAGATCTTGCTTGCCAAGACTTTGAACCATGACGTAAACCCAATGATATTGGCATTTTGAGCCTTAGAATAATAACTTACGTCTCGCAATTTGGTGAAGAGAATTCAAGTTTATGCCTTCAAGGAGGTTTACTATGACTATTATCTTGGCCAATGGAAGGGTATCCTACAAGAACCCTACAGCATTAGAATGTAGGCAGGTCTAGGCAACAAAACATATTTTCAGGATAGAATTTTGTTTCATAAGACTTCTAGATCTATCCAGATCTTTACCACTTGACTGTTGATAAGCACACCTGAGAAAACGATAAATATTGAATAACAGTTATAACTTGACTTGGTTTCCTATCCTCCGAAGAAATGCCAACATTTGAGATTCTTATGGTGCATTGACTTTTTTCCTAAAAGATAATATGGAAGTAATTTTTCATCAAACTAATGATTGCAACTAATATAAATCATTAAACTTTCCAACAACATGTTATCAATTATGACGGATATATATAATGCTATTTACAGTAGAGAATCATCAACCCTGTAGTTTGAAAATAAATCCATAGAAGAAACATAACATATTAGCTCTTTTCATAACCTTCCAAGCTATGATGGACTGAAGCACAGGCCCACATGCCATCAATTTTCATTAGCAAAAAAGGAAGGATATACTTTTATCACATCGTTCATACCAGTCACTAATTAATGTCACGTAAGAGGTTGAAAACTATATCCAAAAAGGTGAAAATGGGTAAAATAAATTAAACCAAAAAAATTATAGAAGGCTTTACTTTCCATCAACAATGCCAATACAACAACAGATATTGCAACATTGGCATGATTATCCAAACACAAAAATCATAAGGAAAGCCAAAATTCATGGCTTATCAATAAGAAATAGAAGCAAATGTCTTCCTCTAAAAAAGAAAATAATATTAAATATCACTTACCCTATAAGCAATTAAGTGGCTAGAAGGATACAAAGATAAAAAAATAATGCTTCGACAAATAGAGAAATACACATCTAGAAACAACACTTGGCCTAAGTGCTCTGAATTATAGAGTCAGCAACTAATTACGACTAAAGTACATGAGCTCAAAATTGCAAATACATCTTAATTTCATGCCATGCCTCCAAGAATGTATTTCATAGACGAAATCCAGTTTTCCTCTATTAACAAGCTTCACATGAAATATATAACTCCATCACAGGCCTAGACAAAAAGGATGTTTTACAAAATGTGCACTGTAGCATTTCTAACACAGAACATGGCTAACACCAAGACTCCATCTTTTAAGTAATCAGGTACTTTCATTTACCTACTTCCCTTCTTTGGAACAGATACCCCATCTTTGGAATTCCCACCTGCCATCGTCGAATGAATAAAAGGCCCATACGTTTATTAATGTGCCCTCAATAGAAAAGCACTCATATATCCACAATAAAATGAAAGTAAAGGAAAATATAATACTCGAATGACAGAAGAAAATTTTGCTAGCAAATACAATGCTCCTCGAAAAACAAGCACTGACCTTCAGATTCCGTCTTATGTCTGTCATTGGGATTTATTGTTCCTCCTCTAACAAATGTCTTTGACCCTGGTGCGTTATCACCTTGGAAGGACTCCACGAATTCAGCATACAACCGAGCGGTTTCATCCTCCGCTCTCTGCGAAACAATGAACCAGAGAGATAACTCAGCCCCGGTGGGTAAGCATAACCGAATTACCGAAACTGGGGGTTCAGGAAGAAAATAACATGCCTTTTTCTTCGCCTCTTCCTCTTCTCTGTGCTTCTGAAAAGGTGTTTTCTTACGTGTAACCGAAAACGAATTCATTCTCTCATAACGTCCTGCAACCTAACAGACTTATACGAAAACACGAAAATTAGGGTTTTTGTGAAGGACAGACACTCCTCAACAAAGAATATCAACCTAAAATAAACTATTGAAGATACAATCAGCTCCAAAATAGAGAACCCATTTGGGAATTCACTCTGGCAATCAATTCTTTCGTACTAATGAGCTAAGGAACCGAAGTAGGGTTTCAAGCTTCCGACCCACACCAAGAAAACGCTATAGATAACAAGCCAAAATATAATAACAGAAACTGATTACGGCCATAATTAAAATTTCAATGTAAAAAGATAAATTCATAAGAACAAGTTTGTGAACATAAATGGAGGAGAAATAACAAAAAAAAATTGCTAACGATAGAAAATAAAATCGATGCTAACACGTACTGATACTTACAGAATTGGTAGAGTAGCACTGACCGTAGACGAGGTAGGATTCTGGAGCTTCTGGAGTTTCAGGAAACAGGAAGAAGAATGGTTCACAAACCAGAAGGAGGGGTAGGTTCTGTATGGCTGAAGATCCGGAACGACTCAAAAAAAAAATTGTGAAATCTGGCTAAAGCAGGTAAGTAAAATCGAGATATGATGCGTGTCTCACATATGAAATCGGCTTTGGTAGTCTTCATGGACGGTGATGATCGTCTCTTGTTATATGATCAACGTGCATTTTTTATTTATTTTTATTTTTTTCGGTAAAACGTACATGTTTTCAATATATGGGATTTTTGCCTTTTGATACCTTTTAACTTTGAAGGCATTTTCTATAATAATTAGAAAAAAAAAAAATTTTGATGGGTCCATCCCTACCTAAGATTGCAACATTGGACCCAGAAATATGTATGATATGCTCCAAAAAAAAATATAAATAAATAAAAAAATAAAAATAGTTGTCTAAGCATGAAGTTTTTTTAGGAAAACGATTTTCTCCAATCGTCTAGTTAGTTAGTCTTTATCAAATGGATTGAGATGCATCGGCATACATGTCGAGTATCCCAACTCATCCAATAAATGATTGAATGACAGGAGAAAATCTTGGTCGAGTTTTTTATCCCCTGAAAATACACTCTTCCAATAAATCTACTAGTTTTGAGCATGAAGTTTTGATCCACATGAAGTATGATTAGTTCCGCATCAAATTTGCGTCCAAATAGATTGCGATGTGGAAAATGTAAATTGGATCATTATATAAATTTGAAAACACGAAATAGCATCGTCCCGTTGCGAGAATAAGGTTGTATACGTTTTGTTCCTCCTTAGACCCTACAGTAGCAGAAACCTCGTATACTAGGATGCCCTTTTTAACACAAACCCTACTACAATGCCTAGTTTAAAAAATCAAATATTGATCTAATGGATCGATCCTAATAAATATCAACCAGTCTCCATTATGATTTTAACCACGATTCTTATAAATAGTAAAGTGGATCAAGGGCAATCTGATCCTACCCCAACAAGATCTACGGATTCATCATATTTAATTTGTTTTATTTTCGCTTTTGTAATTTTTAGATAATAAAAAAAGATGAAATTGCAATGATAATTCATTCTAAATAATGTACTGCCGTAGGTAATAAATTTGATATCATTGCATGCAAAAAATAATTTTTTTTTAAATTTTTCTATAAATTTATAACAGATAATTAATGAAATTTTGATTTCTATAATGTGGAAAAAAGCATGGAACTTCTTTTTTTTTTTTCATTGTATGCAACCCTAGCATTAATTTTGAGAACATTGCATGCCCAAAGACATTGTATATTTGTATTAATTAATGCATGATTTTTATAACATTGCATACAAAAAAGGATGAATTTTTACTGCAAATTTACTTCAAATGATTGAAGGCTGTCGAGTCTAGGTAAATTTACGATAAATTTTTTCTTTTTATTATTTTTTTATAAATATATCACAATTTATTTTTGGGAAATTAGTCCGACCTCCCCCTTGGCATTTCATTTACTACATGGACCTCCCTTGACACTTATTGATTTACACGGACCTCCCTCATGAAGTGAAACTTCTACCACTTTTTAATCTACTCCATTAAAAATAGGGTAATTGACACATACCACCCCTGTACTTTAACCCGATTCCAGTTACCTTAATAGTTTTCTGAACCGGACGACTACCACCCTTTAACTTACATCAGGTTCACGAACCAGCCCAGGTTTAAATTTTAACCTATTTATTCTCTTTAATATGGCCAAAATACCCTTTAGAGTGAGTTGAAAAGTCTAAAATATCCTTTTTTACCTTTACCTTTACTTTGCCTTTTCTTCAATCTCATTGTTCCTCATTTAATTTTTGCTCCTTGCTGAAACAGAAGAGACCGAACGAGAAGACGAAGTCTCATTCTTCAATCCTCCAATCTCATTGCTCCCGACTGAAAGAGAAGACCGAAGGAAAAAAGCGTAGAGGTCAATTGAAGGAGAAAGAGGTCGATTGAAGGAGACGACGACTGAGAAGACAGAAGATCTGAGGCGTTGGAAGATCGTAAAATCTCGCCGGAAAATCGAAAATTGTTTCCAGTTGTTCTTGCGGTAAGTTGACGATATCGTTTCCTTTCTTAGGCAACGACGACGAAGTCCCATCGCGATCGCCAGAATACCTGGAAATTTCTCTACTGGCCTCCATTTTTGCGGTTAACTTTTCCAATTGTTGTTGCAGAGGAATAATAACCGATCTCACTTCCTCTCGTAACTGTTTCTGTAAACTTGATATTTGTGCAGAGATCTTCTCCATGCTAAAATCAAATTGCTGAGCTTGAAATTACTCTCTTGAGTTCATTTGAAAAATGTGTTTTCATTTTTGACATCTATGACTTCCGATTAAGCATGGAAGAAGAAGAATGAAAGAAAACCTACCTCTGCTCTACTGCTGCAATGGCTCCGCTGCGGAGATGGTTTTCTTCTCCCCGACTCGAAAGACCAAACATCTAAGACCAGACGTCTTTGATGCCTGAGTCTTTCCTTCTTAATAACAAACTGCTGAGGTTATTTTGGCCTTTTGGAATAAGTTGTAATGGTGTTAGAGAGGGTAAAAATTGTATATTTACCCTCTTTGTTTACAAATGGTAGAACCAGGGAGTAACTCATCCGGTTCAGAAAACTATTAAGGTAACTGGAATCGAATTAAAGTACAGGGATGGTATGTGTTAATTACCCTTAAAAATATATGGTAATTGCTGATATAAACATACCTTATTTTTTTTTAAATATCAAAATACCCTTATCTTATTGAATTAAGATAACTCAAGGTGTTTTTTTCGAAACACCTTTTCTTGCACCAGCATCATCTTCTTCCCAATGAATTACTTAGACTTTAAGTTAGTTTTAGGAAGGTACACGTAAGTCAATAAGTGTCATAAAGGCTTGGTGTAGTAAACAAAATGTAAAGGGAAGGTCCGAATAATTTTTCCTTTATTTATTTATTTATTTATTTTTTTTACCGATTAGCTTAATTAGTAAGGACTTGCACAAGTGGCAGGCTAGTAGCCAAGTCCCAGGATTGAATTCGCTTCATCCTTTGTGCGATAAATGTTCATTTCCTTATCTCTTTGCATGGTATGCACTCCTTTCCTTGTATTGTCATGCAACACAAACACAAGCACACACGCATGCCGAGTTGGCGAGCCACCTACAAAATAAGTGTACCGTGGTAAGTCAGTGGCGGATGATTAAGTTTTGATAGCAGGACCATCATGCAACACACCGCTACATTAATATAGAAACATCCATTCTCACACCCCTTTCAAGTAAGCAAGCTTGGTACAAACGAAAGAGTATGATTACATGTTACTGATCCACTCATCAACCAATACTTGTCAACCTGATGCTAAATCAAATCAGGGGAGCCACTCGAAGCTAGTATAACTGCACCCAAATGGAACCGAACCCCTACTATCTTTTTCATATTCATACTTCAACAGCATAACTGAAGTGCACACAAGACTGAACTCCAACTCTGCACTTCTCGGTTACTTTCCTCCTCTTGTGTTTTGCATGCTTTATAAAACCAGTGACTAAGACTGGGTTGTAGCTTACAGTAATTTTAATGTGTTGCCAATTTCTTGAGGTGATGAAAGGTACGCTGCTTAATCCACTGTCGATCATATGGAAGATAAGCCTGAATGGAATGATCATAGCTGCAACCCAGAATGAAACAACACATATATCAGGTCTATCTTATTTCGTCGGACAAAGAGAATCCTATTCAGTCCTCACCTACAGCCTACAACCAGCAACATTGTGTGACATTGTGCGCATGGTGACCATATCCAACCCCAAAAGAAAAATGATGAAAAAAATTAGCCTTAAGGATCAGTCAAAACTCTAATTGGACAACATCCCTTTCAAAACCCAATTCCATGCAATTGTAATCATCCACAACCAACTAGTTGACACAGGGTATGTCAAAAGTGCCATCTTACATAGTTCCATTGCATGTTGTTACCAACCTAACATCTAGTACTACCTGTGGCTATACAATTAATAAACCATAGCTTATCTCCTATACACAAACCTTATGATTATCCATGGAAGAGAGATGGTAGAAGTCAAGTAACAGATACAACGCATGAGAAATAAATTCAATGGGTTAGTAAGACATACACTAGTGCACTCAAATCTGCAAGGCCGTCAATGAAATTGTAGAGATCTGCAATGTCGTATGTGATGTTTCTGATGGCTGGATTGAGCTCCTTAAGCTTCCTTTCATATAGTCCACAAATACCTGTCCAAGATGAAAGATAAATGTAAGAGTGGCAACCATCAATAAAATAAATGGATGTCTGAAGCTGCCAAGCTAATCACACCACGTAATCAATTCAAGATGAATATATTCTGTAATTTGATAGAGAACAAAGTGATTCAAAGACTATTTCAAAGGTTACACTTCTTACGGAGCATATATATACATTCTTGAAAAGTTTTTTTTGGGTAGATAAACTTTCTTGAAAAGTTACTAATTGAATCCCCAACTGTACATCTTTCGCTGTAATGGTCAAGAGAGCTTTCCTTTTCGAAGCTCTTTGATCTCCCCCCCCCCAAAAAAAAAAAAAAAAAACCAACCATAACTGTTAATATTGAGAAGTAAATATCCAGCATCAGACAAATCAGTCTCCTCATGTCTTCCTTGATCTAAGTGCTAACAAGAATAAAACAGAGTTCTTTTGAGAAGCAAAAAGATCAGAGCATTGGAAGAGTTGGTCACCCCATCCGGAATAAAGAAAGTAAGGAATGAGGAAACATGCCTTTTTAGACTTACTAGCAACTAACTATTACACATGGTCCCAGGTTGTGTTGTTAAAATCAAATTATCTAAGTGGAAGTTTCAGATTCTCTGTAGTTCCCTCACATTCATTCAAGTAAATGTCATTTAATGAAGAAAAATGTCAGTAATTCATTTACTTCAATATTTCCCTTGGATGCCGTCTGGAAGGTCCACATATATTAAAATCTACTTCCAGTGATGGGCCGCATATATAGTACTGGAAATTAGAGTATGGAAATACAAATTCATGAATTCGAAAACCGTGTAATAGCCTCCCACTAATCAACCAAATGTAGTCTGCGCTTACCATAGGTTAGATTTGGTCAAAATGTCATCTACACAATCTTTTTTTTGCGTTTTTTTCGGGGGTGAGGGGGATTGGGTGGGAAAGCATAGACCCGAGTGCAGGCTTCTTGCAGGAAACAGTTAACCTCTCTCTGACTGCAAAATGAAGACCATCAACATCCTGCCAGTTCATCTAATTTGGGACATTTAAAAATCTAGAGGGAGCCGAGTCCCACAATTATGAACAACTGGCGGTCTCCAGCGTTACAATTGAAATTATGAAATAGATGGAACTATCAGAAGTTGGCACTTAAGCATAAGGTTAGGAATAGTTATGCTACTTCACACCAAACTCTTGTACATTCAGTTGCAATGGAACAAAGTAGCAACAATTTAATAATTGAAAGCATTAATTAATTCACAAAAAAATAGAAAAACATGTGATATTTAGATGGGTACCCACAACATGTATGCCACACACCAATGCTGTTATGCAGTATAGCGGGTCTTAACATAAGCAACAAAACTGCAGCTTATGTCTGCACAGCTTGAATAGTATATTGTGTCATTCGTAATGTTGGTACCTCCAAGAATATCACATACAGTGACTCAAGAGTAACAACATCAGTCCTCAACTAAAAAATAAATAAATACATAAATAAATAAATGACAGCAAACAGCAAGATGTTCCATCCATAGAAGATAAGTTGTTAGAACATGGGTGTAGTTCAAGAAATAGCAGAAAATACCATCCATTGCCTGACTTATTGATTCATAGTCCATAAATGTTCTAGTTGCTCGGTTTGGAGCAGTCTGCATCAGAATAATTGTATGCTTGTTAGCCTGCACAAGACAAGAAAATCAATTGCTTAACTACATCAGCTAAACACAATCATACACCTAGAAAGGTTTTCAATCAGGTATTCAACAGTGAAGATATTGTGACACAGATTACAATATATCTCCAACCTTCACTAGTTTATCTTAAAATAGAACTAAGAAAATTATTATTGGATTAATTTTAGAGTAGAAATTATGTGCAATGCTCCAACCAGTAATGCTCCCTGCAGTGGGCTAGCACCACCCCCCCTCCAAACCCCCACCCCCCAAATAAAGTTAACAATAAAGTGGTAGGCAGAAATGCTGCTGCGTAAAGTTCGGCATAGAATTTAAGTCACCTAATCATTGTGGAATTACTTATAATATTATTTATTCTGAAATTATAATTGTTTTAACACAGTAACTTCATAAAATCCTTTTTTTTTTTTTTTTTTTTACATTACTAGCTTACAAATTTGAAGGACTTAATCTTGGCTTAGCAGTTACATGACGGTTGAGTACTTGCGTTTCATTTTAAGCACAACATTTTTTCAACATCTTTTCCCAAAGATTTTGATCAAAGTTAAAGGGATTTCCATAATTTGCAATTCTAGGAATGTTGTCTTAGATTTGAAACCTCAAAACTCACATTGCTTTGCAATGAGAGAGGCATTAGATGGCAAAGGGGGTGTGATTCTTATGCTCTTTTGTCTATAGATGTCTTGGTGAAGACAAAATTTAAATGGTGTCCCTCAAACAACCAAGGGTGTTTCAAACATACAAAAGTATCCATAATGCAAAGACAAAAATAAAGGGTGTCTCTTGTAGACTGTGGTAGAATAAGTCATTTGGAAAGAAAACTAAATGGCCTTAAATAACTAATAAGAAAATAGAAGGGGGGTCGCCACGCTGCCATTGTGTAATGGAATCCACATACAATGGGGGTGGGAACACAGTTCGACAACAGGGGGCTGGAGAAGTTGAGGAGAGAGTGTATGAAAGGGTTCTATGGAGAGAGTGTATGAGAGGGTTCTACATGCAAGCGTCTTGTAGTGCATTTTCCTATATAAATTCCCCCCCCCAACTTTATTTTTTCCTCTCTCTCTCTCTCAAAAAACAAAGTGTCCAAAAAAAAAACTTTTGCCCTTATGATGGTCTTCTTGGAAACCCACCCCCCCCTCTCTCTCCCTCTCTCTCTCTCTCTCTCTCTTTCTAGAAAACAAAGTTCCCCAAAAGACTTTTGACCTTATCCTGGACCGGTGAGAGCCACTATAAGGCGGAACATTCACCTGGACAGAGGGAATAGCTCCACGGTGATTTGCAGCGGTGCAGTGTTATGACCACAAACGATCAAGATACTAGTTCGGGTCGTTCCCACTAACAATGAACCATCCTAATCATAACGGTATTGTTTCAAATTACCAGAACAAACTAACATCCAAATATACTTAGCTCCATAATTCCTTCTCAGACTATTAGTCTACAAGGACAGCTGCTTCTAGTTTACGAAATAAAACACAAAATCAACCCGAATAAAAAGGCATAATTTCGAAGGAAAAAACTCATCACAGCTCTTGCGAATTTCATCGTTTCTGTAAATGCCCATAAAAAAATAAAAACTAAAAAAAACCCTAATTTTACCAGAGAGAATAAATTCTTTTCCTTCTCACGATTTACAATTACTAGTTGTTCTCTGACCAATGTGATTTCTAGGAGATCACATAAAAGGCTCCGAATCTGTAATAAGAAACTAGAAAACTATCAAACAAATAAAGGAGAAGCGCTTACCATGTAAACTGAGCTAGAGCTTAGAGCTATAGTTCGTCGCGGGGATTGGATCGACGGAGTAGAAAGAGAATGGTTGCAGGATTGCAGGGTTGCAGAGAGAGAGAGAGAAATTGGTCGCCTATTTTGCGTAAGTTTCGGGGTCTTTTATCATTATAATGTAACCCCCATATTTTAAATTATTCCTATATTTTCCCTTCTAATTCAAGTATTATGCTAAATCACCCCCTACGATATTTCCTCCATTATTACCCTTCTGCTTTTATTTTATTTATTCTTTTTTCCTTTTAAGACTTGAGGATCTAGCCTGTTTCTTCGGTTCATATCACAGAAGATAAAATCAAAATCGAACCAAATGAGATCTTTTATCCTTACTCTTTTAGTTTCAAAACCAGACCGGATGAAAATCACTTTGGTTTATTCAAACTGTTTCGCTTTTGATTTCGGGTTTTATTTTAACATCGGTTTGTGTATATGATTGGTAATCGATTTGAATGAACACAAAGAATAATCTCAATTGTTTCAAAAAAATCCACAACAATTGATATACGGTTTAAGTATTCAGTCTAATGGTTTTCTAATCGATTCAAAACTGATGGTTTTCCGGTTCTTAACCGAACCAAAAGCTAATATCTAAATCCACTTTTAACTCTTTGCATTTGTTGCAAAAGCAGCCTTTCCAAACTGGGCCTTAGTATCTTGCATTAGCCACATTTTTATATAAAGCTTAGGGTGCTCTCCTTCAATAAAGCCTTCTAGTGATGTTACTTTCTTGTTAAAGATATGTTGTGCAGGGGGGGCCACATTATTGCTTTCGGTGCACCATAGTTTTCTTTCTTGAGGGTCCGGGTCATCCAAATAAGGCATTTCTTTCATTTAATAATAAAAAATTATTAAAAAATTTACAGCTATCTCTCTCTTGTTTGCTTGAATTCCAACTTCTTTATGAAGATTTCAAACAATTACAATTGTTTTTTTTCCTATGGTGTTAAACTTAATTTGCAATGAACAAACTTACCCCTAAATGATTTGTTAGCAAAAAATCACTTCCATCATGAATTGACAAATTTAACCTTATTGTTTCACTTTAAATTGGAAAGGGAAATGAACTTCCAACGTCTCTCATTACTCATTTATCATCTCCAGTGAAGAGCGACCAACGACTTCTTTTTGACTTTCAACTATAAATTTGGCACGCATTACTACTTTCTCCAATGATCTCTGTTTGCCTCCCTATGTCGACTGGTTTTTCTACATTGTTGTCATCAGCATATATTGACAAGTGAGGCATCTACATTGTTTCAAGCTTGCCATTTTCAATATCCTTCATTGAGTACGAAGATTGGATTTGCCATGTCGTTTCCCCGAAAGGAAGCCCAATGGTCCTAGCCCATTCGACCCGTCGGCCTTTCGATGAATAAACTGATAAAAAATAAAGGGAGAAAGGGAGGAGCTTAAAGAGGATCGCCAACCAAATTTAGAGAAAATGGAGCTTTAGTGTTTGGACATAGATATACAGTAAGAATGCAAAAGTGATGGTGACGGTGGAAGGAAGCCCAAGACCAGTGAGGACGATGGTGAAGTTTGGGTGGAGGAGATCATAAAAGATGTCATTGATAAAAATGTAGAGAGGAAAGACTAATTGTTAGTTCCAAATCTGCAAATGTGCCAAGACACACTATTAAGTTTTTCTATCTTAAAAGTTCAAACTAGTAAGTGGAGGGACTGTCATATATATAAGACACCCAAGGTTTCAGTCTCTAACCAATGTGGTACTATTCTCATCACTCCCCTTACGTGTTGCCCCTCTTTTAGGTGGCAGTACATGTGGTGTGTGGTCTCTCTTTTGGGTGATCATACGGAAAGAACTTGGAGCTCTGATACCATTGTGCTCTCAAGACTGCCAAACTGGTAGCATCAAACCTCTATCTAAATTGAATTTGATGGCCACCAAACATGTGAAACCTACATGCAAATTTCAGGGACGAAATTTCTTTTAAGGGTGGGGGAGTTGTAAGACCCGCACTCCATGAACCCGATCTAAACCTTGTTTCATGTCGTAACAGGTTTTTCAATCATCCTGGACCAGACGGGACGAGCGGATGACAACCAGGTATGAAATCGGACCAATCAGACCAATTTACGTATGAAATAAGTCATATCGGTCGATGGTCGACCGGTATAGCCTGCGTAGCATGGATCCGGAAACGGATCTCTACAGGTCCCATTTTTCAAATTTCAAATCGAAGGACTTTCCTAATGTTAGGAGGCTTCGTAAACCTAACCCTAGTCTATATAGGGACGCTTAAGCCTCCTAAAACCTCTTCCATTGATCCTCACAAACCCTAGAAAGGAGAAAGAGGCTAAAGAAGGAGAAGAAGCTAGGAAGGAAAGGGAAGAGCCGCCGTTGCCGTTCGACGAAGAACACATTACCGCAAGTCAACGGTAAGTGATTAAACCTTCCTCTACAATAAGTATTCTAGGATGGTTAGTTGTAGTTGGATCAATACCATGCAAAGCGAGGTATTGATCTAAACCTTATTTTGCCGTCAAACCCTAAATTAGTTATAAACCCTAGATTCAGGTTCTAAGTCGAAGATCATCGAGGCTAGGACTTGAATGGAGTTGAAAACAACTCTAACTCAGTATTCAGACCTAGAATGTGTAGGAGAAACCCTAGGATCAATAGAGGGTGACCGACGGAAGGCGAAAATCAAGCGTATGATCTTCCGGAGACATACCGATCGACCATATCGGTCGCACTCTATGCGAGTCGACCATACCGGTCACACTTTTCCCTACAGTGTTGTGACTGGTACCTGTGACCGGTCTACTCTATGAAGAATGTTTTTGACCCAGTTGGTTTTTTGACCAATGTAAACCTAAGGAAAAACTATTCTAATTAAACCTAATATTGTGTAGGACCTTGTAATAGCACGTTTGGACCTTGTGACGCGGAGCGAACTATCCATCAAGCGTCAGGTAAGGGAATCGGACCTAAACCCTAATAGTTTAATAACAGTAAAACGTTGTTAATAATTATGGTTTTGTGGATTGATGTTTGTGCATTCTCGCATGTCATCCTTTACTTTCAGTTATTATTATTGTTCATGCATACTTGCTATGCTAGGTTGTGACTATTAGGCATGTGATTATTTTCGTTGGTGTGTGGAATGGGAATGACTGGAGGTCTGGGATCATTCCTCACACTAGCACCTTTCGTATCGTTCTGTCTTAGCATGCTTGGTGCGGGTAGGGTATCAAGGGGAGGAAGTGACACTGTGGTCTCCGGCCTAGCCACTAGACTCTAGCTCTATCTCTATGCCGTAGGGACCTGCGCTGGGACAGGGCCTACTGTGATGACATATAGGATTGATTAGTTGCGAATCTAGTTTGTAAGCCCTCACCAATAGGGGCTTACGTGTTGGTATGGGTAGAGTATCAGGGGAGGTGTTGGCGGTGTTTGATCCGGACGCCTTACCTCTATCTCTATTCCATGGTGGGTGCATGTGGGACGATAGTGATGTTTGATCCATTGGGCGACTTCACATACTCGTGTATAGAGGTGCGGTGGCCGCCAATCCTTTCTATAGCACATTGCAAACTTAAAACCAGACCATAATATGAATGTTACTGTCACACCCCAATTCTGGATGAACCAAAAGTGTGAGTGAATCGGCTCTAAGCCACGGTTCACACCAGGATCTCATTAGACCGTGTCAACCAATCATTCTCAAGCAATCTAACAAAATCAGAGAATAATACATAGCATCGAAAATAAATAAATGAGTCGAGATCTAATTGTAACTTAAAATAAATATCCAACTTATTCCATCATCCATCAAATTTAAATATAATTATTACAATGCTTTAACAAAAAATAACCAAGTCACTGGGAGAAAACACAAAACGAGCACTCGCATGACGCATCATGCTCGCCCTCCACCGCCTCGGGTATCAATGGCGCCTACGAGTGCCGTATCTGGAGCAGCCACGAGTCATCAATGGTGTACCCTGCATCCAAATCTGAAAAGAAATATATATATTTTGGGTGAGCTCACAACTTAGCTTAGTAAGTACAAGACCAATGCAACAGTACAATATGCATAAGATAATATTACAATTTGGGCCAGGTATAACTTGCAAATATGCTATGGTAAGGTTTGGCGGTCACCGCACCACCATGCACGAGAGTGTGAGCACACCCAACAGTCAGGCGCCTACTACACTATTGTTGTTTCCCCACATCACTCACTCCGGTATGGAGATAGGACTCGAGTCTGGCGGGCAGGAAGAACCACAATCCCACGTCCTCCCCCTGATACCCCATATCGTATCAATACCTAAACCCCTATTGGCAAGGTCTTGCAAGTGGATTACGTTTCTAACCAGTCCTAGATGTCAATACAGTATCAATGGTCCTACCCCAGCACGGCTCCCTGCGACATAGAGATAGGGCTTGAGTCTGGCGGGCAGGAAGAACCACAATCCCACGTCCTCCCCCTGATACCCTATTCGCACAAAGTCTGCTAAGGTAAAGACTATATAACCCTACCCTAGCACAACCCCCCTACGACATAGAGATAGGCTCAGTCCGGTGGGCAGGAAGAACCACAATCCCACGTCCTCCCCCTGATACCCTATTCGCACTGAGTTTGCTAAGGTAAAAGTCGATACGAGAAAAGTGTTAGCTGTGAATATATCCAGGGCACACCCCCCTTCACATTCCACACACTAACGAAAATATACACATACCTAAACATACAACAATCCTAGCATATGAAATGCATGATTATAATAAGATAAAAGAAACGACTACATGGCATGTGAGATGCACAGACATCAAGCAATATGTATTTCCAGATACCAAATTATATTACAAAAGTTTACTGTTATTTAGTTATTTAGGTTTGGGGTCTTGTTCCTTACCTAACGCGTGATAATGATCCCGTTCTGCGTCAGAGAGCTTACTCACCTGGTCTACAGATCCTGCATAATCATATCATTAAGTTAGAATTACTTTATTTAGGTTATAGAGGTCAGAACCAGGTTTGGCCAAACAAACCAGGCTCGGAAACCATACCGGTCGCAGGTACCGGTCTCAGTATAGTGAGACCGGTATGTGCCACCGGTATGTATACCGGCTGCACTATACCGGTTGCACATAGGTGAGACCGGTATGTGCGACCGGTATATACCGGTTGCACTTACCGGTCTCACTCGGATCTCACCGAGTGAGACCTCTATGTGCTCGGTATATACCGCAAGGCCATACCGCTGGACCTATAGTCCATCCGGTATACCCTGCGGTTTGGATCCGAGAGCGAGATCTCGGATCTCCCCTCCTTGTCGGCTAACGGTTAGGTATCTAGGGTTTCCCCTATCCTTTACTAAGGTCCAAACCATTTAGTGGCCATCGGATTTCGGCTAGAACGCCGTGTCAAACCTAGGTTAGATTCGAATGAGGAAAAACAATGGAAACTCTAGTCTGTTTGGATCGTTGCGCCGCTTCGCAGCTCCGATCCGACATCCTAAAATTACTAACAGTATAGAGCACTTACCGGCGGTGTTTGTCGATTGGAGGCGTGCTCTTCCTTCCTGGGCGGCTTCCACCTCCTTGCTCCTTCTCAGCTCTTCTCCAGACGGCTAGAGTTTTTGAGAAGGAACAATGGAGTGTCTCCTTCTCTATTAATAGAGGGAGGCCATCCATGGAAAGCTTTTCCTCAGAATGGAAACTTTCCAAGTTTCCATTCTGAGAGAAAGGCTCACTGGAGTCTGTCTACAGCCAGAATCAGGCATACCGGTCGCACATACCGGTTGGAGAGCCCGCAACCGGTATAGTCCAATCGGTATACCATACCGGTTGCACTATACTGCAACCGGTATAGTGAGACCGGTATGAGATTCTAGGCATTTTTACAGTTTTTCTTACCTGAAATTTGAGTGGCTCGTCACCCGGTTTCGCCCTCCGGTCCGGTTATAATTGGGACACCTGTCATCATATAAAACCATGGTTTAGACCCGATTTTAGAATACGGTTCTTACAGTTACTCATGCATATGTTTGTTGCATTGTCTGATTGTCTTACTGAGCTAAGTTGTGAGCTCACCCTTGTGTACACATTATTTTTAAATGTTGATGCAGGTTATATTGTGGAGGACTATATGGATGCTCCGGCGTATGGAGGTGTTGCTGCTTTGGATGTGCAAGCAAGAGAGGATGAGCATGACGCTTCATGCGAGTGCCCTTTCTGCATGTACCTTTAGGATTTGATTTTATTTATTTCAGTTATTTTTTCGATTGAAAATACAGTGATGTAAAGATATTTACTTAAGTTTTGGGAATTTGAATAATTGAATATTTTATTTAAATTTATCAATAGATTACTCAGTTCATTTTATTTAAGACTTTCGCTGTATTTATTATATTTTGATTGTGGTTATGTGCAATGGTTTGTATGAGTGGACACGGTCTTATTGAGATCCTAGTGTGAATCGTTGGTTCAGTGACGGTTCACTCACACTTCTGGTTCAGTCGGAATTGGGGTCAGACAAAACACCTCATCTCTACAGCCTTGCTATCTAGCCTATCCACAGATGAAGTAGAGCCTACATCATTCACTATGGCCAACCAATCCCAGAAGTGGCATACTGCAATGGCCGAGTTCAACGCCTTTCTGAAAAATAGTACGTGGACATTGATTCCGTACAAGCTAGACATGAACATTGTGGGTAGTAACTGGGTCTATCGAATCAAGAGAAATTTCGATGGGTCTGTTTCTTGCTAAAAGGCACGCCTCGTTGCTAAAGGCTTTCATCTACGTAAAGGATTGGATTTCTTTGACACATTCAGTATTGTGGCCAAGCATACAACAATCCAGACAGTTTTCTCCCTGGCTGTCTCCAAAGGATTGCATATCCATCAACACGATGTTTAAAATGCTCCTCAATGGGAAGCTTTATGGATCCCGCCTTTCCGAACCATATCTGCCACCTTAAAAAGGCATTGTATGGTCTCAAGCAGGCTCTCAGAGCACGATCTCACCGGTTGAGTAATTTTATCCTATCTCAAGGGTTCAAAGCTTCACTCTCTGACACCGCGCTCTATGTTAAGTCTTGGCAACAACATTTACGTTATGTACTGGTATATGTTGATGATTTGATCATCATGGGCACAAGCCCTTCGTTGGTCAGGAATCTCATTTCAAGCCTTGGCCGCAAGTTTGCTATAAAGGACCTAGGCAGTCTCCATTACTTCCTCGGTATCAAGGTCATAGCCAATGCACAAGGCCTTCACTTTTCCCAATCAAAGTATGCTTTGGATTTCCCCCACAAAGCCAAAATGGAGGCAGCTAAGCCACTGAACACACCACGCTACTACCTCTCCCTCTACTGGTAATCAATCAGCATACAATGATGCTAATCATTATTGTAATATAGTTGGCGCACTCCAATACTTGACTCTAACTAGACCTGACATTGCCTTTTCTGTTAACAAGGTTTGTCAATTTATGCATGCACCAACAGTGGCGCATTGGACTGCTGCTAAACGTATCCTTCGTTACCTAAAGGATACAATCTCTCTCGACCTTCAAGTCTATTGTTCATCCTCTGTCCAACTATGGGCCTATACGGATGTTGATCGGGCCGGTTGCTCTCAAGACCGTAAATCTATAAGTGGTTAATTACTGTGTATTTTTGGGTAACAATCTCATCTCCAAGAGCTCCAAAAAGCAACAGACTGTTGCACAGTCATTGACTGAGGCTAAGTACAAAGGTCTAGCCAACACTACAGCTGAATTAATGTGGGTTCAACAATAACTCTGTGATCTTTGTACCACACCTGCTCCACCAATACTGTAATGCAACAATATCGGAGCAATGTATCTTGCTGCAAACTCACTCTTCCATGCTAGGACTAAGCATGTAGAAATTGACTTTCATTTCGTCCAAGAGTAGGTTGCAAATGGTGATCTATTGATTTGGCTTGTACCCACAATAGACTAACTCGTCGATCTTTTTACTAAAGGGCTACATTCTGTGCGATTTCGTTGTCTATGTGACAATCTAACCATCTGTTGCAAAACGGTCAGATTGCGGGGGAGTGTTAAGGATCTTCGAGATTCCATACGCATCAACTTCAAGCGTCCAACTCGTCTACAACCAAATCCTACATCTAAGGATGAAACCCACACATGTGATAATAGAACATTGTTTGATTTTTCTCAAACACTTGTTACGTCTATACATGATCAAGAGTTTGATTCAACTCAAATACCTGTAACATCGGTAAACGAAGGAGTTGCTATCAGCACTCCTTAAATCTCTCAACCATTACACTCTTATTATTGTACACAATACATTTATAAATATAAGAACTGATCGTCAGTTACGATACGGCTGAAAAACATTTTCTATCCTACACGAAAGCCTTTAGCAACAAATATTTTCTATCCAATCCTTCACGTTGATGAAAGCCTTTAGCAACAAAGTGTCCTTTTTGTATGATTCACATGGTGCTGAAGAAACAGATGCAGAGGATGGCAGTGCTACTTGACGAATTATGGTTTCCAAGCATTTGTGAGAGGGGTGTCTTAGTCGATCATGCCATGTAGACTGGGAAACCCGTTCACTAATGTTGGTACTGGGCAACTTATTTTGTAATGGTAATTTGTAGAGTTCATCGTCAATTGTTCCTAGCAGTAGGGTAGTCCCTGTTTGTAGATCCTTCACATAGCAACAGGTAGGGTGAAATTCAATCATAACATTGTTGTCAGCTATGAGTTTATTGACAGATAAAAGATTTTTTTTTTATAGAAGGGACATGCAATACATTTTAGAGAGATAAATTATGAGAAGATGTGCGTAAATAAGAAGTACCAACATGATTAATTTTCAAACTTTCTCCATTACCAACATGAACATGATCATTGCCGAGATACAGTTGTGATGTAGCAAGGTTGCCAAGATCAGAAGACATGTGATGTGACACACTGGAATCAGGATACCAATTGGCATCAAACGATACTGTAAGAGTTGCTATAAAGGCCTCTATTGGATGAACAGTGGAAGACGGGACAAATCCCTCTGGAAGGATGGATTGAATCAATTGTAGCATTGATAGGAATGGTTTGGACAATTACATACCTGACAGACCACAGTTGGTGATGGGAGCAAAGGTTTTTGATTTTGATAATGGGAGTAGAACCCCATCCACGTGCACCAGAACAGCCTCGGTGGCCACCACGAGGACCCCGTCCTCTGTTGTAAGAGTTGGTGGAACCATAAGAGGTATGTTGCCCTTTAACAACTATATTGCTTTCAAATGAGGGTAAGGTCATATGATTGGTACGAGAGTCTTTTAATATTTCCTGGCTAAGGAACATGCCAATAAAATCATCCAATAGTAAAGGATCAACTCTAGTTGTCACAAATGTGACAAAAGATTCATAGTCAGGACCCAGACCTCGCAAAATGCTGAAGATGAGGTCTAGATCCGAAACTGGGTGTGCAGCTACTGCTAAATGATCAACCAAACTCTTGATTCGTTGAATATATTCAGGCATGGTAGAATTGTCTCTTTTTTTTTTTCTTTTTTTTTTTAAATTGGAGAAGCTAATATTTAAGTTGCATGATTCTAGCTTGTGAGGAAGAGGTATATATCTTGGCGAAGGTTGTCCATGCTGCATGAGAAAGTAGAGAACCCAACGATATGGGTTAAAAGTCCCGCAGTCAGTGAAGAGATTATCCAGCTTAAAATAATTTGATCCTACTTATACAGAGAAGAAAAGATGGATTAGGTGTGCCCGCAACAGTTGAAGAGGAATCGGGTGTAGTAGGCAATGTTTCAGATGGTGCAGCAGTGTGCCATCCACATAGCTTGAGAGATCATGAACAGCTAATTGAGGGAGAAACTAGGACTTCCATATAAGGTAATTGGTCTCATCGAGTTTCACTGGAAGTAGGGAAACAATGTTGGATGTAGAAAGAGTAACTGAAGTAGGAGAAGATTCGCTAGGAGAGGTTGTACTAGACATGTCTAAAGAAGAAAAAAGAAAAAGAAAAAGAAAAAAAATAGCAGAACTTGTATAGACGTTAGTTTGTGAGTGGCTTTGATACCATGTAGAATAGAAAATGTTTTTCAGTCGTATCGTAACTCACGATCGGTTCTTATATTTATAGATGTATTGTGTACAACAGTAAGAGTGTGATGGTTGAGAGATTCAAAGAGTGCTGATAGCAACTCCTTCGTTTACAGATGTTTTAGGTATTTGTGTTGAATCAAACTCTTGAACATGAACAAACGTAAGGTGTTCGAGATAAATTAAACATTGTTATTATAACATGTGTGGGTTTCGTCCTTAGATGTAGGAGTCGGTTGTTGATGAGTTGGGCGCTTGGAGTTGATGTGTATGGAATCTTGGGAATCCTTAACAGTATGGACTAATACCGATCCTCAAAAACTATCACAATTGAAAATCAAAAACCCTATAAATTTCATTGGATCTTGCTATTTATGGTTTTATTTCAAATACCATGAAATCAAAAACCCTAAAAATTTCGTTGTCTTAGGTTTTATTTTCGAAACCATAAAAAACAGAAACCCTAAACAATTTTGAAACACAAATTTCATAAGCCCTAAAAATATCGGTGGGGAAGCTCGTCGCCAGAAAAGGGATTTGCAGGTTGTAGAATCAAATTCAGTGTAGTAAAGAGGGAGGCTAACGGTTGTTTTTCTTCGTCGGTTTAGTGAGGTTGCAGGTTGTTTTTCTTCATCGGTTCACTAAAGTAGCAACTCACAATGGTGGTGCACTGCAGCTCCAACTTTGCTGTGGGAATATATCTTCTCAACTTGGATTTTGATGGTGAAGTTGCAAGGAGAGAGAGCAGTGCAAAAAAATTGAAACAAATGCTGTTTCAAAAGTGAGAGAAATGAAGAAGATGAGGGAATATGTCTTCTCACTTTCCGTTTTGTTCTAAAGGTAAATCTGATACTTCATCTCTTAATGGGTGTGTAGTTTGGCCATTATAAAATTAAGGCCATTACTCGTCAGCATCTAACAGAAGATGCCTAATGGAATGTGTTTATTTGTAATATATAGTGAATGTAGGGGAGGTAGTTGTAATTGTTTTCCTAAGTTTATTTTATAATCTCTCAAGAATTTTTTTTTTTTTTTTTTTGTAAAGATATGTAACATAATTAATTAGAGGTTATGATATATTCTCAATGTTTGCTTTCAAGAAGTAAAAATAGTAATTTCTAAGGGGAGAGAAAAGGAATTTTGTTTTTCTTTTACTTATTAAAAATAAACATGGATTTGTTTTACATCAAACAAATGGCGCCAAAGGGAAAATGATGTGTACATTGTGAGTAGAATATGTCCTCCCATAATATTTCTTTGCCCTAACACACACCATGACATTCGAGTTTTCTTTCTCTAGGGTCTGGTGGATTCAACCATTAACCATTTTTCTTTCAAATGTAATTGTTGTGCACTCTCCAAGGCCTCTAGGTAAGTAATTAATAATGGAAGTTTCATTTTTAATCCCATTAAAAAACTATTTTGTAGTTGGGTATCCATGTAAGAATAAAATGTGATGTTTTCGGAAATCACGAGACAAATCTAACCTATCTATTTTTATGGTTTTTTTTTTTTTTTAATCTCAACCATTTGTTCTTGTTCAGAGTTGAGAGAGTGCACAATAATATTTAAAATATTGGTACATATGCAAGGTCATACATGGAGTGCATACTAATACAATGGGGATTTTTTTTTTTTTTTTTATGAAATTAGACTGAAAAATTTGACACATAGTTAATTTAGACCTTGCCATCTCTATCCAATGGTCAAAACATATACATTTTTTATTTACATGGTAGAATTGATACCTTGTGATGTTTAAGAAAAAACACTCTTGCGTCAAGAATAATGTCGTTTTTTAAGATATGAGACATTGGAGGTTATGATACTCCTAAGGTGAAAATGAAGTGTTACTATAGTTTGAGTTGCAAAATGTTTCTCTACGATACTTTCAATGTATCCAGAGCGACTGTTTTATAGATTTCTTATAGATATACATTGACAGTTGTCTCCACAATATCATGGAGAAACTTAAGGGATTTGGTTAGGTATATTCAGGGATCCCGATCCCAGAGAGAGTATACAAGGAATATTCTTAACAGTTTAACTAATTGAGTTGCTAAGTTGGTCTTGGTTGTCATAGGTGATGCTTATCATGCTGAGCTGGTCTTGGTTGTGGTAGGTGAGACTTATCATCCTCCCTCAAGCATACTAGGGATGATTCCAAGGTTAGCTTGCCTCTAAGAGTAGAAAACCGTTGAGCTGCCAAAGGTTTTGTTAAGATATCTGCAAGCTGATCTTTGGTGGACAAGAGACGAACATCCAGTTCTTTTGCATAGTCCTTTTAACAAACAAAGTGGAAGTCCAAGGCAACATGCTCGGTCTGAGCATGAAACCATGGATTTGCAAACAAGTAAATGGCACCCAAGTTGTCACACCATAAGACTGGTAGGGTGGGAAGAGGAACCTGCAATTCACTTAGCAGTTGTTGCAACCAGGTGTGTTTAGCAGCTGCATTCGCTAGGCCACGATATTCAAACTTAGTGCTGGAACGAGCAACTGTCATCTATTTCTTGGAACTCCAGGAGATGAGATTCAGTCCAAGATATATGCAATACCCACTGGTTGACCGATGATCATCAGAGCATCCACCCAGTCAGCATCATAATAAGCCTGCAACGTGAGATCCGATCCTGAGCAAAGTTGCATACCAAAGGTGACGGTTTGTTTAAGATAGTGGAGAATGCGTTCTACAGCAGTCCAATGGGAGTCGGTGGGTTGGTGCATGTATTGACAAACCTTGTTGACAACATATTTGATTTTAAGCCGGGTGAGGATGACATATTGTAGAGCACCCACAATGCTCCTGAAAAGTGTAAAATCAAATAAGGGAGTGCCAGACTGAACCAACTGAACTCTAGCGGCAGCTGGTGTGGAGAGGCCTTTGGCTCCATCTATCTTGGCCCTCATCAATTAGTCTCGAATATATTTTTGCTTGCCAAAAAACAAATTGGCTGAGTTGAAAGCCGCTTCGAGGCCTAAAAAGTAATGTAAGGACCAAGATCCTGTAATTTAAACATATCGTTCAAAGCTATGGTGAGCTGGCTAATCACTAGATCATTGCTGCCGGTAATGATTATGTCATCAACATAAACAAGGATGAGCGTGGTGTGACCATTAACCATGTGAATAACTAGAGACATCAGACTAAGCATTGTGAAATCCCATTTGGTGGAGGTTCCTATTGAGACGAGAGTACCAAGCCCGGGGGGCTTGTTTAAGGCCACAGAGGGCCTTGTGCAGGCGACAGGCTTTTGTAGGATGATGGCATCGGTGAAACCAGGGGGTTGAGCCATGTCGACCTCCTCTTTTATATGCCCATGAAGAAAGGCATTGTTAATATCCAACTTGCGAATGGACCAGTGATGACAAAAGGCTCTGGTGTGGACAGACCAAATGGTAGCTGGTTTAACAACAGGACTAAAGGTTTCATCATAGTCTAATCTCTCAGTCTGGTTGTAGCCCTTAGCCACTGAACGGGTTTTGAAACGGTCTAAAGAACCATCAGGCTTTCGTTTGATACAAAAAACCCATTTGTAACCAATTACATTTTTGTTCAATGGTAAATCAACTAGGCTCCACGTACCACTTTGGATAAGGGCATTAAATTCCACCATCATTGCGTTACCCTCACCCCAGTGACGAGATTTGTTGGCCTTTGCGAAACAAGTAGGCTTAATATGCTCACGAATCGAAGAAGTTAAGGGGTGACATGTTGTAGCATACAGTTCGTGACTAGGGTATGCTTTTGTTGTCCCTACGCAAGTATTATGCCGCAAAGGAACTGAATGCAAGGTCGGTGGAAGAGCATAGAAGGGAGCCTCATCGAGGTTGGAGTCGACAACAACCAAAGCCGAAGTATCAATTGTGACTACCTCTGTAGTGGAGGGATTCATAGTGGCATGAAGTGGAGAGGAGAGTGTGGCTGCTGCTTGTGCAGTATCCCGATGGTGAACAAGTGGTATGCTATTGGTCGGGTGATGGAAGCCCTAAGCCGGTTTTGACAAGGGGATGGGATCATATTATAGTTTGAGTTGCAGAATTGTTTCTCTGCAATACTTTCAATGTATCCAGAGCGACTATTTTATAGATTTCTTATAGATTTCTTATAGATATACCGTCACACCCCAATTCCGGTCTAACAGGAATGGTGTGATGAACCACCAATAAACCAACGATTCAACCAGGATCTTGTATAGGTCGTACCCACCATATCAAACCACACACACATTCCACATTAATAATCAGAGGTAATCAACAAATAAACGAAAGTCTTACAGATAATGAATTGAGTGTCTAACAATGATAATAAATAATTAATTCGATTATCTCCAAAAATCAAGACATAAAAGTAAATAATCCATTACATCTTCCATTAATCAAATATAGCTAAACTAATAAAAAATGCACTGGTTGCACTCGCATGAAGAATCATCTGTCCCCTCCGTTAATTCCCCGTCCATCGTCGCTACATGTCCATACATCGACGCATTTATATAATCTTCAATAGTAGGTCCTGCATCATCAACTAAAAATATTCGACGTCGAAAGGGTGAGCACACATCATGGCTCAGTAAGCAAACAAAACAATACAACAAACATATGCATGGATTCAATTCATATCTTTGGTCTGATTTTTAAGTTTACAATATGCTATAGAAAGATTTGGTGGCCCCCGCACCTCTATACACAAGTGTGAATCCGCCTAATGGATCAAACATCATTGCCGTCCCACATGCACCCACCATGGAATAGAGATAGAGCTAAAGTGTCCGGATCAAACACTGCTAACACTTCCCCTGATGCCCTACCCATACCAACACGTAAGCCCCTGTTGGCGAGGGCTTGTAAACTGGGCTCGCAACTAATCAATCCTAATGCCAAACAATGTATCCAAGGCCTCACCCCAACATCCTTCAATACATCCATAGAGATAAAGCTAAGGCCCCCCGGTAGAGTCAGAGACCACACGGTCCGAGACCACACGGTCCGAGACCACCTCCCCTGATGCCCTACGAGGTAATAGTTCTGCTAAGGTAATGGTGATACGACGATGTTAGTGGGCAAGACTTGAGTAGAGATAGAGTTAGAGTCTGGTGACGAGGTCAAAGACCACCATGCCACGTCCTCCCCCTGATGCTCTACTCGCATCCAACACACCAACCACACACATACATTCACATGCCTATTCCTAGCAGCATCATCATCATCATCATGTTATAAATAAACAGAATTAAATATGCATGAACAGTAATAGCAGGAAATTGGATGACATGTGAGATGCACATTACAAACATACAAGTATAGAATCAATCATGGCATTGGACTCAATAAAAATAAACAGTTTGTTATTATCCAATTAATTTAGGTCTTGTTCCCTCACCGGTTAGCAATACTCGATCTCCTTCCAAGCTTTGCAATTCTCTTTCAATCAATTTAACAACCTAAAAGTTATATGAATTTAAATTAGGGTTCATATGTAACATGTTTCAGTAGTAGAAAATCAAAACAGAGCACTGATAGGTGTCTGATTGGTCCTATGGTCTCATACTGTATCGACCTTACAGCCTACGGTCGATACCCTACGGTCTCATATGGTGCGACCGTAGCTGCGACCATATGTCTTTTGGATCTTCCCGAATGCCTATGGTCGATCCTTTGGTCATGCTGGTCATGCTATGGTCGACTCTAGCTGCGGCCTTGAGATTTATGGTCACATACTACATGTAATTCGAGTTCTTCCTGGGTCAATTCCTCTATTCTTCAATTGGATTTATTCTAAGGTCATCCTATGACCATCATTAGTAGTTTCTTATCAACCCTAATCATCAAACTCTCTCCTCATGGTTCTCCTTGGGATTTTCTCAAGGAAATCACATGGATCATAATAGGTTGATATCTCCTAACCTCCATAGAAGTCTTATTCCTTAGAGTTTACATCTCTAGATATTAGATTCATACATTTGCCTATAGTAGAGAACTAATCTTTTCTCAGCAAATTACTCTCCTTAGCTTTTTCTTCTTCTCCTTATCTTCATTATCTTTCCTTATCTTTCCTTATCTTTCTCTAGGGTTTACTAATGTTCTAAAAGAGTGAAAAGGGACCGAGGGACGTCCTTTATATAGAGGAAAACTCTCCATATAGAGTCCTCTTTCAATTAGGAAAGAAATGCCTTAGTTTAGGAAAGTTTTCAAAACTCGGAGTCTGATCTAGGGTCTCACGGTCGATGGCTACGGTCGCAGAACCCGTCGACCGTAGGGTCATTGACCAATGACCATTGTTTCTTTCCATATGGTCGATCGTACCTACCCAGTTATGCGACCATATGTATACAGTTTTGAGTGTTGAGTCTATTTTTATACCTGATTTATGATCTATCTTCACACGCTCGGTCCAGAAATGATGGGAAGACCTGGCACGACACGGTTAAACCAAGTTAGTGGAGTGCAGGTCTTACATATACATTAACAGTTGTCTCTACGATATCATAGAGAAACTTAAGGGATTTAATTAGGTATATTCAGGGATCTTGATCACAGAGAGAGTATACAAGGAATATTCTTAATAACCTAACTAATTGGCCAGGTTGCTGAGTTGGTCTTGGTTGTCATAGGTGATGTTTATCATGTTGAGCTGGTCTTGGTCGTGGTAGGTAAGACTTATCATGTGTACACTGCCAGCAGTATATATCTTCTCACATTCTTCTCATCCTTGATATTTTCTTTTTTGACTATATGGGTGTAAGACTCGTATCGTACTAATTCAGTCTTACCACCTTGTATCAGGTATTCCTATCATGGTCGGACCAAGCAGACCAAGTGCGTGAAGAAACCACAAGGCTAGGTATGTAATTCGAACCATAAATCATCTAATTGAGACGTGTGGTCGCATACCTAAACAGGCGTGGTCGATCACACCTCAAAATAATGAGATCACAGGAGTCTGGGACGTGTGGTCACAGATTTGGGACGTGTGGTCGACGGATCCTGTGACCCCACGTGCGACCACACGATGTCAAACTGACTCCGTGATTAGGAAACCTCCTAATCTGAAGGGGGTTATTTCTTAATCTAAGTAGGACTCTATATGGAGGGTTTTCCTTTATATATATGACGTCTCTTAGCATCTTTTATTCTTTTATAACTCAAACTGAAAGAGAGAGAAAAATAGGAGGAGGAAGAGAAGGAGAATTGAAGAGGAAGACTAAAAGGAGGAATTTCAGAGAGAGCTCTGATTCTTCAGCAAGTTTAAGATATGAAAACATCTCCTACATTAGTTGAATGCCTAGAATAGATCATGGAGGAAGTATTGATTTAAAGTAGGATCTCAACCATGAGACCCATAGACAGAAACTCAAAAGAAATCAATGAAGAGTAGGTTGGAGTAGATGATTGTGAAAAATACGGAATTAAGGTCATAGATCAATCACAGGAAGGACCCTAATGATAGTTCAAGGAATCAAATCATAAATGGATTAAACTGATAATGAAAGTCGACCAAACACTCGTGTGGTCGCAGCTGTTGTCAACCACACGAGGCACATGTGTCGACCACATGCCCTCGAAAAGTTTCCAGGGAGGGTGTGGTCGCATGATATGTGACCAATCATGCGACCACACGTATCAACCACACACCCTGTGGTCGCAGAAACTGAGACCACAGGTGCTACCACACCTGTGACCACTCAGCTTCTGGAGGTCTGATTAATTTTAGATGGGACATTTAAACACTGTAATTGATGATTATAAACTCTAACTTAGAATCCATAAATTTATTAGGTTTCTAAGTGGTCCAAAATAGATTCACAAAGCTTGAAAGAGGAACAATCAACGATCAAAGGTGAGGGAACAAGACCTAAACTAATTGAATAATAATAAACTGTTTATTTTTATTGAGTCCAATGCCATGATTGATTCTATGCTTGTATGCTTGTAATGTGCATCTCATATGTCATCCAATATTCTTGCTATTACTGTTCATGCATATTTAATTCTATTTATTTATAATATGATGATGATGATGATGATGCTATGAATAGGCATGTGAATGTATGTGTGTGGTTGGTGTGTTGGATGCGAGTGGAGCATTAGGGGGAGGACGTGGCATGGTGGTCTTTGACTTCGTCACCAGACTCTAGCTCTATCTCTACTCAAGTCTTGCCCACTAACATTGTCGTATTGTCATTACCTTAGCAGAACTATTACGTCGTAGGGCATCAGGGGAGGTGGTCTCAGACCGTGTGGTCTCTGACTCTGTCGGGAGGCCTTAGCTTTATCTCTATGGACGTATTGAAGGATGCTGGGATGAGACCTTGGATACATTGTTTGACATTAGGATTGGTTAGTTGCGAGCCCAGTTTGCAAGCCCTCGCCAACAGGGGTTTACGTGTTGGTATGGGTAGGGCATCAGGGAAAGTATTGGCGGTGTTTGATCCGGACACTTTAGCTCTATCTCTATTCCATGGTGGGTGCATGTGAGACGACAATGATGTTTGATCCATTGGGTGGATTCACACTCGTATATAAAGGTGCAGGGGCCACCAAACCTTTCTATAGTACATTGCAAACTTAAAAATCAGACCAAAGATATGAATTGAATGCATGCATATGTTTGTTGCATTGTTTTGTTTGCTCACTGAGCCGTGATGTGTGCTCACCCTTTCGACGTCGAATATTTTTAATTGATGATGCAGGTCCTACCGTTGAAGAATATATGAATGCGCCGATGTATGGACACATTGCTGCAATGGACGTAGAAGCTGAAGAAGACGCGCATGATCCGTCGTGCAAGTGCAACTCATGTGTTTTTTATTAGCTTAGTTGTTTAACTATTAGAATATGTAATTGATTATTTTACTTTATTTTATGTCTTGAGGTATATTGGAGATAATTTGATACTTAATTATGTTATCACTGTTAGATATTCAGTTCATTAGTATTAAAGACTTCCGCTATCGTTTATTTACTCTGATTTTGCTTGTGGAATGTATCTGGTTTAATCGAATGGGCACGGCCTATATGAGATTCTGGTTGAACCATTGGTCTATGGATGGTTCATCACACCATTCTTATTGGTTCAGAATTGGGGTGTGACAATGGGCCCCTTATACAAATTGTGGAGATGTGGACGACCTGCATAATATTAGATCTTCTACAGTTAGGGTGTCAAAATGGTACTGATACTATTTAGAGAAACCGATACCGTACCATTTATATTGAAACTGATATATTGTTACTAAACGGTACGGTAGTGGTTGCAAAAATCATACTGTTTAAATAATCAGTAGATACGATATTGTATTGATTACTGTCGGTATAAAACCGACTATATACCGGCCACTGTTTAAACCGTTAAGTAAGTACCTTACGATCTAAATGGCTAAATCCCTCAAGCTATTATGGCAATACTTAAACTTTATAGTGTAATACCCTTAATCCTTGACAGCTTAACCAACTAAACCTATCAGGCTATCACTAATCCCTATCACATTCTCTTCCTCCCCTTCAATCCTTTTGCCATTTGCGCTTCCATCTTCACAGCTTCAAATCTCCACGGTTCCTTATATTGATGAATGCTTCAATTTAATGACTTTCTTTTGGGCTTAGATTTGTTTATTCTCGACTGAGCCCATGCAATTGTTACATAATCGTTTTGAACAATTTAATGACAAAGAAAATTGTTTTATGATAAACGAAATCGTTAAGAAATTTATTAAGGAACCAATATTCTAAATTGTTGGCAACACCGTAACTGAATATGTTTATACAAAAAGCCTTTTGCATACCGAAACAATTTCATACAATATAGTAATGGTATTGCCTTATTACATACTATATTGAAGTAATACGGTACCAATTTCCTGAAACCGTCCCGTTTTAACCATAGTTAGTTAAAACGGGAATGACAAAAACATGAAATGGGTTTTAAACGGAGCAAAATAAGAACGGTACAGTAAAAAAGATGTCAAACATTTCGAGAACGACAAAAAACTAAAACGCATGGTACATGTTTTAAACGGATTAGATATAATATCGTACGACCAACAAAACGACAATATACTCCCATAAATTGAAGAATTATACTTAAATCAATGGATCACATGACATTTATGATGTTTGAGTCATAAAATATGAGAAAAAAAGTAAAAAAGGTAATGAGTTTAAAAGCAATTATGAGGAGGCAAACAGTTTTAACCCCACATTGATTATTATACGTAGAAAATAATAAAAATATTAAACGATATGGGATTATTCGATTCATTAATTAGAGAACATATAAATTAAAATACGAATATAAATACAGGTACAGTATCATTTTAAATGACAAAGCTTGAATTATAGGGTATTTTAGTGTATATTTGAGATCAATCGCGTTTTAACCAAGTCCACCCGTAGATTACAAATTTGTAATTTTATTGGGTCAAATTTTTTGAAAAGCTACCACGTGGCAAAAGAGGAGTTGCGTGAAATCACTGGCGTGTCACTACTGGCTGTGACGTACAGTTTTGGCCTTTCGCGCCAGTACCTTCTATTCCAACTCCGGAGTCAGTCTCACTTCGTGTAAGCTCTGGGCCGTTGAGGCTATGGAAGAGGAGTAGTGTTGGAGATTGACGAACACGAAGTCGTCAATAAATGCAGGGTTCCTATAAGAGGAAACAATGTTTAATCGTTTTGGGGTTTCGATTCCTCCTCACATTGCACTTGCAACTTCGAGTCCCAAAGTGGTTGAAGTACTGAAACATCTAAATCTGCCTGTGAAGGTTTGGAGAGGAAAGTGGTTTTGAACCCTCAATCCTGGTTTTGTAGGGGAAGAAGTTTTATATTTCAGCTTTCTGGTATTTCCCCATCTATTGTGTTACTAAAACCCTTTTCATTGGATCATCCCTTCAAATTTTTGTTCTCAGAGGTTTTGCACTGATTTGGAAAATGAACTTCTTTATATAAAACTGTTTTATCCATTTTCTATCGATTATCAAAATGAAGTTAGATCGAGTAACTGATAAGCAAGAACAGAAATTGTGTGTGTGTGTGTGCGTGTTTTTTTTTTTCTTGGATGGTGATTTTAGCCTCTTTTGGGGTTGGTTTGATGGTCTCAATTTTTTCTAATGCCTGATCTTGAGGGTTTACGAGAGGGGAAATGAATCGGTTTTGCCTTTGCCAGAAACCTACTGTTTGCGTGAAAAAATGAAAAGAAAAAGATGGTTTTTTAGAACCAAGGGGAGTGGCCTTTTTCTGTGTATGAAAACTTTATGTTTTGTTTTCCTTTTCTTGATTCTAATGTGCGGGTAAACTTCATTATATTTGATCAGAAAATGCTTCCTTTCTCGTTTCCTCGTTTACCCAACCCAACTCAGACTGAAGGAAGCAACAGTTCAGCTCCCCCACAGGTGATTTATTTATTTATTCTTTGCTGTTACTTATCTCCTTCCTATTTATTTTTTCCCCATGGTGTTGTGTTAGATTATAATCAGTTTTCTTTCGCTAAATCAGGTTGTGTCATCAGATCCTTGCCGTACAGATTCAGGGATTTTATCAGTTGGTAGCAATCCCATCCACCAACTTCCATGTTCCTCTTGTGCCTATCACAATCCTTTAGTTCCTACAAATTCCTTACAAATTAGTTCTCAAGTTGATGTATTTAATCCCCATCTTCAGAGGCCATATGGTAATTCAAATATAAATCTGAATGACTTAAATGTAAACTATATGGCTATGCCTGTTGGATCATCTATGGTGCCTCCACCTTGCTTCCCAAGTGTTGCTAACCATTACCTCCCGCTTCATAATATTCATATGGGTATGCCAATTTTGGGTCCTTCAGGCCCTCATCATTTCATGCAAACACATGGACAGCTTTTTCCTAACACCATCCCACAAATTTTTAATCCAATTATGGCACCTCCCGTACATGGGCAATCATTCTTTAATTTGCCACAGAATTCAAATCAAATAGTGGCATCTCTAGCCCATTCACAATTGTTTATGCATAATTATCCACAAGTTTCAAGTCAGATTGGACTCTTACAACCACAGGCATCCATGAATGTGCAAAGTGGGAAGTCATCTTCTCACAATCATGTGGACCTGAATACTGGCATGCCAGATGGACAGTCATATTCGCAGAATCAAATGTGCAGTGCAATTCAACATGTAGCATTGGTTAATTCAAATGAAGATGCAGAGCACAATAAACAAGATCCCCATACTTGTATCCCTCTTAATATGGGTCAGAATGCTTTCCAAGAGTCATCAATTGTAGCTGGGAAGCTACAAGGAAATTTGCCTCCATCACTTACATGTCCGGTTCAAATGCAACAAACTCAGAAGAACTTGCAACAAGCCCGTTTTCTGCAGTCACAGGTGAATTTTACCTGCCTATAGCATTTACTGAACCTGGCCATATGTATTCTGTCCTGCACATGATGTTGATGATGTCCTCTAAGATAATTTCCTTTGTTGTGCAAATGGATTCTCACCCCTTGGTGTTTTTCTTGTTTTGATTTGGTTACTTCTGAACCTAAAAGAGATACCTTAATTTAGTTTCCCCACCCTCTTTTTGCTATATAATGGCACTAAAGGTATCATTGTCAGGTTCTGCTTATGAGCATCCATTCTCATAATAGTTGTTTTTCACCCCATCCTTTTTGTGCATCTTAAGTTAAGATTCATCAGATACATATTCAACTAAATTGGGAAAACATCTTTGTTACCTATGGAGCACTAGTCATATTGTAGAAGGGGATAGAGAGGTTAGACTTGAGTGCAACTCAAGCCCAAGGACTTTTGCCAAAGCTATTGCCGCTGTAAATGCAACATTGCCGTATGTGTTGCATATGTGTTTTAATAATTTGCAGACAAGGGCTATACCTAGGAGGAGAAGACTAGTTGTTAATGATGTATTTTAAATAATTATTGACTCAAAATTGGGGAATCATCAAGGTGATTTGGGCTGTGAATTGCAAATCTTGTCTTAAAGGTAGGTCATGTTTAGGAGTAATACTAAAGAGAAGGAAATGCTGAGGCCATGCACATTAAATCGTCTGATGGCCAGCTAGGATCCTACATTATTGTCAGATCCCAGCTATGTGTGGCTGTCTTGCTCAATTAATGAGAATAGCACTAGCATTCCGTTTTTGAAAAGTCATATGTCAAACCGGAGATTTGTTCTATTTATGTTTCTCTTGGGCATTGTGATAGCTCATCCTAGGTCGTGCATCTACCATTAAGTTGTGGTGTAATTAGGTGAATTAAGGTGCATGCATTTTTTTAATGAATCTTTTCACAATTTGCTGTTTAAAGCTTTATATTAATTAGTTTCTTTTATTTAGAAAGCTTTTAAGTTCCCAAATTGATGAGGTTGGAATTCAAAAGTTTCTTATTTGATACATTTTATAGGAGTACTGTTGAGAAGTTTACAGAAGTTTTATGGGTTGCCTTGAAATATAATGACTAAAAATGTTGCTAAAATTAGCACCTGGTGGGGGAGGGGATGCAACATCTGTTCTCACCAGTTATCCTAAAAGCTCAAGCTGTTACACCCCCTGCACGTGCATGGTTGTGCACACACAGCCTTGCACATGACACACTCATACGGAAACATCATCACGTGGCAGTTGGCACCGAGGGGAGAAAATGCCAGGATACCCTTTTGCACTTCCTTGGGATCGAACATTCGACCTCCCTTCTTTGATACCATGTTCACTCTGCTTAGCCTAAAAGCTCGAGCTGTTAAGTAAGGGCTACAACAAAGTATCTCAACACAATAACCTCTAATTCCATGGGGGAAAAAGGCAAATCTTATGTGATCTGGGTGCCGTTTCGTATTATCAAGTCACTTAAATATGTGAAGTTTTGATTTTTTGTGACAAATAATATGTGTTGCATTTGTAGAATCAAAGCCAGGTTGCCCAAACCTCAAATCTTGACTTTCCAAGAAATAAAACAAATGTAATTTTGTGAAAAGCTTAGCAATGATATTCTAGATGCTGAAGAATTATTGTGAATGTGTCTGGGGTGTTGTAAAATAGGTACTAACAAAGGGATGATAATTTCACGATGTTGATAATCCAAGACATGTAGTTGATTAATTAACATAAAACAATGAAATCTTGTGAGAATAATAGAAAGTGATATTCTAGATAGTCAGATGAGCTTGGTGGGTTGTTGACTCGAATTGGCAACATATCATGCTGTTGATAATCCAAGAAACTGAGTTGGATTAATTAGCATTCATGTTTTTGAATGTTTTAAGAGTTTCAGAGCTTTATTTCCATGCATGATTCGTATTAGGATCTTAGGTGTTTCATTGTGCATAATTGGATTAAAATATAATCTCGTTAAGAGTTTTGAATATTATTGAATAAAGATGAAAATTCAGAGGTGAGGGGTGATGGACATGAAAAGAAAGACAGTGCCCTTCCTTACGGCAGGGAATTTAACCCCAAAATGGGGTCACTTTATAAATTCGATTGAGGTTCTTGTAACAGGTGACACCTATATGTGGATAAAAAAATAGGACTGCAACACAAAAAGGATTAGCTATGAATCTTTCTTTAACCAGTCAATAATGAGTTTAGATTTTGAATAAAGGAGCTGGAAAAAGAGAGAATTTCTGCGAAGAATTATAAAATGGGCAACTATGATTTTATGATACACATGAAGTACTTGGTAATAATTAAATTCTGAAACTAGCTAAAGTTTCATGGGCAAATATCAAATTACATGAGAAATTGCAGGGTCACTTTAAGTGGCTATCAGTTTTGTGTGTTACTTGTGTCAGAACTTTTGGTAACAAACAAAATTTCATTATATTCTTGTACCTGCTTGAGAATATCTGCTAATAAAGTAATAATAACTCTGTTACTGGATTTTTTCCTTGTAGTAATATGTAAAGAAATGGATAACCCTGGAGCTAAATGATAACCTTGTATGACATTCCATCTGATCAATGGGGAAAAAAAAAGATTAAGAAAGGACCAATAAGCTTTACACCAAGTATAAAAGTGGGTGGATCATAGAGAAACATGAGAAGCTTTAGACATAAAAAGTCTCCAAAGTAGCCACGTCAAGTCCAAAATGATACTACACTAGAAGAGATTGACCAAAATACATCTCAGATCTAGGGTCTCCACTTTTAGAAAGGTGATTGGGATATGTTGTATCAATATCAATTCGTCTTCCAAGAAGCCTTTCAGTTCCTTGAAGAGCTTTAAAGGCTATATGATTGATTTATATGGTTATAAGTTATAATATCTTGAAACTTGTTTGACTTCATCAATTGAATAGCCTTCCTTCAATTACATTTTTAAAATCTTTTTCTTTCTTCTTTCCTCCATTTTAGCTAGCTTTGGTTTCGGAGACTTCTCACACACATTTTCACACCATGGTACTTTTTTTTTTTAAAAACATTTGTTCCAGGGGTATTGTGTGAAAAATGGTGGAAATAATATCTCAAATAGAAACCGAAGGAATCCTCGAGTTCAGAAGTTCACAAGAAATTATCATAGATTTGGAAGACAAGAATCAGCAAATCCAAGGTTCACTTTCTTTGGTAGTTGTGAAAATTTTCTTTTTCTCATTTATGAAACATCTAGATATATGTTCTGTTCCTCATAATGGAGTCATTGAGCAGGTTCCAGAAATCCCAGTTTCATTCTGTGGCAGGTGCAGGGGGAAACTTCAGGAACTTCAACATGAATGGTGGAAAAGGTTTTGATTTTTATATTTCTGTGGTTCTACTTAAATGGTGTCTTTATGGTAACCAAGGATTAAAATCTCGCGTCTCGAGGGTTTCTCGACCCTTGAGCAAACCGAGATTTCCGAGATCTCGGTCGAGATTCGGTCAAGATCTCGGAAAGAAACTGCAAAACAGCCATGAAAGGCAAAGAATGCAGTTGCGAGACTAAAATGGTCATTTTACTCCAGGAAAATCCTATTTTAGTATATATAAACACATTTAAACCATAAATGTGTTTAAATGTCATCATATAACGTCTCATCATCATCATCTAACATGTATTGATCATGTTTATGTAAAAAACTAAGTTTGGCAAAAAAAATTACCTTAAACAGTAGATCCGACAATGACTCAAGGATTTCCGCTCTCGTACCAAGCTCCCACAAGATTTTCGTGGAGTGATTTGGCAAAAACTCCAAGCTTCCAAGCTAGAACAGCAAGATTGAGAAGGAGGAGAGAGAAACAGAAGAAGTGAAAAAAATATAAGTCTCGGTCAAAATTCCTTTTATTTGAAAAAACAGGCCAAACCAACTCGAGACTGGTCGAAACTGTTCGAGACCAACTCGAGAAATTGCCGAGAAGCTCGAGAAGAGATATCGAGGGGATGTCTCATCTCGACCCCCTCGAGATCCACGATATTTTAATCTATGGAGGTAACTGGTTCCCAGATAAATAGTGATAATTTCCTCACATACAAATTTAATTAACCAATTGACACATACTAAGAAGACATTCAACACAAAACATGTTTAATCAAAGATGTTTTTATTGGCTAGAAAAAGGGAGACCCATGTGCTTTTCTGGAGTGTGTTCTATATCTCGCCAAGATAAATGCTACTCAATGATGCATATCAAACATTATGATCCAAATGCAACATGCCAAACTTAAACATGGAGATTAGGTGTTTGGAAAGATAAACACTGATGAAATACAACATAATATGGTGCCCTAAATTATATGAAAAGGCCCTGCATATATAGGAAATACAGGCAATATAATATATTGGATCCTGATAGTTCTGTCCATGTGCCCCTGGTTAATGGGTTAACATTAATGCAGGGGGTACTATCTAAGTAGTTTATAAAGTTCTATTTATGTGGACCTGGTTGTGCCCATATGAGAAGTCTTCTAAACTTCAAAGCTGTAGATTTTCTTGATATGTATCAAAATTTCTTGAGCATTCTAGTCAATAAATCAATCTTATTAAAGTTTTGTACAGATATTTATATAATACCAATGGAGTTTTTTTGGGTGTGTTATTATTTTTTTTGAAGAGAAAATCCATTAGTTTTTTCCTTGATCACCCTAGATGTCTTAGGATTCTAATCTGATTGATGGGAAATATATCTGCACTTGGGCTTTTCACAAGGGATGGGCATTGGGCAAGTTGGGCAGGTTGGAAGGGTGGCTCAAGCCCAACCCAAGGAATAGGCAATCAAGCCCAGCCCCAGCCCAACCCAACCAAACCGAACCTTGGGTTTGTGATTATTCTGCCCAAGCCCAACCAAATAAATTATTTTAGCAGCATGAAGCCCAGCTCGGTTTTCTTGGGTTGGTTCGGGCTAGGGTGGGTTATACAATTTTAATAAATTCATTCTTGAGAATGGTAATGCAAGAGGCACATTTACATGTATATGAAAAATCATTCTTCCACACTTAAACCTTAAACCAAAAGGAATTATAGTATCATTAACATGTATAGGATCCAGAATAATGACTAACTCAAAAGTCAGATATTTGACATGTATATATATGTTCACACTGAAAGGCTTGGATTTTCATCGGGTTCAAGTTCAGATGAGTTTCAGGTTACCCAAAGGTTTCAGTCCAATCCAACCCAACCTGAGGTTAGAAAACTTCAGCCCAACCCTGGGTCTTTTCCGGTTGGGCTGCTCACCCCTACTTTTCATGTAGTTCAGGTGATGCATGAGATCAAAAAGCAATTATGAACATGGTGAAAAAAAAAACTCATATGTAAGTTATGTCTTCCTTCCTTGTTGAACTACTGTTTTTTAATTTTCTGGCGACTGGATTAACATATATTATTTGTCACGTTGTATTCTGTAATTTCCTTTCTGTAGTTCATCTTAACATGGAAGGAGAGGTTTGGTATTGTTTTGAACATTTTATTTCTGGAACAGGGAACAGGTATGACAGAGCAAGAAAATCTTATCTTGCTTATTCTCCCAAACAAGCTGAGGTGGAATATCGAAGGTAATCCTGCAGTCTCTGGTTTATTTCAGTTACTTATAAGTAAGAAGAAACTTGAATGGACTTAAATTCCATGAAACCTACATTATTGAGTTGTGACCAGCCTTTCAATCTGGTGGTACAAGGGCCTACTGCCTAGAACTTTAGCACTGAAGCATAGGATGAGAGTGTAAGAATGGCCATCGTTTTTTAAGCTGTTGATGGATTGGATTCTCATTGGATCTAAGCTTACTCAGTTTGATTCTATTATACGTAAATATCTCCAAGATCCAAGCTTTTGATCTGACAAATGCTGGATCTAAAAAATGATGGATTCAAGTAGCAGGGTAGTTTTGATTTGGAACCAGATTTAGATGTATCTTACCCTAATTAAATTAAAAGTAAAAAATATCTTAAATAGGATTTGAACTAACAACTTTCTAGTTATAACTTGACATCAGACCCATTATTTTATGGGCATTGTATATTGATTTGTTATAGTAAATTAAATTATATTATATTTATATAACCTAATAATATTGGATTTCTGTTGGATTCAACTTGGGATGTGGCTACAATTCAATTATAAATGAAACTCCAGATCTGATGGCTGATATCATGTTATACATAGTGCTTATATGACACAAAGATTCTTTGTGTCGTGTAAAGTGTTGGTTGCTTCAATTCTTCTGTCATATGCATTTCTCTCTTTCCCTCTCTCTCTCAACACAACATGCAAATACAGAGCTTTTAGACATGTAGAATTTTTTTTTTCCATTTTTGAATGATAGGTCTCTGCCCTTGAGCTACACTGAACAAGAAGTCCTACAATGGCGTGAAGAACGGAGGAAGAACTACCCATCAGAAGTCAATATAGAGAAGGTCTGATTAAGTGTCACTTATCATTTTTGTTTCTTATTTAGAAACAGGCAGCCTTATCATAACGTCCTTTGTACACCTTGCAGAAGTTGACTGAAAAAAGGAGAAACCCTGAACTTATTGCTAATGATGCCAAAAGACGCTGTCAGGTAATAATATGTATATCATAATATTCTCCTCTGGGGTGATACAAGAATATAACATTGACTCATTGAGAGAGGTGCTGACTGCTGAATGCATGGTGAACCTTCCTCTCTACCTACAAGGTGTAGTCATACATTAGGACTTTCTGATGGATATTCATACCTTATAGAAGGGTATATGTCTATGGAACCAAATAACATAGACATGAGCACATGTCTTGGTGTCGTACTATGTAAAAAGCCGTGATCTCAATGAACCTCATGTTGACATATCCATTTACTTTGTTTACATTTTTTTTGTACTATAAACTTTTAGAATAAATTAGTAAGCGGGCGGGCCTTGGTGCAACGGTAAGGTTGCTTCATTGTGATCTGGTGGTCATGGGTTCAAATCTAGAAACAGCCTCTTCGCGAAGCGGAGGCAAGGCTGCATACATTAACCCCTTCCCAGACCCCACAGTGGCGGGAGCCTCGTGCACTGGGTATGCCCTTTTAAACTTTTAAGAATAAATTAGTGTAGACACTACCTTGGGATTGATCCACATTGGGGTCTGGATTGAGTCATCTGGTTTGATTGGGGGTCCTAGCAATTGAAGTATAATGCTATTAAAGGGTTTGTATTTCATATCAAACTCGACTCTCCCCCCTCCCCCGTAAAGGTAGTGTGTATATCTGAATCCCACAAGCAGTTATCCAGTTATCCCTTTTTTTTTTGGCAATACAACTAATTTATAGCTATCACTTGCCCCTATTTCTCTCTTATTAAAAGTAGATTTATGTCCTCATAAGAAGTATTAGGTTTCCAAAACAACGAAAACCAAAACAAAAGGGAGTGGTTAATATGCCCATTTCTTCTTTCCAATGCTCCCCTTGGCACAGAGCTTGCATTGATCTGCATGCTTCAACTGCTACCAAAAAAAAAAAGGGTGAATTACCAAACCAAGCCAGAAGCACAACTAGTTGATTGGTAGATTGGGTATGGTTACTGATTTGGGATATAGAAAGAATATGATTTGATTATCTAAAACTTTCAGAATGTTTTTTAACAGCATAGGATTCAGTAGTTAGAACAACTGATATATGATGTGTTAAAATTCATCTAAAAATCCAGGTCTTTGACGCATGTTATATTATATTTAATTGCCATGATTTGGACTATGATATATCCTTGTACTTTGGCTGAAAGTCCGGAAACCTCCCCTCCAGTTCCCATTTTATCGTATTTGATTGGAGAACTACCTTTTGTGTTTTAGTCTGGTTCTACAGTGTCAGTTCTCTTGATTTTAGATTTCTTTTATTACACGTGACTCCCATTTAATGACAAATTTTGTTGGAGAGATTTTAGGATCTGTTTTAAGTTTTGCTAGTGGTTGTAATACTAGTGGTTGTAATACATTATTGTGCTTGCAGCAACTTAAGGAGATTCTGGCAAAACAGGCCGAGTTGGGTGTTGAAGTTGCAGAAATTCCTCCAAATTATCTGTCTGAATTTGATACGCAGGTTTGTGGAAGGGAGGAGGAGAAAAAGGACTGTATTAAGAATCAGAGGTCCCGGAACAAATATGGTAAAAGAAAAAAACATGGTAAAGACAGTTCTTCTACCATGCCTGCTTCAATGATGAGACAGCCATCCCTTTTGCAGAAGCTTCTAACTGCAGAGATAAAGAGAGAAAAGAGTCATCTGCTGCAAGTTTTCAGGTTCATTTTGATCAATTCTTTCTTTAAAGATTGGCCTGAGAAACCTTTGATATTCCCCTCGGTCACAGTTAGAGACATGGAGTGTGAGGGTCATCTTTTTGAGGAATCTTCAGAGCAGGGAAATAATGGTGTTTATGGGGTTCTTGAGAATGGCAATGTTGAGAAATTTGAGGAGGAAATGTTATATGATTATGCCAGGGAGGCTAATCATGCTGTGGAGGATGCTGATAAGTCTGAGCCAGAAGAAGGAGAAATTATAGACTAGGGTGGAGCTGTCATTGTCCGTGGAATTTTTCCTTTACGGGAGGTGAAAGATTTCTGCTGAAGTGAATGAAGAAAGTTGTTCAAAATGACAAATTAATGTTGTAGATATGGACTGATTGGCGGACAAGAATCCATGTAGCCGACCCCATTTAGTTGGGATAAGACTTTGTTGTTGTTGTATATGAAGGGTTGAAATTGTTGTATCCAAACGGTTATACATAGATTGTATGATGCAGCCATTTGTGAAATGTTGTTCCCAAAAATAAGAGCTCTTGGATTCCAAAATTGCCCTGTGTTTTGGTTCTTTTGTTCAATATTTTCTTCGTAAGTCTCGTAGATGGATGGATAGAAACCAGACTAACATGTAAGTTGGTTTCTCTTATACACTTTGATGTAACATACTTGCATTGTAATGTCCAATGATCTAAAGCGATATGGAGATAATCTTGGTTTCTAGAATTGAGATAGTAACAGGTTATAGGTAAGCCTTGTGACAGCCATTGGACATCAGTCTAGGTTAATGTATCAGATCTTGTGGGGTAACTTTTTGAACTTGTCTGTGTCATCCTCTTGTCAAGGCATCGCCTAGGCAATGCCTAGGTGCCCAGGCGGCCTTGGGTCGCCTTGAAAAATTGGGCGCCTTGGTCGCCTAAGCGTCCCGTCAGGCCTCCAATGCCTTGGTTCGCCTTGACAACTATGCGACTTGGGCTACATTAAACCCCTGAAATGCTAAATAACTGAAATGTGGTGGATTAAAATCGTTTGAAGCCACCAAATGAAAAAAATTTCAAATGATCTTTAAATCCTGCTTGTATAGCTGTTTATGTTTGGATCATAGCTGATCTGATTATGGCCTATATATCCTAAAAATAGTGTTCTCATTGTATTTATTTGATGATATTAATTAATGTTATAATACAGATGCTTAAAGACTAATTTTTGGTCATCTGGCTAGAATGCTTAACAAAAATAGACGTGGCTTGTGACAATTAAATTTGCCTATATAGTTTAGATAAAGTTCTATTTGGTATAGTTTATATTTTTATTTTTGAGTTATTTATGGTAAATCATTTATGAAAATAAATTATGAAATTATGAGTCATAAATAATAACCATTTGCTATCATTAGACATAAAGAAGTAATAATAGATTATCACAATAATGATAAACATCTTCTAATTTATTTATAGATTTTAGATTATATTAATTCATTTTAAATATAAATAAATACAATTAAACAAACCAAACAACTGCATATATTATAATATATTATATAATTAATTCTATAATACATACCAAAGGGAGCCTAAAACAATAATAATCAACATTGCTTCTATTTTTTAACATCTCATTCTCATCACCCTCTTGGGCATTCTTTAAGTAATATTTGTTAGCTCTATTTTATAATGTACAAGCATCTAAGCCTCAAGTTTTTCATCCATGGACACAAGTTGCAGGCCTTCATGATCTTCTGCAGATGGATTCAGAGTATCTGACTGATCACCCTGGGGGATGAGAAAAATCAAACCCAAAGTTGCAATTCTCAGTGAGTTCCTAATGAGAAGTGCGAACCACAGGTTAGTGAAATCAGTCCTTGTTACATGCAACAGATGAAGAACAATGCCACCACCCCACTTGGATGAGAGTGAGCCAAGACTGTCTATGCACATCAAGAGGGCAAAGAAGGTCCCTTCAATGCCTACAGGACAAAGCCTAGTGCTAAGTACCATCATGGGCATCCATCTTATCCTTGATATGATTCTAGATACACATTCTTCTGTGACTACAAAGAAGTAGTCAGGGACCCCAAGTTTTAGATTCCACCGAAGGACGAAGATGAGGTCGAGGATGCCGGAGGTTCCATAGAGAAGTTGAGCAAAGAATAGCAGGTTTCTGAAGGGATAGTCTTTCAGAAGCTTGTGGTAGATTAAGATGCCAACTATAGAGGCCATTGCACCAATTGCATATATCACTCCAACAAATTCCTGCATCAAAGTAAATCATACATTTGTGTTATACTCCAGACTTTAATTAAAAAAATTGTTTCTTTTGTAGATGGTCATCTCTATGCTGGTAGTTGTTTCTCATGGGGATCTTGATTCGATTCGCATTTATATCCGTTTAAGGGTCTCTGCCTCTGTTTATGGGTAAACGCATACAAATTTGGAGATCTTGAAGATTTGACAGGTTCTAGAGAATGAGAAAAAAAGAATCGTGGACTAAAACAACTAAGATATATGGACACAGAGCAAATCGAATCGGTTGGGGTATCCTAATATGGTTACATCCAGATTGTTTTCAATCTGTGTTCGTTTATATCCCTACCATTGACTTAGGCGATTGGATAGATGGAACAATCTTGGATTACCCACATGTCAAATTTCTTGGTCGGCTATGTACTAAGTAACATTTTATGTGTGTTTGGATGTAGAGAAAGAAAGACCTGAGAGAAATGAGGGCCAGCTTTTGCATCGGTAAACCAATAGAATTGTCCTTCGTGAGTGCTGATACTGAGGGCCAAAGAGAGATACATATAAAGAGTAGGCTTCCATACTTGAGGGCGCTTCATGGTTGCGTACATTTCAGTCATCGCTCCCCCTACTTTCTCGGACGCCTGCAAGACACAAACACAACAATCTAATTGGATTTTGCCTTTGCAGCCAAGTTTCTAAATCCAAGTATCGGATACTATATCTATCATTGTCCAAAATCGATCCAATCTTAGCGTACGGATCCAATGGGAAATTGACACATGGTCGACACTGTATATAATAATAATATTAAAATAGAATCGAATCAAAGATCAATCAAGTCCAAAACCAATAGGAATCAACTGATCCGACCGACCAATACCGATTACTTGAATCATGCTAGCAGCTATCTATGTATGATTCATGCCACCATTTAAACTCATATAATAACTGAAAGGAAGATCAGAGAATAAATTTACCAATGGAAATAGAAGTTAATCAAGCTTCCTAAATCTAATCCAAGATTCCACTTTGAAGCCATCCGACCTTACCCACCACATTCATCTAGTGAAGTGACAAGAAAAATAAATATTCAAATGTATATGAGACATGAGCAATGAATGTAAGTTATGGTAAACATTTAAATAATTATAATTCATAGAAAAAGAGAGGCAGTTAGATCATGTATATCTATAAAATTTAAATTGCCAGTGGTAACTGACTAACTTTTACCAATGGTGAAATTAGGAATTAGGTTTACGAGAAAATCTAAAAATCAATGATTGATCTAATTTGAGTACTTCTACAAAGCAGATCTTAACAAAAAAACTAAAAAATAATAGCAACAAGTTATAGATTTAGGTAGTTCCTAATATAAAATTATTGACTCTAGAGATATGATAATACGAAAAAAAAAAAAAAAAAAAAAAACTGACAAATTAAGAGACGCCCTTGTTTCAAAGCGATGAAGACATTATTTACATTTGATAGTGAGAGGCAGAGAGAAGAGGATTGTGTCGACACTTAAATCTGTCTCTATCTCTCTCTTCCTTAAAATCTAGACCCCTTTCTCTCTCCTCTCTCACCTCAAGTGACTGACTATCAGTTTTTCTTTTATTTTATTTTTCTGCTAACATATAAAATTTTAAAATACTCCACTAGCTTGAAGATCTTCCTCACTAATATTATCATCCCATATATTTATTATTGCCAACCTTGTCTTGAGTGATAGAACCACTGCAACTATCCTCTCACAATATTCAGGTTTGTTAGAACCACTGCAACTTTCCTCTTACAATATTCAGGTTGTTTTATTCTTTAAGAATCTCTAGGCCATTTGCTGAATAGGAGATGCTGGAATAGACTGATTACCTCCATACTTTAATTAAAACTCCTGGTACTACAGGGCCACTGACTTCAATTCCCTTTTTTTTTTTTTTTTTTTTTTTTTTTGATGGAGTTAGAGGTAAAGTTTACATGATCACAAATTCAAAATCTAACCTAGGTGAGGATTTATAGCAACCTGCTGATGATTCTAACTTAACCCATGTAAGAGTGTTAAAACCCGGATCAGAATCTGCCAAATTCGACTCATGAGTAGATCGGCGCTGACCGTGATCAACCCTAATTCTTCGTTTATTGAGTCCGACTGAGTTAGGTCAAGTTTGAATGATTCATGGACTTATTCAGATCAGAATTAGAATTTAATGAAGACCCATCCTGTATCTGATTCTGAGTTATTAATTAGTCCACCAAAATTTATATATGTGAACCAATAAATCCATCAAGTTGTTGGCCAAACCATGGTTTTAAAACTCGGATTGGACAGGATTTTGCTTGCCGAGTTAGGCCGAGTCGAACTCAGTACATGGACTTTGAATTAAGCCCATAATGAAAAAAAATACCCTTTTGAGTTTTGAGGGAAGAAAAGAGGTAATTTAACAAAGTAAAACAAACATACCTTCTTACCACAAGGGCTACTGTTTCTAGATTCATAGATGAAGAAACCCAGAAGCACCAGTAGGACAGCAGGCAATGCTAGAACTCCCAATGATCCCTTCCAAAATCATAAAAAAACACATACCCAATTCAAGAAACATGGAGAAATTGATTTAGAGACTAATGTTTTTAGATTGAAATTCAAGAATCAATAAAATTTAAAGCAAACCTGAGGCCCCAAGTGATGAACAGACATGCCACTTGTGGAATATCCAATTAAGGCACCAACAGATGAGCAGAACATACATAAGCTCTGCATATCTGGTGCCAATGCTGGTATTTCAATGCTATTTCTTGCTATGCAAGCATCAATCATCACGTCAGCAATTGCCACTCCGGCGGCAACTCCGATCAGGCAAAGCAATGCCATTAGGACTGACAATTTAGGAGTAACAGCTACTATAAGTGCTGTAACAACCCCAAGAACACCAGAAACGATGAAATACGGTCGGCGCTGGTAACCTCTGATAGGGAAAACATCTGTAAGGAGTCCCCAAATGGGTTTCATCAGCCATGGAATGTAATAAAGTCCACTGAAGATTTGAACTGAAGAGGGTTGCACCATTTGGACATCTTTCCAATAGTAGTCTGAGACAACCCTGAAGAATGCACCAGAGAAACCTTGGCTGCAGCCATAGACTAGGACAACTCCAATCACAAAGGTTGTATTGAGTTCTTTGCAAAGCATACTGAGCCATTGGAAAGGTTCATAGATGATGAGGAGGAATGTGGTTGATGGATGATTTTCAGGTAGAGGAGAGAGATGGGTTTTCTGGTGTGATAATTTCTCTGATGAATCTGATTCTGTTGTGAGTGCTTGGGTTTCATCAGAGAAATCCATTTTTGGGGTAACTCAGATCTAGGCCAGTGTCGACTCTGCTATATTGTGAGGGAGAGAGGGGGAGAGGTTGAGAGCTTAAACAAAACTTTCTTCATGGTAAGGAAAAATCATGAGAGTTGTTGCAAGTCAACTTCTTAATTTTATGGAATAAAGAACTGAATTTCCCTACTTAAACAATGGAAAAATCATTTTTATATTACACTCCCAACGCATGATTAACAAGAGCTAGTAGACATGGTCATCTCTCAAAACCAGCCAATGTAACACATTTCCTATTAATATCTGGTGTAGTGGATAACTGGTTCAAGGTAGATAAGCTTCTTATTTATCAGACATGGTCATCTCTCTCTCTCTCTCTCTCTCTCTCTCTCTCTCTCTCTCTCTTGGTAAGGTCAAGTCTACTGATCTCTGGTTCAAAATTCTCAATTTGTAATAGTAAAGGGAATGAGTCAAATTTAATAAGAGTATTAATTTATGAATTTTTTAGGATCACATTAGGTCATAGGGTTCGTTTTATAGAGGGGGTGGGTGGGTGGCTTTAAGAGCTGCTTTTTCTCTAGCCAAGGGTTTCAAGTACGGCTGTGTATGCATGATCATATGTCGTACATTTGCACGTATGCATTCGAGACCTAAAATAATATATTTTCCACGTTAATTAAAATTAAGAGGTAATATTTCCCTACAAGTTCTTCTTGGTATGTATATTTTATTTTTCAATGGATGTGTTTTTCTTTCTTTATTATGTTATTCTCACTATGAGAAACAATTATATAACTGAATCCATAGGCACCATTTGTTTCAACGGAGAATATTTTACGAGAATTATCTTAAAAACCAAAGGAAATCAGGATTACATAACAAAACTTGGTACGGTGCTATTTTTGTCATGTGGTAGATTGGATTGAACTGAAAATTTATGAACTAATAAAACCTTGAATTCCCATGCTCACATATCAAGTTTCTGACCAATGTTGCAGAACATGTCATTAAAAATAATTTTGGAACTTCACATGGTTGTAAGACTACTGGGGGGTATGTGGACACATAAGAAAGTACAGCATTACATGGAGGTAATTGATTAAATTGAGATATGAGATTTAACACGCGGTCTATCAGACCATGTCGAAGTAATCCAATGGTCAGATTTACCATTTGATCATTCCACATAGTGGAATTAGGTTTTCCGAATCTGAGCGAGGATCCCCTTACAATAAGATGATTTTTAAGGAAATATTTTTCTATTGAAAGGAATGGGGGAGTATTCTATCCTTGATCTCTTAGATATTTTATTTGATAATATTTAAACATCCAATAAAATAATCCGATTGGATGCTCTTACTCTTAATCTCATTTTTATAGCCTTAGTATGATGTCAAGTTGGAGCAGATTTAATCAGAGATGTATAATTTAAGCCTGATCAAAATTATGACAGGTTAAGATTAATCAATCCATAATCTAAGCAAATTGGAGAAATTAGGCATCATTTGGTTAGGGGTGAAGTAAGGTGAAAAAAAAAAGAAAAAAAAGATGAAACTTACAATATGGTCTTTGGTTGGAATGTCCGAAGTGACGAAATAAAAAAGTAGAAAGTTGAAAATTTCATTACCTTCTTCAATCACCAACTACCCCCATCAACTTTTTGGGCCAGCAATAAAAATCACTCATAATCATGTATATGTTAGTAGTTCATGGACATGTTCAATGGGGTGACTGAACATGAGGATAAGAAAGGGAACCACAGGAAAACAGAGCTTATTTTCATTAAATTGCCCCTAAAACAGTTACAGTAGTTTACATATTCTGCACTTTTTGTGAGAGATTCCTCCACACTACAAATTTATCTACATATAGGCCTTGTACGAAAAAGTAAGGCAAAAGCAGAAGTAAATAAAGAAAAGTACAAAACCATGGATGCAGTGTAGTATCAAATGCTGATACAAACAACAGGGAAGCTCCAACAAGATCAAGCACCTAGAATACACAGCAAAGACAGATTCTGCTTTGTTGTAATTAGCTCTCACATCATTTCCTTCAGCAGGGGACATAAGACTCAGAAATTTATTGGCACTAGAACACTTGACATAAACAATGACAGGATGTCCAGGACAGTAAACCAGTTGGGAAGCACCCTTGAATTAAGTTCAAACAACCTTTCCCTGTTAACTTGAGTATCGGATTGAGGAAAATCTACAGATAATTCCTTGAGGGAAACATCATTGAATGCAAAATCACCAGCATTCCATGTCACTGAACGGAGTTGGTCATCCCATAGATAATGGTTCCTTAACCTTCTCACATCACTTGGTAAATGTTACAGGAGAACACAAGGTTTCTTTAAAAACAACCTGCTATTGAGCCCGCCTTTCTTCCAATCTATATAATGCGTTTCACTTTCCTCTTGCTTTCCCATCCATTATGTTCATCCTGATACTTGATGATCCATAATCTAGTTAATCTCATGAACGTGTCAAAGTTTTTCACCCACCACACTGGGACCAGCACTTCATCCCTACATGTGTGTCCTGTTCCGTAGGACAAGGAACTTCCCTGATCAGTCGAAGGATCAGTTGAAAAAATATGGAGACTTTAGAACTTCTCTCAAATCAAAATTGCCTCTGTGTGGAAGGGGAGGAAATTCCAATGTTGGATATGATGTCTGGAAGATTTCTAGCAACTGTGAACAGTTGAAACAGATATGGGATCAGTAATAACCCCCTCCCAAAAAAAAATAAAAAAAAAATGAGTGCATTGGGTGTCTAGTGACTGCGGATCAGTAATAACCCCCTTTAAAAAAAAAAAGGAGTGCATTGGTGACCGCAATACACAATCGCCCTTCCACTCAGACATGGTTCTCCAGCTATTGAAAGATAAGTTGGAATATGCTTACTTTCTCGAGTACAGGCATGCTGTAAAGCTCCACAAATTTTTCCCTGAGGATCTGATTCATTTTGTCCACATCACACGCATGTGTCCAGAAAGAGTCATGAACTCCTGTAACAGATTTATGTGGAGGTAAGTGTTAATTCTGTTAAGTGTTGTATTTCATTCACATTATTTTTCAAACAGAAGATTACAAGGCGTGATAGAAAATGGGTGAGTGTGTGGGCAACTGCTGTTTCGTTTCTATGTGAGATTCAAGGATCTGTTGAATTTCTAAGTCTTTTCTACCATTGTTATATGGGGATCATCTTAAGACAATACAAATGACAAGGCATTACAAGTGCAATATCGCAAATGACAAGGATAGGAGGAATTAGTATTGCCAGAAACCCCGGAGAACACTATATTCACCCAGAACCAGGGGATGGATAAATGGAAGGGGAAAAGAAAAAAAGACAGGAAGAAATCAAAAGAACAGTACAAAGAAAGATACCTTTTTTTTATTAGAATTTGTTTAAAAAAAGGGGGAAAAAAAAGTAAAAAAAAAAAAAAAAAATAGCAACAAAAAATGAAAGCGACAAGCAGATAGAGATGTCTATGATTGTGGTACAAAAGAGAAAAGTCAAACAAGAATATTTTCTATGCATTAATTTAAAAAGAAAGAACTGAGGAATTCTTATTTATTTGTTTGTTTACTTGTAGAGACCCATGATCTATGTTGATTACTTTTGTCCTGAGTTCTCATTAGATGCTGGACAAACCTGCAAAATGCAAGCCAGCATCCCTGCAGGCAATAGCTGTCATCATCATGTGTGAACCATCAAGAGAGTGTACGAAATTTGGAGGAAATGCAGTCCGTTGTCTTTTTGCGTCGATCTGAAATTGGGGAAGATAGTTCCATCAATAGATAATGTCTTTACTCTGTTTCCAGGTAAATGAGAAAGGAATATTTTCTATCAAAAAGAAAAGCAAATGACAGAAAAAATATCAAGAACCTACCCTATCACCCTCCCGCTGCAAAGCCAAAACCTGAAGTGAAGTTCTTATCTGCAACCATAACAGAGAACGGTGAATAATTAGTACTTGAGTAACCACAGACAAGATTGAACATAGGAAGTAATTTAATTGAATGGTGGGAAATTTAGCAGCAAATTACAGCACTCTGACAACTACGTCATTATTTGGCTTGAGGAATTAAAGAGGTAGAAGATAATGCACATTATTACAGCTCACTGTTGTGGAATAAGTTCGTCATGTAAAGTGATTTTTTTAAACATTATTTTGGGGAGAACAATCAGCTTTCTTGGATAAGTCATATATGCTTAGGCTTTGGCTTTATAAGACAAATTTGGCATATTGAACATTCATTTGTCATTTCTTTTTGTTGGGTCATGGGTGAGTGGTACGATTTCATTGATTCCTGGATTGAAAAGTAAGGTTTAGTCTGTACTCTTCCACTCTTCCCTGGAGATTCTAAATTAGTCCCATTTCCCCTCCCTTTGTTTTTACCTTATCTTTCTTTCCCGGAAATAAGTGCTGGTTGAGGATTCTAGGAAATTCTTGGCACAAAAACTTATTTCACTCATGTGAAATGGCCCCACTTTAACCAACCAATTAATTTATTAAGCATCCCATTTTTAGGGTAAATCTGTAATCTAGGTATCGTGAACACTGGACAGTGAATCAATGCTACAAACAGAAAATCAGGACAGACAGCAGGCATGTTAAAATTGTGGGGGACACAAACAGTCCCAGCTAAAAGACAGGTGGAGGGAGATAGACGAGTTAGAATTCTTTCCTTAAATGTTACTTTCTTGATAAAACAAATGGCTGAATTATAGGACAAAGAGAAAGTGGGAGGCCCAAGCAAAACAATCTCAGAAGTAAACCACCCTATATGTCCTCTCAACTTGCTTCTAGTCGAGCACTATATCACTACATCCTACCCCCTCAAGAGAAAGCCAGAGAATACCAACTGGCGAGTTCTCATTGGACCCTCATGACTACTGCTTCCTTTGAAAAACCTTTGGTTTTTGCACCTTCCATATGCTCGCTGCTGCAGCCTAAAGTGAAAGGAGAAGTACTAAAGTACCCAAGGCAAACCATCTAGGTGGTTATTCTACCACATGGAACAAGTCTTCCATCTCAGCTGGCATCACCAAATGGATCTGGAAAGCCTGTGGCAATGAATCTCATATCCTGTGCGGGAAAGGAAATGCAAGATCAAAGGGCTTGCAGATTTCTGCCAACTCACATAAGGTTCATGTTGTAGATACAATTCCTCACCTTGACAAATTGGCTCAGTTCTGAAGCTTCTCCATCACAACAAGCCACATGAAGAAACACACTTGCTAGTCCTGTTTCTAGCTCAAACTCTCCTGTCCTTCCTCTGAGCGCAACATTCTTTTCATACTCTCTAACATCCAGCCCTTTAGTGATCTCCTTTGTCCTAATCACCATCAGGGACTTGAGAAAGTCAATTTGATTTCCTTCTCTATCAGTTGTCATTCGAATTATCTGGGAACTGGCTCCTGAGGGGCTACTGCCATGACATATGTCAGACCAGAGTCCCAGATTGACCTTTTTGGCTTTTTCACCACTCCATGTAACATGTTTAATATTTCTCTCGACAATCGAAAAGAAATTTCTAATACCCCTCTGAAGTCCAACCCATGATAACTCAGTACCCTCCTCATTTTCCCAACCATTTTGAGCAAATCCATATCTCAAAGCCAACATCTCCCTCCACATACTGTCATGCTCTTCCTTCCCTAAACTTCCACAGCATATCCTAATAGGGATAATTGCTCCGTCTGACTGGCCTACTACCCAAACCCCTTTCTTCTTAGGAGTACAAACCTTCTTTGATTCCACAGAATACATCTTCCTTTCTTCTTTGCAACAATGCCATAAAAATCTTTCCGCAATCTTCCAATCCTATCCACTTCCCTGTAAAGATTCTCATGATCTTCCCCAAACCCTCCACGGTAACCTAACTAATAGGGACTTGACTTCTCTGACAGGCCTTGCACCCAAACTCCTTCCTCAGGAGTTAATTCCACCGAACGCATCTCCTGTCTCCTTTACAGAAATGCCATAAAATGTCTTCGTGATCTCTTAATCCTCTCCACTACAGACACAGGAATCGTGAAGATAGGGCCAAGAACAATTTTGAGTAAATTCAACTTACCTCCCTTTGAAAAGTGATGTACCTTCAAAGCAGCAAACCTCTCTGTAATATTCCTCTTTTAATCACTCCAAACCATAGTTCTAAATTTCTGCCGAAATGTTTCAGTTTTGCAAAATGTAGGTTTGAAACGAAAAAGTCCCAAAATTTCGGTCCGAAATCATTGTTTCGACCAGATTTCGGTCGAAATATCTAGTTTCGGCTGAAACTTGGTCGAAATATCTTATAAACTATCAAGTTTACTGTTTATTAACTTTCATATTTCATTTACTTAAGCAAACACCTCCCATTTGAATCCAATAAAAATAGTCTAAAATTCAAATAGCCAACCTTCCAATTCAAGAACAAAAACTGGATTTTCGATCACGGGGCGATTTTCAACTTTCAAAGGCTGATTTTTTTCTTCAATCTAAAAATTCTATAAATTTTATTATAGTAAAACATCATTAAAAACTAAGAGTCTACTAAAATAATCTTTTGTTTTGATGTCCAAAAAATTATTTCCATTCAGACGACTTTAAATAGCATTCGCATACTTCGAACAAGGTTTGACAAGAACGTAACTCTTTCAATATAATTCGGACGAAGCAATATCAGATTGGTTGCAAAGCTGATCATACTAACTTTCCAACAAATTTGACATTGCTTGAATCAGAGCTATATCGAAGGAGTTATGCTCTGGTCAAACATTGTTCGAGTATACGAATGCTGTATAATATCATCTGAATGAGAATAATTTTTTAGACATCAAAACAAAAGATTATTTTGATGCGCTCTTGATTTTTAATGATGTTTTACTCTAATACCCTGTATGGAATTTTTAGATTGGAGAAAAAAGCCAGCATTTGAAAGTTGAAAGTCACCCCGCAATCGAAATTATAGTTTTTGTTCTTGAACTGGAAAGTTGACTTTATTTTTTTGGAATTTAAATTTTAGACTATTTTTATTTGATTCAAATGAGGGGTGTTTACTTATTTATGAATAATACCTTAAATAAATTAAATATAAAATTTTAACAAACATACAATCCTCAGGTCCCAGCGTACATTAGCATACTATGATGCAGACATAGAACTACCATCTGGGATTTTTTTTTTTTTTTTTTGCAAATCATTCAATGGATATGTTAAGAAGGTTAAGATTGCATCACACAAAAAAATTGGGCTCAAAAAACATTTTCTGTGCCACTGAAACTGATTTCGAAACTTGCCAGAAATTTTCCATTGTTTCGCCAAAATTTCGGTTTTTTTCCTGGCTGAAACCAGGCACAAAACCAAAATTTGGAACCTTGCTCCAAACAATGTTTCATGGGCTTCAATAGAACAGTCTTAGGTGTGGACATGAAATATTACCCGAGTCTTACAATTTCATTTGACAGTATTTCTCAACATACAAATTTGGCAGGGGCATTTATTTTGGTGAAATCGCAGTACAGCATCATGCTTGGAGTACTCACAAGATGCCTTTCTGTTTTATGATAAGGCTGCACAACTGGGAGGCCGAGAGGAGTCGTCCATCTCACAGGATGGTTTTCTGATGCAATAACCTGTTGAAAGTTCCATCATTGGAGGATCAAAAAGTGATAATTAACAATTCCAAGTATTTTGTTGTCATTGAAGTAAAAAACCATGCACTAGCCAAAATGGGGGGCAAAAATACACCTTTGCACAGTCACCAAGCCATCCCATGGTGGCACGTGCTGCTTGAAACATCTCTCCTAGAGCAGTCAGTGTGACCTATAATATGCAGAGAGAGATGGAGAGAGACGAGAAGGGTTAATCAGGATGAAAACTTGCAATGGAAAAATGTTTTAATGATGATTAAAACTTAATGAGCTTTTGTTACAGAGTATGTGTGACCCACCAAATTGGCCCCGGTAGGGGGGGGGGTTATAAAAATCAGAGGCAGCTACATTGATTTAATACACTTTTGCATGGGATTAATATGGCCACATCAACATATTTATAATTATTCAATATAAGGTGGTAAGAAAATCCATATTCTCAGAAAATAGAAATGAAAAATTTCCAGTACAGCAGAAATATTAAAATATTACCTATATAGCCTTGTGCATACCCAGAGATAGGGGGATCAGGAAAGCCTAATACCGATACCAAGGATATGACTTTAACTAACTCAACGAATAAATTTAACTAACTCAAACTTAGTGTCAGGTTTGGCTGGGTTTTCAGGAGAACCTGAACAACCCAAGATCAAGAATATCTCCTCTAGATTCATAATCCCATGTCTTATCTCAAATAATACATAATATGAGATGCTGATATGTTTCTGGTGCTGATTCCAGTGGCAATCTTTGATTTCAGATTGCAGGTTACCTACTTTAGCAGTATAGCAAGATGCACTGAAAAGCAATCGATCATCAGTGATATGACCCTTCTCCTGCAGCCTTCTTTTAATCTGCTCACGTGCCCCAACATAAGTAACACCATACACTGAAGTCATCACTGTTTGTTTCACCAATTTCCGATCCACCTGAAAGCTAATAAATACTTAAAACCATCAGTTGAATTCTGAAAGCAAGTATGTCACGCATTTTCCTATTAACTTTCTCATTTTAGAAGGAAGCATGGAAATCCAACACTTCAGAAGAGAAAACTGACCTGATCAATTAAGACCTTGGCTAATGATGCGGTTCGGTTAGTTGCAGGATCTCTCTCAGAATCCTTTTTCATAATGTCATAAACCCTTCAGATTGGACAACAGATTACTTTCAGGGGCTACTTCATACAATGGGACATATGAGAAGAACAAAATCATATTTGATCAAAGAAAAATTTATAACATGTTAAGCCAAATATACTCAGCACAACAATTTTGGTGGGGGGGGGGGGGAGAGAATTCAACCTCAACTGTAAAACATAAGCCATTCATTTAGGGCCTGTTTGATAAAACTTCTGCTTCTGGATTTTATGGATTCTGGCATCCAGGGAGCCATTTTGGAGTAGAAGCACGTTTGATAAGTCTGGTTGGATTCCAACTCCCACAGAGTGAACTGGATTCAGAATGGCTCCAGAATCCAAAATTTTGGAGTCATAAATACTTGCTTCAAGTTGTTGGATCAACTTTTTGGGAGAAAGAAAAGAGTCGACTCTCACATGACTCTCACTTGACCACCACCACCACCATAGTCGCTACCACCCACCACCGCCACCACCCACCACCACCGCCACCACCCACCACCGCCACCACCCACCACCACCGCCACCACCCACCGCCACCACCACCCACCACTACCACGACTGTTTTTCTAGACTTCGATGGGGGGATAGTATGTTATCAAACATGTTTCTAATCCAAAGATGCTCTGGAATCCATTTCAAAATTGCTTTATCAAACAAGTTTTTACTCCAAAATAATCCTGGAGTAGAATCCAAATTTGAACCAGAATCCAGAAGCAGAAGTTTTATCAAACGGGCACTTAACACATGGAGAATATTCATCAGCAGGATTGTTTTGTTCTTTGATGAAAGGGAGAGTCATTTGCTATTTATGATCTAAGCTAAAAAGTCAAGATAGGTGTCTAGCTAAAAGTTTATTTAATCAGTTGGGAGGTTGATCACAAGCCTAAAAAGTGCATGACTCACTTCAGATTGGACAACTTCAAAATTAAATCTGACAAGGAATTGGCTCAGGAGATCTCTCAAGAGGAAATGCAAATGGTGGGTCCCATACACTCCCCCTTTTGTAGTGTATGATGGTGCATACAGACAACTAGACAACTATATGGTGCATACAATTTTCTTTTGAAGAATTTATGCGATGCATAACATGGAACCTCATATCATGGACATTTATCGACCTTCTGCTAAAGAGTTCCCCATAAGGGACGCACTGCATTATGTCCCAGGTTGTAATGGAAAGTGAGCAAGGGTTAGCTAGGCCGCTTCCTATAAGAGATGCACCACATTAGTGCCTAGTTACAATAACAAGTAGACAAGGGGTTTTGCACCATGGACGAGTAAAGAAGCTAGTCCAAGAGCATAGGATTATATTAGCATCTCGGAACATAGAAACTTTAACGGGAAAGACTTTAGAATTGGTAGATGTAATTAAAAGAAAAAGAATTAACATAGCTTGTATACAAGAGACGAGGATGAAGGATAAAAAAGCAAGGGATTTAGATGACTTTGGTATAACGAAGATACAAATAATAAAGATGGAGTAGGAATAATAGTAGATAAAGATTTTAAACATGATGTCGTAGATGTTAAAAGGATTAGTAATATGATAATACTTATCAACTTATATTAGGAATGAGATGATAATAATCAATTTTGGGAACACATGGATGATTTAATTCAAGGAGTTACTCAAAATGAAAAGATTATAATATGAGGAAATTTAAATGGGCATGTTGGAAGGAATATAGAGGCTATGAAAGAATTCATGGAGGATTTGGTTTCGGAGATAAGAATGATTTCGGAGATAAGAATGAAGGGATTTCAGATATAGATTTTGCAGTTGCCTACAATTTATCAATAGTTAACATGTGTTTCGAAAAGAAGAAGAGCATCTAATAACTTTCAAAAGTGGACAAAATAGTGGCCAAATAGACTTATTTCTAACTAGATGAGCTGATAAGTTATCATGTAAAGATTGTAAGATTATACCAAGCGAGAGCTTAGCCACGCAATATAGATTGTTGACCTTAGATATGTGTTTAAAAATGCTGAATTGTAGGAGATGTGACATTATTTGCCCTAGGATAAGATTCTGGAATTTAAATGGTGATAACTTGAAGACATTTACTGATCCTAGTATCACAGGGAATGTGCGATTTAGATGAAGACACTAATATAAGTGGAAGGAGATGGCTATTTATTTCTCAAGGTGTTGTTTGCCCATTCTGCAAATACCACTGGTATCATACTAGTTTCAGTTTCAGTGAATCAGTGACTGAGTACTTCTAGCTCGTTAGGGAGGAGCAGCAAGGATCAACAATTCACTGGAGAAGTAAAAAAAAAAAAATTTAAAGTTACAAACAGAGTTAACTGCAGTCTATACACTTAGTTTAGCATATAGTCTATACACTTATTTTAGCATCATGGAGGTAACAATAATATAATATTTATTGAGAACTTACATCTTTAGTTCTTTACGTGCATTATAGTCTTGCACTCTTGTTTCTTATTTTATATGCTATTATGTTCTTAGTTTATTGCTTTGTGCTTCTTTTTTATTTATTTATTATAAATATGCTTTTTTAGTTCTTACATTCTATACTTTATTCATTATTTCTCATATTAGGTTATGCCTTAAATGTTGATTCTTGATGTAGCATATTGCATTATTGCATATAATATATTAACGTGAATATAGCATTGATATTTTAGGCAAAAAAAAAAAAAAAATACACTAGGAACGCCTAGGCAAGCACCTAAGACAACGCCTTGACAACTGTGGTAGAGTTGAGTAACTCATGACCATTAGAATATTAAGAAATTAAAACACAGAATATTTACGTTCTTCACAAAGATTCTCAGATTGCTCATACCTAGAAGCTATTTCTGAGTAAACGTCAGCAGGTTTCTCCCGAGCAACTAAGTTTACTGCAGCTGCTTCCAACTGAAATGCAAATTCCACCCACCACAAGAAAAGATTAAAATACTAAAAATAAAAATCTACAAATTAAGAGGTAAGTCAACAAGCAATAGAATATATAGTAAAGCATAATTCCCTCGAAAAAGGGTCGGCAAATAAAAATATGTACATCTATCTATCCTAATAATATCAGTTAGGAAATTCCAAAAGAGCTAGCTCCTAAATGATACAGGTTTTTACTTCTCTTTTTTTCTTCTTCTTCTTCTTCTTTTTTTTTTTTTTTTTTTTTTTTTTTTTTTTGGTGTTGATAGTTTACAGTTCAAATGCTTAAATTGTGAACAAGCTTATCCTTAAACCTTATATCAATAATATGTATACCGATAACTCAAAAGGAAGGAAAGAAAGATGAGTAACCAATAAACTTACACTATCTCTCCCCAGAGCTGCATAGTGCTGCAAACCATTGCATGAACCATCCTATAAAACAAGCAGCCAGTTAATATAATCAGCTCTAACAAAGATCACATATAAGACGAAAAGTATAAATTTTATATTCTAAAGTAAAAGAGCAGCTATGGCTACTGTGAGTAAAACTTAAAGAGGCAAAAAAAAAAAAGTGTTAAAAGTTTTGGTTTTGATACAGTTCAATAAAAGAAACTACAATTCACAATGGAAATTCTAAAAAATCCCTGTTGTTAATAATTTTGTTCTTTATAAACAAAGCAACAATTTATTTGGTCGAGAAAAAAGAGAAAGTCCAGATACTCTGTAAAACAAGAGCTAACAATGCAAAAGATGCAAGGTCAGCTCTACCCTATATTCTCCCAGTGGATCTATTCCTTGCATAATGTCAACCCAAAAAAATGAGTGAAGAAAACATACATAGCACACCTCTATGCCAGCACCGCATTGGCCATTAAATGAATGAGCAATAATCCCAACAATTTGAGTCCGTCCGCCAATGCATCTCTCTCCCTCCGTTACCACTACACGTTCCCCATCTCCCTCCCTCACCCTTCTTGTCATCGCTGCAACCTATGACGCCGCCCCTTCATCTCTCTCTCTCTCTCTCTCTCTCTCTCTCTCTCAATCATCGATCTCACTGCTGTAACCCCCCCTCTCTCATATAATATCTGATTTGAACTACAAAGGATACCCAACCATGGTTCAAAATCTCAGCGAGATCACCGATCTCGAGATGAGATCTCGAGATTCTCGACAAGTCTCGACATTTCCTGACCAGTTTTCAACCATTTCTTGACATTTCTCAACCAGTTTTCAACCATTTCTCGACTCGTTTTCAACCATTTCTCGACTGAGCCTCTGGTTTCATCCCAAATAAGACCAGAGAGAACTGTCTCCCTTCCTTTCTCCTCTCCTTCCTGGAAATGGAAAAGGAAGGTCAACAAAACTCAAGCAAACCAAAAGAGGCATGGGATTTGTCTGGATTATGTATTATTTTTCATTGAATTGCCCCACCTTGCCGTCAGACTAAGCCATGGCCAAAATCCCACATTAACCGCCTGTATCGGAGCCGGAGCAGCCAGGGGTGGAGAAGATTGTATCTCAGATGCCCATTTCGACAGCAAACGTATGCCGACAAGCGTAAGCTGCAGTGGCAGATTGCAACCCTCTGACCATGAAGTGATGGTCTGTAGGTTCGGTTTCAATGTTTGAAGAGGGATACAGGCATTTGAAAGCTATCAAGTGTATAATTTAAGTTGGCAAGTATGGCGAATCAGAGAATGAAATCAGAATCAGTTCATTTCTTAAAATCATAAAATAACTTTTATCTTAAATGAAATCGTCCCATGCTCAGAGAAACAATAGTCTTGGAGAGATAGGTTGAAGTTGCAGAGTTTAATCATCTAAGTCACTGGAAAACATGGGAAGACCCCATTGCAGTATCATTTTTTTGCTTCAGGTCTGTGAAACGAGAAGGGCATGGGAAATTTATATACTCAAAACTTTTTGGGTAATTTCTCGCGGAAACTTGGGACCCGTCCAAGGAATCTTCCCTTTCCCATGTCCTCCACTCAGCTCCATGTTGGCATTTGACGAGAACCCAATGAACAACTGTGTTGCTGGAGAACCAGGGGTGTATTACAGTGGCGAGTTGGAGAGAAAGAGGGTGAAGCTATGGTGTAGAGAGAGAGAGAGAGAGAGATGAAGAGACTGTGCCGTAGGTTGCAGCGGCAACGGGAGGGTGAGGGAGGGAGATGGCGAGGTGCAACAGCGATAGAGGGAAAGAGATGCATTGGCGGACGGATTCGATGGTTGGTATTAGTTCTTAGTCATCCAGCGGTCAATAAGGTACTGGCATAGAGGGGATGGGGAGATTCTATTCCACGCAGCCAGACAGAGAGATCCTTTTCCCAAATCTCAATTAGCCACTAACTGGTAGATTGGTTAATTTTTTTTATATACACACCAACTTGGGTCCTAGCTGGTTGATCTAAGCTAGCCATTGGTTGACCGGCTAGGTGAACTATTTTATAAATGCTTGTAATGCAAAGGAAGGCACTTATATCTCAAGAGTTTTTTTCCTATCAAATGATTGCATAAATTACCTTACAAGAAACTGAAACTGTGCATAGCATGGGAGAAGCTACTTTGTAACCTGATTCTGTGCTGGAGAAAGTCCCAGGATCTTTGAGGTACCCTATATACTTGGATTGGTGGATACTTTGGCACTATGGCTAGGAACTTGGGATCTCTTGTCCCAATGGCTGTCTGTTGGAGCACATGGCATAAAATAAATAGTGTTTTTTACAACCAGGAGAGCCAGCTAAGTCTTAAAGCTGAGGAGCTTCTTTAAAAAAAAATAAAAAATTCCAACGCTCCTATGATGGCCATTAAAGTATGGCGGCCCATTCACCTTTGTAAGTAATATATCAATATAAATTGTTGATGTTTTACTATTTATGATAAAATGCAAATTTGTTCTCTCATGCTTTCTTTACCACAGCAAACCAAAAGTTACGATTTGTGTAGTCAATTCTATATTTACTTCTCATTAAGTTAAAAAAAATAAAAAATAATAATTTTAGCATTATAACGGATTTTAGGAAGTTCCAATAGAAGTTTATTTCAATGAAGGATTGAAGGGAGGTCAGATTTAGAGGTTCTCACTATTCTATCTAGAGCTTTGAGTAGGATCCTTATTTACTCAAAGGTTGAACTATCAAAAGAAACGAAGTACAGTGAAATAGGTTGTTTTTCTTGATTACTAGGAAATAGAAATGCAAAGTTTGAATCTTCTGTATGTCCCTGTTGCTATGAGGATATTGGACAAAAATGTAATAATAAGTACCAAAACTAGTAACTAATAAGGAATAGAACACAGTAAAAGTAAACCCCGTCCCCTCCAAAACAAAGACTCGCACTAAGGAAGAAAAATCCAGCTGTCATATATTTTCCTCTAATACATGTCTTCTTTTTTTTTTTTTTTTTCAGGAGGGGGAGAGGAGGGGGGGGGGTTGGGGCTGTCCTATTGCTTCTGAAGAATCACTTACTTGGTGAATAGGCAGGTGGGAGATGACAGTATGTGGTGATGAGCTTCTCAAGGCTTCTGACAGATTAATACAGGCTGCTAAGCACTGGAAAGGATCTTCGGCATTTAGCCACCACTGATTTCCATCAACAGGTTTATCTGCTGAATCAAAGATATCATCTAAATGATTCTCCACAAAAGCTATGCGTTCATCATAAGAAAGCTTTTCAACGCCGCCACCAAACAGGTTTCCCAGATGTATCTTCAGCCAGTGCAACCCAGATTTCCCTAGTCGCCGTCCCTCTGCAAACTCAAGAACTCCACGACACAGGTCAGAACTTAGATGATTCAAATGTGAATGCATGGGATAGGCACGACCTCGAAAGTCTAGATTGTGGGGATAATAAAAGCCTTCTTCATCTTTCATTTTCCGAGCCACCTGTTTCAAGATTAACCTTTTCAGAAATACTGCTGGCAGAAAAGAAAATCCAAAATAATGTTGTAAACCATACAACTGCAAAACGAAAACCGAAATCTCAGAAAAACAACTTGTTTATGCCCTATTAACTACCAAAAAAACAGCTGGTCAATTGAACAGCTTTAAATAAGGCCTGACTTACTGGTACAGGAGCAAACAAGTAGGGCCATGGGTAGTTTGTACCTAGTTTAAGTTATTTTTTCCTTTGTTTGTATCAGTTGACGGGCTTTCCTTTAGTTTTGGGCTTTTTTTTTTCTTTTTTTTTTTCTGATAAGTTAGTTTTGGGCTTCTTTAACGCAGAATCAATGTCCAACCAGGAAGAACCAGTGGGAGATGAATTGCAACAGGATTGACTAGGGACAAAAATCAGAATTGGTAACTGGATTTTTTTTCTGAACAATTTTTTTTTTTCTTTTCATGTTACAATGAAATAAAATAAAAGGATATGACTTGGGCATCACACCTGAGCCCCAATTAGCAGCTCACCAATCAACCCAAGCTTCACACCAAAAACAGCATCTCACTGTCACTCGTCTCTCCCAGAAGAATAGTATAAACCAATTTCATTTTCCAATTCTTTTTTTCAAACTCTTACAGGCACCTCTTTATATAGAAAGACTGAAATGGTTATAGACGCTCATTGGGACTTCCTCCTAGACTAAAGGCTTGAAAATTTCCAGACTTAAATTGAGATTGATTTCAAGACATTCAATGAACTTTACCTTTTCAAGGTTTTTCATGACTAACAATGAAACTAACTCTACCAACAATGAAACAAAGTTCAATAACTTATTGACATCCCCAAGACTTCACAACTTTAGGGCCCGTTTGATAAAACTTCTGCTTTTGGATTCTGGATTCTGGTTCAAATTTGGATTCTACTCCAGGCTACTCCAAGATTATTTTGGAGTAGAAACTTGTTTGATAACGCAATTCTGAAATGGATTCCAGAAGCATCTTTGAATTAGAAACATGTTTGATAACACACTTATCCCTCCAATTGAAGTCTAGAAAAATAGTTGTGGTAGTAGTGGGTGGTGGTGGTAGGTGGTGGCGGTGGTGGGCGGTGGTGGTCGTGCTAGTGGTGGTGGGTGGTGGGTGGTGGGTGGTGGTGGCAGTGGTTGTGGTTGTGGTGGTGGTGGGTAATGGCCATGGTGGGTGGTGGTGGTGGTGACAGTGGCAGCCGCAGCGGTGGTGGTGGTGGTGGCAGTAGTGGTGTTGGTGGCGGTGGTGGTGGTGATGGTGGAAGTGGGTGGTGGGTGGTGGCGGCGGCGGTGGTGGCGGGTGGTGGTGGTTGTGGTGGCTGTGGTGGGTGGTGGTGTGGTGGTCAAGTGAGAATCATGTGAGAATCAACTCTCTTTTTTTTTCCCAAAAAGTTGATCAAAGAGCTTGGAGCAAGTATTTATGACTCCAAAAATTTGGATTCTGGAGCCATTCTGAATCCGGTTCACTCTGTGGGAGTTGGAATCCAACCAGACTTATCAAACGCGCTTCTACTCCAAAATGACTCCCTGGGAGCCAGAATCCATAGAATCCAGAAGCAGAAGTTTTATCAAACAGACCCTTAGAGGACGAGATACAACTAACCAGTTAGATTCGTATGGGCCACTTATCCCTTACATATGAGCTTTGAAAATAAGCCTATTACATTACAGTAGAAAATGTAAAAATCCCAGCCCATGACCTATATAACCCAACGGACTACTTATTTAACCCATTAGACTAGGAATTGGGCTTGTTCCAATGTGAATACTTGTGCTGGAACCTCTCTTAATCTACATCATTTTTAGTTTAGTAGGACTACTATTGGGTGGTGGACATAAGTAGGGTTTAAAAGCATGGGTTTTTTTTTTTTTTTTTTTTTTTTAAAGACAAACCATCAAACCTTTCAGATGAGTGGTGCTATCAGTTTTCTGATTTGATTAGAAATTAGGATATATTACTGGAAACCAAACTCGCATAGGAAATTGGTAAGAGTCTTCACTTTGATATTCCTGTAACAGTTTCAAAGGTAAACCAAGACCAAGAGAACAATGAGAGAGAGAGAGAGAGAGGATGATGAATTGTATTTCTCTCCCTCACCTTACTTTATTTGTATAAAAAAAGGAAGCCAACAAAAGGGTGTCGACTTAGACAAAGTCCTAGCTAAGTCGACATTACAAGAGTAAGATTTAAACTAGGATGTAGACTTAAATAGGAACTAGGAAAAGGAATAAGTTTGAAAATTAAACAGCACTAACTAGGTGACACCTAGACTATTGAAATCAGTAAAACTTAACATTCCCTCTCAAACAGGATCTGGAACTGGAGCATAAATATCACCAAGACCCAACTTAGAACATTTTGAAGAAATAAGGCCTTGACCAATACCTTTATGAACATATCACCAAGTTGAAACCTGAAACTAGTGAACGGAGTAGATATCACTTTACGCATAACAGCATCTTGAATGAAATGATAGTCGTCTACGATACGCTTGAAATGCTCCTTGAAAATAGGGTGCTAGCAATATGAATGGCTGCCTAATTATCACACAGATTATCACAGTACATAGGAATAAGCTGTGTAATTGGAAAGCCAAGTTTACCAAGAATATTCTTCACCCATGTTAATTCTACCGTAGTATGAGCCATAACACAATATTCAGCCTCGGCACTAAATCAAGCAAATGTCTGCTTCTTGCTATGCCACGTAATAAGATTGCGGCTAAGAAAGGTACAGTAACCAATAGTTTACCGACAATCACTAGCATCATCAGGCCAATCAACATCAGGATAACTACAAAGATCAATATTTTGATGAGGACAATAGAACAACCCCTTACTGGGAGCTCCCTTTAGATACTTTAAAACCCGACAAGTAGCATCCAAATGACCTTGTTTCGAAGCCCGCATGAGCAATAACTCCAACATAAAAGGAGATGTCCAGCCTAGTAATAATGAGATAAATAAGCTTTCCAACAAGATGGCAAAACAGATAAATAAGCTTCCCAACAAGATGGCAATACTGATGGACGTCGGAAAAATCCACATCATCACAGGTAGCCAGCTTAAGGTGGGTCCATAGGAATATCAACAGGTTTGCAGCCTAGCATACCTATTTATCATATATGGTCTGAGAGAAACTTCAGAATATAGGTGGGCAAATCTAGATCTCTTGAGCAGATTTGGGCAGCTATTGTTTTTTATGTGCATGAAGCAATTATGCTTCTTTCTAGACCTTCTCCAGATACGATTAGGAATGGATTCATTTGGTCCTCTTGGGATCTAACCACCACGAGGTGGTTAGCCTTTTGTAATATTTTCTCTTTGGGGCTCTAGCCTGAGCTTGTAAGGAACCTGGCTCTATCCTTTTGGACACCCAAGTTTGTTTAACGGTGTCAATTTGGCCTGGCTAACTCAAGCTTGCCCCAGGCCACTACAAAGAAGGAAGCGACCTTCGGATTGCAAGCCTTGCTAGCGATTGCAAATGGCTAGCCCTTACATTGTTTGACGACAACATATGCTAGTGCTACCTCGCACCCTTAAGGACGCTAGCCCGGTCGGGGCCAGATTTGGGCCCATATTATTTCTGACCTTGGCAGTGCCAGGCTGGGCTTGAGTTGAAACTCCAGAGCGGCCCAACCCGACCTTGCATATTACTTATCTATTGCATATTTAAATCTCAACAATTCTACCAACCCTAAAAGCTATCTTTGTCCCACACTCTCAAACCTCACTACCTCACGAACCTAACCGCCACCGCCTCTCTCTCTTTCTCTGTCTTTGTTCTCAGCTGAATCGAGGGCTTTGGTTCTCATTTTCCGGTGATATTTGCAGAGACGGAGGTTATACGAAACATTGTTAGGCCATTCATTTGCTTCTTTGACGATTCTCTAATATAACTTAATCTCATCGCGAAACTCAAACTCAGAATCCACCATCTCTCGTTTGATGGAAGGGAGAGAGAAAAAGAAACAAATTTAGGGTTGACAGCAACAATTGTTGACGTTGAAGAGCATATCTATAGAATCTCGCTTCCAAATATGTCCATACATATCCCCATGTCCTTTGATTCCTTAATTTGTTGTTTGTATTCCTATCCTGTTATCTACTTCTAGTTCTACATTCCACTTTCTTCAAATGAATAGGTTGGTTTCACCACTTTCACCATACCCACGGCACCTCTGTTTCTGTCAAGTTTTATGCTACCTCATTGATATTACAGACATCAGAATACCGTGCAGAAATCCTTTATTTTTCTATCAAGATCTCTTCTGAAAATCTGGTTTCAATCTCTAATGATCCATTTTCCAGTATTGCTACTCCGAATTCCTAGTTCTACTAAGAGAGCACCACTTCATAGACCTCAAATTCAGAGATCTGTTGCAGGCAGCTTTTAGTAATTAAGAGTAACACTTGACCAGGACTGTTATTCCATTGCATGGACCATGTGAAAGCCACTTTATAATCAGTTATACCCATGTTGAAAATTGACTGATTTTGGGTATATCCATGGACAGCTCTTCCGTTGAAATATCATTTCCACCAATTCTTTTTGTTGACTTTTAGAATTCATATCTTTTTAAATTATGAGTTCTCTAATGTAAATGAGAAGTATCAATGATGAAAAACGAATTATTTACTATACTGTAATCATTTTAAGTTTTTTTATTTTTTTAATGTTCATGACAATCAGGGCCAACCCGGCCCAGCCCTAAGCCTTGACAGGGTTGGGCCTGGGTTGAGGCTCCGTCTAACCCTGCCAGGGCCGGGCTGGCCTTAAGTAACCCAGGGTAGGGTTTGGGTTTTTAAAAACCCGTCCCAGCCTGCGCTGTTGACACCCCTAGGTTTTGTTCTCCCTTTTTTTGGGTTGGTGTTAATATATTTATTCACCTAAAAAAATAACTTAGGTGCTTCAAACCACTTCAATGCCTAGAAAATAACGAAGGACACTCAAATCCTTCATTTAAAAATGCTGACATAGATAGGCTTTAGCCTCATCAATACGTGTCAAGTTATCCCTAGAAACAATAATGTCATCTCCATACCGCAAGAATAACAACCTTGGAATTGCGGCGAAAAATAAAGACAGAGTGATCAGAATAACTGTTTGAACCCATAATCAACCATGACTTTAGTGAACTTGTCAAACCAAGCTCAGGGAGACTGTTTCAGACCATATGTGGTTTTGTGGAGTTTACAAGCTTTGTGAGCAGTAATCTTTCCCTGAGCAATGTATCCCAAAAGTTGCTCCATATAGACCTCCTCATGTAAGTCATCGTATAAAAAGACATTCTTAATATCCAATTGAAAAATGGGTCAGTCCAAATTGATCACAAGGGATATAAGAAGCCGAACAAAATTAAGACGAGCAATCGAGGAAAAAGTCTCAAAATAATCAACTCCATATGTCTGGGTAAAGCCTTCGACAACTAAGTGTTCCTTCAGACATTCCACAGTACCATTAAGGTTATACTTCACATTGTATACCAAACGAAAACGAGCCACCTCTTTTTTTTTTCTTTTTGGTAAGTGACAATGAACCACCTCCTTACCCGGAGGTAAATCAACAAGGGACCAGATCCACTGAGAAAAAAAAGCATCCATCTAGACATCCATAACCTTCTTCCACTCAGCCTAAGTTAAAGCGTCAGTATGAGATTTGGGAATATCAATATAGGACAAGGCATAAGCAAAAGAGTAGTGGGGCCATGGGAAATGCAATGTAGACATATAAGTAGTAATAAGATATAATAGGATAAGTTACCTGCGGTGGCTAAGTGCAAGAGCGGGTACCTTGGCAAAGTGCCATAGGAAGAACGGCAGACAAAGGGTCCGGTGATGAGGAGGACGATGAGGGAGTAGTGGGCTGTGCCAGTGCAGATGGCGGAACAGGGGTTGGAGGCCGGTGCGGGTGCCGGTGTAGATTGATGGGCGACAACTATAACACCTAGAGAGGAGTCGAAGTCAGGGCCGATGCCATTACGAGCAAGGAAGCCACATCAACGAACGAAACCAAGGCCGGAATCGATGTGTCGGAGCCGGGAGCTAGATAATATGGTGTATTCTCAAAGAACATGACATCAACAGTAACAAACGGTTGCCGGATGAGGATCATAAAACCGAAGCCTTTCTGAGTGCGATAGCAACCAATAAACACACACTTGACCGCACGGGAGAACTACTTATTGAGACTAGGACAAAGGTCACGGACGAAATGGGTGCTCCCAAAGGTAAGCAATGGTAAGGAAAACAATGGAGAGGATGGGGAAGCCAAGGATGTAAGTGAATGATCCTAAAAAACTGAAGAAGGCATCAATTGATTAGATAGCAAGCGGTTAAAATTGCATTACCCCAAAAATAGTGAGGCAAGTGCGAATGAAAAAGGAGAGAACGAGTCCAATAAATGACAGTTTTTACATTCATCAACCCCATTTTGTTAAGGGGTGTAAGAATAACTGGTCTGGTGAATAATACCATTGGAAGCACAAAATGAGGAAATAATAGTTTGAGTGTGTATTCAAGAGCATTATCAGATTGAAAAGTTTTAATACCAACACCAAACTGATTCTTGATCTCTAAATAAAATTGTTTAAAAATGTTAAGTACTCTGAACGATCCTTTAATAAATATAACCAAGTGTCGCGAGAACAATCCTCCACAAAGGTAACAAAATAACCAAAACCAAAACGATTCTATACTTTAATGGGACCCTAGATGTCAGAGTGAATTAAGGAAAAGAACACAGGACTTTTGGATACATCACAAAAAGGGAAGGATGAGCAGCGGTGTTTTTTCCCAATCGGCATGCCTTACACTCAAAAGCATTAATAGACTTGCAGCTTGGAACCATCTTCTGTAACTTAGAGAGAGACAAATGACCCAGGCAATAATGCCATTATAGTGGAATAACACCTGAAGTAGTAGTGAGCATAGCAGTGGAAGATGGAACGTCATCCACATAGTACTAGTCTGTCCTTCTCATGTCCTCACCAATCATCGCCTTTGTCTGTAAATCTTGAAATACAACAAATAGGGAAAAAAGGTGCAGAACAATTAAGAGCCTTTGCCAAAATACTAGTAAATTCATGGGCAAACGAGGGACACGAAGAACAGAGGAAAATGATAAACTAAGTGATAGGGACACATCACCTTTGCCAAATACAACAACAACAACAAAGCCTTATCCCAACTAAATGGGGTCGGCTACATGGATTCTTGTCTGCCAGCCAGCTCTGTTCAATGTCATACTTAAAGCAAGACCTAAGCTAGACATGTCTTTCTTCACCATCTCTCCTAGAGTCATCTTAGGTCTGCCCTTAGTTCTTTTAGACCCTTCAATCCATGTAATAAAATCTCGGCGAGCGCCAATTTCGCCAATTTCGCAACTAACCGAGATGAAAATAGGGTCGATAACCCTTTTCGTCTCGGCATTTACATGTTCTCGCCGAGATCTCGGTTAATCTCGGTAATTCTCGCGAGATCTCGCGAGATCTCGGCGAGAACATGCTTTTTGCTTCTTTTTTTTTCTCTTTTATAAAAGAGAGAAGGGCTGTTCTCGGTCGAGAACTCGACCGAAACTGCTCCTTCCTCTTTTTTCTTAGTTTTTTCAAGGTTTTTTCATTTCTTCCCCCATTCTTTCTTTGTTTGGACTTTTAACTTGCAACGGGTGGTGCTTCGGACTGCGGGGATGCTGTAAGAACTTCATATCAACTGTTGAAGGTAAGTTTCTTGCCGAAAAATGAGATTTTTACATGAGACTATGAGGGAGAAAAAAAAAATTTCTAGAATGTGATAAAATTTTTATATGTTAGATATGTGAGCCCGATCTACAAGCTCACGGTTTCAGATTTTGATTTTGATTGTTGTAGGTATTTTTTCAATTATTTGCATTTAAAAATAAATTTTCAGCAATTAAAATTTAAAATAATTATTATTATTACTCATTTAATGATGATGACCTATTTATATGTTAATCACCGTTGGCCGATCTACTATCCTACGATTTCAGATTTCGATTTCGGTTGTTGTATGTTTTTTTTTTTGAATTATTTATATTAAAAAAATAATTTCAACAATTAAAAACTAATTTAAAATTGATTAAAAATGCTATAAAATCGGGAAAAATAAGGAAAAATGTTCTGATTGCATTTAAAATATGAGAAAAATTTTGAAATGTAATTTCTACTGTGTTCAAGTTTGTAAGGTTATTAAAGTTTGTGTTTTCTATGAAACAATGCTTGGAAATTATGTCGAGACCAAGTTCTGGGGCAGGCGATGGGGGCGACGGTACCGGTTCCCGAACTGACCTTGCATGGCAGTATGCGACTGCCCTTCAGGGTGATAGGAAGAAGACCCAGTGTAATTTTTGTGGGAAGAAGCTTCAGCCCGGGTGGCATCACAAGACCGAAGCAACACTGGAGCGGATTGGGCAAAGATGTTTCCAAATGCCCGCAGTGTCTCTGGAGATATCCGAGGTCATAGGTGAACAGTTGAGGGGAGGGAGGCAGAGGAGGGCAGCAATGGAAAGAGAAAAACAACATTTTGAGGAGGCAATTCGAGGCACCATACCAGAATCCAGTGAGGAACATGAGGCTGAGGGATGGGATGTAGAAGATATGACAGAGGCAGAGGCAAGACAGATGCGTCATGCGGCAATGGCTAGTAGAGAAACTCTTAGATTAGATGCAGAAAGGAGACGGACAGGAGCAGGTACATCTGGAGCATGTGGCAGTGGTTGTGGATTTGCTGAGCCTGAGCCACAGAGACGGAGCAAAGGGATTGGTTCTTGGTTTTATAGATCACGAAGTATTAGGGAAGAACCTGTGCCTCAGCCACGGGGACGGGATGATTATGTTCAAGTTCTACAGCAAGATCCCGGAGTCTTTACGAAGCAAGGTAGTAAGCAAAAAAAAATAAAGGCAATATTTGGGGAAAGAATAGGGAGTCAGTAGGGTATTCTTACTCTAAGTGGTCGTTTTATCATGGCATCCCAAAGAACGCCACCACAGGCCCTTTCTTTCGGAGCATGCTAAATGCAATTCTTTGAGGCGGTGCACGAGGATTAGGAGGGGCCAAATCAATATGAGTTAATGACTCATTATTTGCCTCAACATAAAAAAGGAATTACAAGACTGGATTCTAGGCCAGAAGAAGATTGGGAAGATTTAGGAGTAACTATTATGTGTGATGGTTGGATTTTGGTCCTACGGGAAAATCCATCATCAACTTCATGGTTTCTTCGTGATTGGAGGACAGTATTCCTTAGGTCCGTTGATGCATCACTTGAAGTAAAAGACGCAGATTATATTTATGGGCTGTTGCAAGAGGTGGTGGTTGAGGTGGGAGCTCGAGAACGTTGTCCAGATTGTGACGGACAACGGCAGCAATTTTAAGAAGGCAGGGGAGATGTTAATGAACAATGCCGACTACAATCTCTTCTGGACTCCATGCGCTGCCCATTGTATTGATTTGATGTTGAAGGACATGGGCAAGATAAGTAAAGTCAAGAGAGTGGTTGAGCAAGCCAGACAAGTAACCACTTTCATCTACAACCATGGTTATTCCTTGAACATGCTCACATGCCACTTCTTTATGCTGATGTGGACGCATTGAAAGTATGTGTTAAAGCTTTGATACCACGTGGCTACAAGAATTATATAAAGATCATCAATGACCGATGGGAGAGCCAACTCATGCATCCATTGCATAAGGCTGGTGAGTAAATTTGATGATGTATTTACTTTAGTGTTACTTATGTACCAATATAATTTTTATTTGTCTTAACCATGTGTCCACTGTCAAATATTTCAGCATACTATTGAACCCCAAGTACCACCTTCAGGGAAGCCCGTGGGAGTTTTGGGTTCCCATTGCAATGGGCTGGACGTGACAAAAGTGATCCGTGTATGTATTACGTTTAAATGACATACGAAATTAAATTATCTTATGTTTTATGTATTACGTTTAAATGACATACGAAATTAAAATATGTTATTGTTCTTATGCAGCTGAATGGTGGGTATTGTATGGTAAAGATGCACCTGGTCTGAAGAAGATAGCAAGTAGAGTGTTAGCTCAGACATGCTCTGCGTCTGGTCGTGGCGCGAAACGAGTACTTTCAACCTCATTCATTCAAAGAGGCGGAATCGACTTGGCTCCCAACGGCTAAATGACTTGGTCTTTGTGCATTACAACATGAGGTCGAGGGTGCAAAACATGTTCCATGATAAGGAAGATGATACCCCGCTCGAGCTCGCCAACATCTTCCAACTTGACTCAAGAGGAAGATCCATTAGTAAAGTGGGTGCGGACAGAGAGTACTGTGATGGACGAGCCCGGGGGATGCCCGACTCCCATTTGGCCAGCCATTTGGATACCGATGTCGACGAGTTTTTAGCCTCGGAAGAGGGTCGAGTCCATACACGGTCACCCGTGCCGTTTGACCCTCCTGCTGGCACTGATACAAATGATCCTGAGTGGAGTTGGAGTGGTAGTGGAGCTAGTGGTAGTAATCATGGGGGTGGACATGGAGACCCAGGTGGAGGTCGAGCCACTATTGTCAATATTGGGGCTGATCCAGAGCCACGAGCATCACCTGTTAGATACATTGGGGAGAGCCAGTACACTCATACAACACAGGATGATGACCATGGTGCACATGCGCCATCCTCATCACGTAGACCAACTTCGTATTCGCGTATACCTCAGCATCATTTCCATTCTCAACATGATGAAGATGCGATTGCGGGAAGACGATGGACGTTGGCGTTGATAGCCTCTTCCCGGCTTACGAGGATTGAGTGTAGTTCTTGCGGTGGGCGGGAGCAATGGAATTTTCCCCGGATACAAGACTGGTTCAAGATACACCTCAAATGATTATGTTGATATCAACTTCGTCCCCTATCTCACTGCGACTGCATATGGTTCTTCCTTCGATGATGGTTCAGATGCAGGAGCACAGACACGGAGTCAGAGTGGATCAACCAACTTCTATTCCGTTCCATCAGTACTTCCGCAAGAGTCTACGCACGAAACGCACCAGAGTACTACTTTAAAAGTTTTTCCATTCTTCCCAAAGATGGATATCCTTCGGACAACTACTGATGTTATATTTATGAATCATGTGCAAGACTACCAGAACTACTTTGCATCAAGAATGTCATGGGAAGATTATGTTGCTCAATTGGAAGACAATTTGCGTCGATAACTTTCCTAGATGTATGATGATAGTAGGATGGATCATCCACGACACTCTACGTATTACTAGACATTGTATCTGTATGAGGATTGTGGAATTGTGGACTATGGGTACAGGGGAACTATTGGATCATTCAATATTGAATATTTGAACTATGATGTAATGATTTATAATGAAGTGTTATTTTGTTTCTCTTTCCCCTAATGCATTATGTTATTGTCTTATTTGTCATATTTCATTGAATATAATAGCTAATATTAACCTAAATTTACAACAGACTTCAGCGTTGACTGTCAAAACATGGGTGTAAACCCAAACAACCACAAAGAGTCATTATTTTTACAATTTTATACTCTAAATGTGTTTATGTATATAAAAATGAGGTTCCCCTGAAGTTGGAGACCTAAAAAATGCATTTTGGCCACCGAGACAGCCTTTTTAAGTTGTCTCGGACAAAATACACTGTCATCTCTGCGAGATCTCGGCGAGATCTCGGTTTCAGAGGAGGCCGAGACTCCTCCGAAACCCGAGATTTTAAACCTTGCTTCAATCTGAATCAAATCACTCATCCGATCACCTTTGCCAAATATGTGGATAGTAAAACCATCCGCCAAATAAACATTAGATTGTTGAGGACAACTATCAAAAGAGAAAAGTATTAAGGCCATACCAGTCATGTGAGAAGAAGCACCAGAGTCAATGACCATGGGGTAGAAGCTATGGATGCAAGTAAGGCAGTAACACTATATGAGCCAATTTAGCAGTGGAAGTGGAAGCAAATCCCTGAGTATCTAGCTAATTGAAACAAGTAAGCATGTTATAAAAATCCTCTTTAGAGTTTAGACAACCTAACCATAGTTGTCGAGGTGCCCAAGTGACCTTGAGACGCCTTGGAAAATCCAGCGCCTTGGTCGCCTAGGCGGGCGCCTTGATAGCCAAGGCGGGTGCCTTGATCGCTAAGGCAGGCGCCTTGATCGCTAAGGCAGGCGCCTTGGTCGCCTAGGCACCTCATCAGGCCTCCAACGCCTTAGTCGCCTTGGTGCCTTGACAACTATGACAGTAACAGAGGAAGATGAGTCTTCGTCAGCAGGAGTGGCAGGTTTATGAGTATCACCATCAAACCTGGTTGTACTTGCAACCTAAAAAAGAGATCCATAATCCCATTGAGGAAGCAGATACGCATAGGCTGATCAAAAGAGCCATGGCCACCACGACCACGACCCTGACCCCCAACACGGCCTTGACCAAAACTACCACGACCACAGTCGTCACTGATAGTAAACAATGTAGAATTATCTTCGGTAGAAGCACCATTAGACTTGGAGAAGGTAGGATCGACCATGCGCCGAACATGATAGAAGGCCTCATTTAAAGTAAGGACTTTATTACCGATAAGAAGTTTAACTTTTGGTAGGCTACATCTCCGAACTGAGATCAAAGAGTAGCCACCTGAAACTCTGCATGCTAAGCCTTCAGAGTAGTAAGGTTAGTAGTGAGAGGTTGATGGACATTTAATTCTTCCCAGATAACTTTGAGGGTACTATAAAATTCCACAACCAACTTGTCTCCCTGGTAGCAATTAAAAAGCCGATCATATAAATCATAAACACGAGACAAGTTAGTATCTTAAGCGAAGCTCAACTACAAGTCTGTCCAAAAACCTTTGGTAGTAGTGTAGAACATGACATTAGCAGCAATAGAGGACTCTATGCTATTAAATAGCCAAACCATGACGGTGGCATTCTCAAGGATCTAAGTAGTTTAATTCGCAGCCTTAGAATCAGAAGGATCATCTTGCAAATAGGCCAGTTTATCTCTGACAGTGATATAATTCACAGCATGCTTCCAGAGCAGGAAATTAGAGTAGTCAGTCAATTTAATGGAAGTGATTTGGAAGTGAACATAGTGCACATTAGTCTTTGATTTACTCATACCGTAAAACTGAATACAGAGAGCAGACAGTGGACACATCCTCTCAAGAGTACACAGCAACCAATAAACAAAGCAGTAGAAAGCCAGAAATAATCTGGATCCGAAATACCAACCAAAAAATATTGAACTGCTGTAAGATGGATCAGATCCAGAAAATAATCTAGACCAACAAAAATAAGCTCCAGCTGCTGTCACAGAGCCAGCAAGCAAAATTTCGAGCAGGCAGATCCTGTTGGTGTGAATATAGATCAGATCCTGCTGATCTAATGGAGCAAAAAAAATACCGAGCTTCTCTGCTGCCTGGAAAATATAGATCAGATCCGCAGGATCTGAGGGAGCAGAAAAAAAATATCAAGATATATATGGTCTGTCTGGGAATATGGATATCGAGTTGCTGGAACCGATATCAGATCCTGCAGAGAATAGGAATCTGAACCCACTGAGACAATGGAGCAAAACAAATTAAAAGAAACAGAACAAGAGAATATCTCAATATCTCGATCTGCAGTAATGCACCAGAAACTCAGCAACTCATAAAAATCCTTGAGGAACAGAACCAGCAACTCAGAAACAAACAAAAAAAAATCCAGATCTGCTTCCATAAGTAAAACCTGACTGTGAGCAGGTTGCATGGTGATAGGCATAAGAATCCCCTTACTGGTAGTAATGCGGACGACATTGGGCATAAAAGGGATATTGAAAACAATCCAAAAGGGAACGGGAGAAAAAGGGATGGGAACAAAATAGTAAACGTTGACAATAAGATAATTTTAGGGAGTCAAAACGAAGAAAGACAAAAATAGGGAGAAGGGAAAGGGGATGGGAAATAGATGGGAACCAAAAGGGATGGGATGGGAATAATGCTAGCCAAGAAAGAGAGGAACACCGGAACATATAAGGGATAGGGATATCATTACCAAACCAGAGAGGGAGGGAAGGAAACTGTCGAAACAGCAAGGGGGAAAGGGAGTACCTGAGAGAAGGAAGAGAGAGAAGCCGAGAAAGAGGGTTCTTGCGTACCTGCAAAAGAGAAAGAGGAGAGAAGAAAGCCACGTTGCTTCTTTTCTTCTTCTTTTTTTAATTCATCATTCCATATCCAATGGATCCCGGCCTGCATCAGGTAGGCTTCCATGGAAACTGGAATTAGTTCTTCAATCCATGGGGACAGCAACAAGGCAAGAATAGAATAAATCCCAGGAGGGGAAGAAAGCTACAGTCCTGAGGTGACTCTCAAACCAGTAAGGGAGATAGCTTCAGATCTGATCAGCAAAGAGGATATTCGATACCATGTAACACTTTAGAAGGTAAACCGAGACCAAGAGAACATTGAGAGAGAGAAAACATGAGGCGAGAAAATGATGAATTGTATTTTTCCCCCTCTCCTCTTACTTTATACATATATATATATATATAACAAAAGGGTGTCGACTTAGACAGAGTCCTAGGTCTAAGTCAACATTACAAAAGTTAGGTTGAAACTAGGATTTAGATTAAAACTAAGAAAAGGAATAAAGCTGGAAATTAAACAGCACTAACTACAAGACACCTGGCCAAGACAGGTGACAACTAGACTATCGGAACTAGTAAAACTTAACAAATCCTATACACTTAAGGCGGATGATTGCCTTTTACTTCTGGTTTGAAGGAAACCCTAGAGCTCCAACAAAAGGCAACCAGCTACTAGTTATGTTCTTTACTTCTTTCTGATGCAATTTCTGCATTCTCATCATCATCATCAACAACAACAAAGCCTTATCCCAACTAAATGGGGATGGCTACATGGATCATTACCCTCCAATCAAATTTATTCAAGGTCATGCTTGATATAAGGTCTAAGCTATGTATGTCTTTTCTCACCACCTCTCCTAGAGTCATTTTAGGTCTGCCGATGATTCTTATAGTTCTTCCAATCTGATCAAATCACTCCTTTGTACTGGAGCATTTACAGGTGAACATAGTCATGCCACCTCAAACGACTTTCTTGTAGCTTGTCATGTATCGAAACTACTCACAAATCAGCTCTAATAAGGTCATTCCTCACTTTATCCTTCATAGTTTTTCCATACATCCATCTCAACATCCTTATCTCAGCTACACTAGATTTATCTATATGATGTCTCTCAATTGCCCAACATTCCGCACTAAACATCACTGCCGGTTAAATAACTACCCTATAAAATTTCCTTAATTTTTAAAGGAATATGTCAATCATACAACACTCCAGAAGCACCTCTCTACTCCAACCACCCTATTTTAATCCCTGTGAAACATCATCCTCAATATCACCTTCTTTATTTATGATTGAACTTAGATACCTAAAATAATCACTTTGCGGAAGCTCTCTCTCATCAATTTTCACCACCTCATTCTCCGTCCTAGTGTGACTAAAGTTACAACCATATACTTCGTCTTCGTTCTACTTATCTCAAAACCTTTTTATACCAAGATTGATCTCCATAACTCCAACTTGGCGTTAATCCAAGATTTTGTCTCATCCACCAAAACAATATTAGCAGCAAAAAGCATACACCAAGGAACTTCATCTCGAATGTCTCTAGTTAAACATCCATGACAAGCGTAAACAAAAAAGGCTTAAAGATAATCCTTTATGTAAGTCAAATGAAATTGGAGATTTACTACCTTGACTCCCCATAATTCTTACACTAGTAACCATACTATAATACATATCGTTGACTGTGTCGGTATATCCACATATTGACTTCAAACACTTCTCTTCTCTAGTACTTGCCAAATTAACTCTCTAAGGACTTCGTCATAAACTCATAAGCTTTTTATAGGTCAAAAGACCATATGGAGATCCTTTTTGCAATCTCAAAATTTTTCAATGAACCTCTTAAGTAAGTAAATAGCTTTTGTCATGGATCTTCTTCGCATAAAATAAAATTGGTTCTAAAGTCGTTTCTTGTCACAAGCGAGTTTCAATAACACTCCCATAATTTCATAGTATGTCTCACATTAGTTTTATGCCTTTATAGTGTTATTGCAGTTTTAAATATCACATTGATTTTTATAAATTGAAACCACAATGCTTCTCCTCCATTCATCTGGCATTTTCCTTGTTCTCATAATCTTATTAAATAGGGTAGCCAAGATAAACCACACATTCTTGAGCTCCTCCACACTTCTATTGGGACCCCATCTGGACAGGGAGCTTTGCCTACCTTCATCCTCTTTAAATCTTCTTTTATTTCAGGCACCCTAATTTTTTGTACATATCTATGGCATATAGTGTCTTGATGGTAATGCAGCCTTCTAAGACACTATAATTCGAAATGTCTTTCCCTAGTAGGCTGTATAATAATGTTCCCACCTCTCCCTTAATATCATTATCCCTAATTAGAATTTTATCATTTTCATTTTTTTAATACATCTAACATGGTTGAAACTTCTACTCTTGCTTTCCCTCATTTTAGCTATCTTATAGATAGCCTTTTCCCTTTCCTTTGTGCTTAAATTGTTATAAAAATCTTCACATTTCTTCACCCTTGTTTTCCCACAATCTTTTTAGCTTCATTTCCAACAATTTTATACCTTTTTAGATCCTTTCCATCCTTAGATCTTCTCCATGTCTTAAGACTAGCTTTCTTAGCCTTAATGGTTGCATGAACCTCATCATTCCACCACTAAGACTCCCTAGAGGAATGACGCTTTCCTTTCAATTCACTAGGACATCTTTACAACCTTCTTAATACAAGCAATCATCTTCCAATTGTATTAGAGTCTCCATCAAAGTCCCATTTTCCTTGTTTGGCCAATTTAGCAACAAATGCTTTCAATCTCCTTTTAAGTTCCACCACCTTATCCTAGGACAAAAAACCTCACCTTTCTTACTATTCGACATAATGAGACACATATCCATGCCCACGAATATGTTGTGTGGTTAGTCTATCCGCAGGTACTAACCTTACAATCCTTACATAACAAGCTATTTAGAAAGAAATCTATTTGGCTACTATGATGCCCACTTTTGAAGGTAACTAAATGCTCATCCCTCTTTTTAAAGTATATGTTTACAATGGATAAATCATAAATAGTAAATCTAGAACTGAAGTCCCCCTCCTCATTCCTCTTTCCAAAATAATATCCTCCATGTACACCTTCATAGCCTCTTATCTCTCCCCACATGTCCATTCAGATCATCCCCTACTATAATATTTTCTCTTTGTCTAAAACCTTGCACTAATCCATCTATATGTTCCCAAAATTGTAACTTACTACTTTCATCCAATCCAACTTGAAGTGTGTAAACGCTAATAATATTGACAACCTCTTTCTCCAACACAAGCTTGATGAATATAATCCTATCACCTAATCTTTTAACATACACCACATTATTCTTTAAATCTTTATCCACTACTATGCCCACTCCACTTCCATTACTTTAAAGTCATCCAACTCCTTAGCATTTTTACCCTTCCATCTAGTCTCTTCAATAAAAACCATGTTAATATGGGGGAAGCAGTTGGGTTTTTATTGCTGTTACACTTCTAAGTTGCTTTCTTCAATTCAATTCTACAATTGTTGAAATCAGTGACTATGCTTGATTAGGCGGTGCAAGCACTGGATAATGGCCCTTTAGTGACTTTTTTTTATTACACAATTATAGTTAAACTTCAAGCTCTGATGTCATATTCAAGTTTAAGGATTCACTCTAAATACTATTTTCCGAGAATACACTGTATTCATCCCTGGGTGGATGAGAAAGAAAGGATTTCTTCAAGCAACCTCAGGTTCCAGCCCCCATCAACCACGTAATTCCATTCCTGTGGCTTGTCTATACAATTCATTAAAAATATCTGATAAATTCTATCGACCATGGCCCTCTTGAGGCCTCAAATTGATTTCCAGGCATCCTAGCTTGTGAAATATAGTTCTACCGTGATTCTTCTATTCTTAATACACACCCTAGTTTGGAACTCAATTTCTTTACCTGTTTTAGGATTTTCAGTCAAACATTTCAGTAATCTTGATCTGTGACAAAAAATTTTACAGTCTTCAAATCTTATACCTACAGTTGAAAAGAATAACTTTCAATCAGCTTTTGTCATAGTCGTGGAACCATAAATCCACCAACCTGACTTGCATCTTTGTGGTCCTGGAAGCACATGACGTACCCAAGTCCTCTAGACAGTTTGAATGATTCAGATCATTACTTCCTTACCTTATATATATTAGAAAACGAAAAAAAAGCATGACCATTACTCACCAGCACCGGTAGAAAAATTTGTTCAATAACAAGTTTTCCTAAAACCATCGATAAAGAACATTAGGCATAGCTGAAAGTAAGCTTTAGCTATTTAATCTTTCTTACTGTTTTAAGATTTACAAAAAAAAAAAAGTAACTTGTGCAGCTCAGCAAATCAAAATGAACAAACATGTTGTAATTTCTGAAATCTGAAAGCAACAAATCTTACAGCAAGTTTAAGTTCTGTATCACATCGTTGTGCATGCAACTCTCGGTTAATCTTCTTTGCTTTTCTCATGCTCCATTTCCACCTTTGGATTACACTTAAATCATCTGAGTCTGGCTTTTCCGGTATTGGAATCTGCAAGGCCATAGATAACAGAAATTTAGTCTAATGCGAACAGTATAACCTAACAGCTTAACCAAAGTGAAAATTAACATCCAGCCAAGTTAGGGGTGCATTCAGACTCAAACTTGAACTACACTGGGAGGCTGGCCTAACGGTCAAACCCTTTTCAAATTTATCAATTGTACAATCTAGCCCGGCCCAAGTTGTACACCTAAGCAAAAGGGCCTATCCACTGAAAACATTACATGCACTGCAACTTGAAGGAGATTACACACCTAGTACATATCCTAGGCCAAGAATCTACCAGAATGGATGATCATAAATATCTAAGAGCTATAAAACAGGTGAATATTGTTCAGGTCAACTCAAGATTAGAGACTGGGATACAGTAGTAGATAAGATCCCAGCAGATCGTTAAGGAAAACTGGAAAACAAGCAATGATTGCCAATCCTAACAGAAAGGACCGGATTGGCCTAGGTTTATCCTGACCTGATTTGTGACTGGATCCATGGATCCTTGAAGTCTTGACACTGGACGTGCATTGTGCACTAAATAACAGATTAAAATTGTTGGATACCAACAAAATTTATTTTCAAGAAATAAAGCGATATGCATAAGTTTATAATTCTTATGGTCTAATCAACCAGAACTTAGATTTTTTATGTCAAAAGATGGAGACGAGAGAAGGGAGAATAATAAACAAATTATTTGTTGAGAGAGCTATCCCTTGAAAATGACAAAGTTGAGACGTGCTCACATCTTCACGATCAACAAGGCCTCCAACGTTACCACCCTTATCCCAAAGGCTTTCTACAACATCAAGTATTCTTTTATTCACTCTCCATCTAGTGTTTCCAAGTGTATCCAGAGCCTGAATATGCTAGGTTGTAGACCAGAACAAAATCCCAAGTTAGCTTCATATTGTAAGAAAAAAATTTTGCAGAGAAAAAAACAAAACAGTACAGCTATAATGTTGCCTTTATCTACAGATAGGCAAGGATGGAGAAGCATCCAGAAATTGTCATAATGTCATAACATAATAACATCAACTTATTCCGTAAACTGGTTTAAAACTTGGATAAAGGTTGAGCCTCCTACATAATTCTTCAGTAAAAATATAAATGCAAACAAGAATAAAAAAGGTATTCTGTCTAGCTATTCAGGAAGAAACAACCCACAGAGATAAGAAAATGCACGCCCAGTTAAATTTGGATCAGGATTTAATATAGGTTAGGACTTTGGTTTGAGCCTTACCTTTTAATTTTTATTATTGTAATGAGCTGAAATATGAAGTCCAATAATTTTTTTTTTTTTGGGGAGGGGAGGGGGGGGTTCAAGGGCGCACTAAAATTATTATTTTAGTAGTGGGTCCCCATATTGGTGATAGTTGGATAGAGATTTATCTGTTAGTTTTTTAGTCAGCTCAGGAACTTTAGTCTTTGAGTCTCTCTTCTCTCTCCTCTCTTCTTCCCCACTATTCTGGTTTCCCACTTTTCTCACTCCTTTCAATCTCCTCTTCTATTTTCCCTCTTTATCACCAGTCAACAACAACTCTCTCTTCTCTTAGCTATCACAAGCTACTCTTACATTAGATCTCAGGCATCAAAAGGTCAGCTACTGGTTAAAACAAATATATTTATACCTATTCTTCTATTTGCTGTTTTCACTCCCCAGTTTACCCATTGATTTCTCAGATCTGTACTGACTTAATTTCTGATATTATCATAATTTCACTCCCCAGTTTCTGTTATCTTACATGATCAGATCTGAAATACTCTTACAATTTTTTCTGACCATTAGATCTAAAGCCGGATCTGTACAGCATAATCTCCCAGATCTACAGCCCTTGTTCTTAACATATCACGACCTTAGAAATCTCTTTTTGCCCATTACACGCAGAGATATCTGCATCACAAGGGGGTTTAACTCCAAGGATAGCACTATCCTCTGAATTGGAAGATAGAACTAAATCTCGATGAGATCACAAAACTCTCGAGAATCTCGACGAGGTCGAGACGAGATTGCATACGAGACACAAAAAATGTAATGTCTCAATAAATCTCGAGATTTCGGTCCATCTTGGTCCATCTTGATGCCTTGGTTAGTTTTGGGTCCAAAACCATACAGAAAATGCCATTTTTCATCAGAATTTCAACTGAAACCTGATGATCTACAGAGTAGTTTTAGGAAACAGCACACAAGAACAATACTTATTTATGACTAATATCATTTAAGTAAATGTTTCTTATTCTTTATAATATCATGTACTAGTTGGTTATATGTTCTTTTCAACAAATCCGAGATTACTTGAATCCGAGTTATATTAAAGGAGTTACACTCTGGTCAAATTTTATTTGGAGTATGCGAATGATGCTTAAAGTCACTCTAAATGAAAATAATTATAGGCATGAAAACAAAAGATTATTTTGGCACACTTCTGGTTTTAGTGATGTTTTATTATCATAAGATTTATGAAATTCTTTAATTAAATAAAAGCCCTAACATTTGAAAGTTGAAAATCGCCCCCACAACCGAAAATGATTATTTTAGACTATTTTTATTAGATTCAATTGGATGCGTTTGTTTATTTATGAATAATATCTTAAGAAATGATTATGCATAAATAAATATCACCTCCCTAGTTACACATAATACAACAAGGTTCAACGTAAGCTGTCAAACATGGGTGCAAATCCAAACAACCATTATGTGTGATTATTTTGCCATTTCATGGTTTAGGCTCTATTTGTTATCATTTTTCTTTTTGTTTTTTTATCTACTTATCAAAAATTATTTTTAAAAATCAATTTTGATTTAAAAAATAAAATGATGTTTGAAAGATACTATGCATAATAGATTATAGAATGAGAAAAAAGTATTAAAAATAAAAATATGACTTTGTTTTTTCAAGTTGTAAAATTTTCGAACCATGATATCCTGGGATCCCCTTATCTAATCAACCTGAAATTTGGACACCCTTACCTTTTTTTTTCCTGGCCTTGACTAACAACGGAATCGGAGGTTGAACAGCCGAAAAAATACAATTGAGGTGGTCGAAATCAAGAACAAGAGTTGGATTTCTTCAAGTTGCATAATTTTCTAAGCATTGATATTTTATGATCCCTTTTTCTAATCAACCTAAAATATGGACACCCTTACCGTTTTTTCCTGGTTTTGACATCCAACGGATCTGATTAGAGGTTGAACGGTTGGAAAAGAACAACTAAGGTGGCCAAACTCAAGAACAAGAGTTGGATTTCTTCAAGTTGTAGAATTTTTCAAATCTGGATATCTAGTAATCTTACTTCTCCAATAAACTTGAAATTTGAAAACCCTTAATGTTTTTTGGCTATACTTGACATCCAACGGAACGGAACAAAGGTTGGACGACTAGAAAAAGTGTTTTATGGTGGCCAAATCCATGAAACAAAGAGGGAGAAAGAAAGAGGAGTGGATGAGAAGCTAATGTTATAAAAAATATATATATTAGTTTTACCATTTTACCCTCACTTAAAACACATGTTCATTAAAGACATACACAGAAACAAGTAAAAACTCTTTTTTGCCAAAAATCAAAAAGAGATGTTGACCTCTTTTTGTTTTTTGGGGCTATTTTTATTTTTTTCTTTTCATAAACAACACCAAAAAATGATAACAAACACCTACAAAAACAAAACCATGTTAGAAAAACAGGAAGAAAAATGATGCCAAAGAGAACCTTAGCTGCCAAACATAGGTGCAAATCCATACAACCACTATGTGTGATTATTTTTTCCATTTCATGGTTTACATATGTTTATGTAAGCTAAAATAGAGTTTCCCTGGAGAATTAGGCCTTAAAATAGTTTTAAAATAACCATTTGACCCCCGAAACACCCCACCAAAACTCCCAAAAAGAAAAAACATTGTCCCACCTTCTCAAAAATCTCGAATCTTGCCCTGGTAGAGATAGGGTTGAAACCTGTGATTTCAAACCTTGGTTTGGAAAACAGGATAAGAGCCTTTGACAGGCCTTATCCACAAGCCTTATCCGTGAGAAAATTGTTTCTTATGTGTGTTCCATAAAAAAGCTATTTACTTTCCATTGTCTGAAGAGGTAACTTCAATAAAAAATCCCTCCATACTTGCAGTTATGTTTGACTTTGGGTAGCTAAACAGGTAAATTTGCACCTACTAGGCGAAGATGACAATATAGTGACACAGATGCCAAATGCTAAAATAAAAAGTGAAGTGATAGCCCGAGTACTAAGATTAGAGATATCATCACCGATAAGAAGATGAGATTTACATTTTCATTTGTTCGGACATCACACATAACACATGACTGACATAAAAAATGAGATAAATATTGTCTAAAGAATTGACTGACAAGATTTAAGATTTCTCTCACAGACATGTCTTGTTTAAAAACAAGAAGGATGAGCACTTTTTAATATGTAATTGTTACAATCATTTTTCCCCTATATTAATGTAATGTAATATTGTTGCAACCATAGTTGTCAAGGCGCCACCTAGGCACCACCTAGGCATCCAGGAAGCTTGGTGGCGCCTTGGAAAATAGGCCGCATTGGTCGCCTAGAGCATCCATCAGGCCTCCAACGCCTTGGTTCGCCTTGGCGAGTTGACAACTTGCAGCTCCATCTTTTAGATTTAGGGACATTAACATCATTGAACTTTCATAAATTCGTGGTCCCAATAGAAAGGCACGTAGCCATGATGCTTTTCTACTAAGCTTGTGTCCTTTTTGAAGGAAGTACAGAGCTATTATCAAATAATAAATTTGGCCTTATTTGATAACCACATGATATCTTGTAAAGACAATCAATAGATGAATTGTGACCTCATATACTTTTTGCATCTGCTTTCTAGGAACATTCCTGACTGCATCTTGTTGTTGCTTTGCTCCATGAGTACGCATCACATATGACGGTAAGAACAAGTGTCCACCCGTGTCGTACCTGTGGAAAGTTGGAGAGAGTAAATTAGGATTAAGCATTTAAAATAAAATTCAGGATTTTGGGTCGCTGAGTGCAGCTGAAATCTATTATTCTATTAAAAAAAATTTATTATTTCATAAGGGGATTGGCAGAACAAACAACCCCACCAAGGTTAGAGGAACGAAATATTTTAGGCTTAAAATATAGGCTTAAAAAAACTGATTCGATGGCTTCTTTAGCTGGTTCGATGAGGACAAAAATCTGGACAGATTTCTACCATCAATCTGCATCAATAGGCCGCCTGTCAAATTTGTTGGCTTATCTTAACCATATGTTCCAACATGTACTGGGATTTTCCTTTGTTTGTTCAATGGTCCCTGTTCTTCAAACTTCAAAGAGGCCCAAACCAAAATGATTTCAAACAATTTTCAGAACATTATATTGACTCATGCAGGAGTTTGGTCTGAAAATTAACCCATTTGTGCTAACTATGCCATGTGGCAGTCATGTCCGCTATGTCTGAAGGCCAGGGGGCTGTGCTGGAAACCCATCCCCTCCTATTTTCAAGCTTGCTCTTCAAACCGGCCTATCACTCTCCTCTATGAAAAGGTTCTTTTCCTTATTTATTTTATTTTCCCTTTTCTTCACAAGAAAAATATCGTTCTTACATTCTGGTGTCACCATGCATGAAAGAGTTCCATATTGAAATTTCCAACCAGTCAGCAATCCATGAAGAGGACATTTTAAATAAAGGGATTAGGGAAAGCAGAGAAGAAGGGAAGAGGGGGGGAGGGTGCCATTATTAGAACAACGTAATTCATTCCATCTTATGTTACCCTTTCCACTTTTTGGGTGGTATCAACATTGGCACGTAAGGAATCACCATATGCCTAGCCTGCATACACATCACCATATAAAAGATTAGCTAAACAGAGTATAGTCAGTTTTCCCCTTTATACAATATATCATAAATATTAAAGAGGAAATGCCTCAGAGAGGTGGTACAGTCCAAAATAAAGAAAAGAGGAAAATGCATGAATACCAAAGAGATAACTGTCCCCATGCTTTATCAGTCATTGGTCCGCAAAAAAAAAAAAAAAAAAAAAAAAAGGTTGACATTCTGATTCATTTGTACAGTTATTTATTTAGGAGTTGTTTGATATGCAATACCAGATTGTAATCCTAGACAAGATTCCAATATGGGCTTGATTAAAATTAGACTAAAAATATTCTACAAACATGGCAGATGATGTTGTTCTTAGATGTTCTCTGGTTGGCTTGGTTCTTTTCCTAATTGGGTATTGAAAAAGATGCCTGTTAATGTGTGTGGATTTACATTGTTGTGGCCCTTACTTAAAAGTTCGACCTTCAAGGATAAGTGATGGTACCAGAGCCAAGAGGTCAGTATTCAATCTCTAGTAATTGTGAAGGGTTGTGTATTGCAGTGTCCCTTTGGTGCCACATGACAGCAAGGTTTGTGTTATGTGTGGTGCCCATATGCAGTTGTGCACCCTCGGTGCCACGTGATGGTGTCATGTGCGGAGCCATGTGTGAGCATGCACATGCACAGGAGTGTTAATGTGTGTTGATGTACATTGCTGTGGACCTTACTTAATAGCTTGAGCTTTTAGGATAAGTGATTGTAACAATGTAGAAAGATAGAAAGAGGGAAAAAGGGTGAATTTACATCATTTTTCATGAAAACATTTTTATAGTTTTTAAATAGCAAGAAATTCATTCAGTGAAAGGGTTCATTCAACAAAGTCATGAAAAAAAATCCCAATCTTTTGGTATAGCAATCTATTGTACAATACATCCAGAAACAATCTCTATCCTGGATGATAAATCCTGGATTTATTCCACGATTGAGAATCCTGGATTGCATGCCAAATACCCCCTTACGTTTTGAGCAGTAATCTCTTTGGCGCTTCCACCAGCTGATGGCACTTCTTTTGTCAGTAAAAAAAGGAAGCAACTTTAAATTGAACAAGTGGCAGTTACTATGATGGAGTACCATGCATTTAATTCGGTATAAGATTAAAATAAATAAAACACATCTTACAAGAAAATTAACGAAAAACAACTTGGCGTGTAAACTTATTTCAAGTGGCCCAAGCACATTGTATAAAAAACAAAAGGATAATAAACTTACAGTTCCGTCAAGCCCTTTGAGGACTAGTGGATCACATTCTATAACTCCATACCTCTTTCCAGCACTCGGTCTGCATGAACCAAAAATCACCCATGACTACTTGGAATGTTTATCATAAACATGATGAAGCTGTAATCCATTTATTCTAAATCGATCCTATAACCAATGAAACCAAACATGTGGTTCAAGATTTGAGTCCACTGTAAGTAATAGAACACTCGTACTACCAAAAGTCAGAGCAGCCGACGAATACTCCATAAGAAGTAGAGCTAGAATTTTGACAGAATAGTAAGATTTAATTAAAATTAAAGAAGCATAAAGTCTGTCTACTATGGCTATGCCCCATCCTAGAAATGGAGCAGTGATCTAGTGCTCCAGGACAATGAGCCCATGGACCATGAGTATAGTTCAAACCCAGTGTGCTGACAATAATATTTGATAGATAGAAAAAATAAAAGCATACCCTGGTTCCATTGTCAGGGTTTTAAACCTGTGCCTAAAAGCAGGACGAATTTCAGGTGGTCCGTCAGGTAACTGGTTGACTGGAGGTTGTACAAAAGCTGTTTCTGTTAATAATTCTATCAGACGGCATCCCAGCTGCAAGGTTATCAAAAGAAGTTTCAAACCAAGGACAACCAAAAAGGAAATAATATTAACCATTTCATCTATAAGGAGGTAAAGGATCACAAACCTTAGCCTGGGCATCCCGACCCCAAGACCTCATATCATCCTCAATTTTAACCAATTTTTGCACCTCCAGTAGTCTCTTCTTTTTCATCAATATTTTAACACGTTCCCTAAGAATCTCCAGCTCCTTGCTTACATCCTCAAGCTTATGACTTTCAATCTTATCACTCCGGTGTTTCTTAGTTCGCTCCAAAAATCTATGAATCCTCACCTGAGTTAACAAACAGTAAAAAAAGCATGTTGCTGACATTTCAAGGAAACACCAGTGACACAAGGAAAGAGTAGAATAACTCTCACATAGGTTACAGACTAATTCCTATATGCCTAGTGCCAGTTTCTAAAAAAGACTGATTAACAAGAATATGAGATGTCTCATTACATAGTTTATGAAAACATTGATGTGATGCAGCATGCCTATGCCTTGTCATAAGATGAGGACATTGTCGTAGTCAAACTTGTCCATGTGGAACTTCAAGAAGCAGGTACACAGATAGACTACAGGCCACAGAGTAGGATAGTTAACTTAGGGTAGGGAGCTAAAAGAAAAAGGAGAGGGAGAGGGGGGGGGGATTCACAGCTCCTATTTGAGCTTGTTACAGGGTTCTGGATAGTGGATACAGCATTTATGAAGTGGTTCAGGCAATCCATTAGTATTGGTAGAACTTGAGCAACGTTAAGAGAGCAATCAAGTAACATGGCAGAATCCCATTTACTTGTCAACACAGGACTCAGAATATAATATCAACTATAACAATCTTGGCCCAGAAGATTGAAGGCAGTTCGGGACATTCATAACACATACAATTAATGAAATAATGTTTTTTCAAAGTATAACTGGAACCATCCATTCTACCACATTTTGTGTCCTTTTCTTTTCTCCTCAACCGTCCTTCAGTTGATTTTATTACAGGGGGTATATAATTATATTCATTTATAGGAGTTACCTATTAAACTCTTGTCTACAGTTATTCAAGATTACTTATCCCATAATTCAATCCAACAAACTAGAACTTCAAACACTGACCTCCTGCTCGATGGCCTCGCCAATATGAACAGCAGCTTGGACAACCCGAACACACCCTTCTTCCGGTGTCACCATCATCAGAGCCATGATTTTATGCATGACAATAACAGCCATCTTGTCAGCTGGCAATAAATCAATGTGAGGAGCATAAGCAGCCTTCTGCCTCTTCGTCCCCTGTAACCTCTGTTCTTTAGCAATTGCATTCCTGAGAGGCTCAAACCAACCCAAAAACAGGAACTTCACGTAAGGTAAATTGGGAGCCAATTTCTTCTCACACATCACCCTCTCCAACTCCTTGTACTCCGCCGCAGCCCTCTCCCACGCTTCAGTCTCCTCCTTAATTTGCCTTCTTCGAAGCGCATTAAATCTCCTTTTCTCCATTCCATTAGAAAGAGAACGTTGTTTCTCACCATCATTAATTCTCTCCTCAATACCCTTCAAATGGGTAGACGACAAAATGGAAGAAATCCAAGGTGGATCTTCGTAAAAGATCCTCCCGATGGATTCTTCAGGCAGAAGTTGGTGAACTCCATTGGTGAATCTCTGCAAACTAATGGCATCTTCAAGGTTTCCTATAAGATTTTCGTCTATTGAATCTGATAACGTGGGGAACTGAGTAGAATGGAAGTGAGAAGACTCGGAAAATAATACTGGATTTAATATAGGCAATTCAAACCCAACTGGAAAAAGGGAAGAAGAGAAGGGTTCACCAAGTTTCAACCCACGAAATGGAATGCTTGAGCTTGAATTGAAGAGGAAAAACAAGTTTTTCTGAGAGTTCATGTGTTTTCTTCGGAATCTTCTCCATGTATTGTGCACTCGACCTTGAGGGTTAGGAGCGAAGAAGGTTGTGGCCGTCGAAGCCAGCTTTGCAGATTAGTCAGGTTCAAACTTCAGATTTCAGGCAGAGAGAGAGAGAGACAGAGAGAGAAAACATTCCTTAAACCCTGTGGACTGATTTTTCTTATTTGGGTATACGGGAGAAGACACTGCCACAACCGGGACGGGAAGGGATATGTTTCGGACCTGTTTGGTGGAACTACTATACTAGCACTGTTTTTTCTTCTTTGTCTCACTTTGAACAAAAGCCAAACAAACACTCTTTTCTACATTGAGAGCCATAAGCTGTGTTTGGTTGTCCAAATTCATTAGGGTTTTTCAGTAAAAAAAAATAAAAATTGATCCTGGGTCCCGCTGTTTGTGATGTTGGGCTAGGTTTGCAATCGGGCGAGATTGGACCGGGTTTTGAAACTCAAGCCCATCTGGTTGTTTACATGGTTTTTTGCTTGGCTAAGGGCAAACCTAGTTTAACATGTTTTTTGTTATTTCTAATATACAATAACAATAATAACAACAAAGTCTTATCTCAACTAAATGGGATCAGTTACATGGATTGTTGTCCGCAGCTTTGTTGGATGTCATACTTGAATCAAGACCTAAGCTATACATGTCTTTCTTCACCACCTCTCATAAAGTCATTTTAGGTCTGCCTCTAATTCTTTTAGACTATTCAATCTGAATCAAATCACTCATTCGTACAGGAGCATCTAACGGGATCCGTTGAACATGACCATACCATTTTAAACGACTTTCTCATAGCTTATCATGTATCGACGCTAATTCCTAAATTAACTCTAATACGATCATTCTTTACCTTATCATACATAGTTTTGTCATGCATCCATCCTAACATTTTCATCTCAGCTACACTAAGTTTATTAATATGATGCTTCTTAACTACCCAACATTCAGCACTATATAGCATAGTCGGTCGAATGACTGTCCTATAAAATTTTCCTTTAAGTTTTAAAGGAATAAGCAGATCACTTAACACTCTAGATGCACTTCTCCACTTCATCCATCCTATTTAATCTTTTGTGAAACATCATTGTCTATATCATTTTCTTTGTTTATGATTGAACCTAGATGCCTAAAATGATCACTTGGTTGTATCTCTCTCTCAATAATGTTCCCCACTTCATTATCCATTATTGTGTGACTAAAGCTACACATCATAGACTATGTCTTCGTTCTATTTATCTTAAAAAAATTTTATTCCAACGATGATCTTCATGACTCAAATTTTGCATTAATCTCTGCTTTTGTCTCGTCTACTAAAACAATATCATCAACGAAAAGCATACACCAAGGAACTTCATCTTAATGTCTCTAATTAAATCATTCATAATGAGGGTAAACAAATAAGGGCTTAAAGCTAATCCTTGATGCAACCCCATTGTAATTGGGAATTCAAGACCTTGATCCCCCACGATTTTCATACTAGTCACCACATTATAATACATATCCTTAACTATGTCCACATATTTGCTTGAAACACATATCTTCTCTAGTATTTACCAGATTAACTCTCTATGGACTCTATCAAGCATTTTCTAGATCAATAAAAATCATATGGAGGTCTTTCTTGCATTCTCTACGTCTTTCCATGAGTCTCCTAAGCAAGTAAATAGCCTTTGTCGTAGATTTACCTGACATAAAACCAAATTGGTTCTCCGTAATGGTAGTTTCTTTTTTTAAGCGGGTTTCAATAACTCTCTCCTACAGTTTCATAGTATGACTTATTAGTTTTATGCCTCTGTAGTTATTGCAGCTCTGAATATTACCTTTGTTTTTGTAGATCAGAACCATAATACATAAATGAAAAATAAAATTTAAGATACGTATTTATTTAATGGTAAATTATATGTGAGGTGCTCAATTTTTAATGTGTCTACTGTTTTAAAACTATATTTAGGATACTTAGGCACACTGTTAAATGAGGTATTAATATATGATGATGAAATGAACAAAAAAATGCTCTAAGTTCTTGTAATTATAAAAAATATTCCAATATATATATATATATATATATATATATATATATATATTTATTTTTATATATATATATATATAAAAATATATTTTGACTTTTTTTCAATGTGGTGTGTGGTAATATAGTATTTTAAAATCATGAGAAATATCCAGTTACATTAAAAATAAAGGATCATGTTATCAATAGTTTCAAAATATTGATTACCTCTACTTCTCTCGTTTCCTTTGGTGCAGTCACATTAAAAAAAATTACCAAAAAATATATATATAGTTTCAAAATATTTTATTGAAATGATACAATTTAACCTTATTGTTTTTAAAATTTCTTAATCGCTCGATTTGGATCATGACTACTTGATTATTAATTTAAAATAAAGGTACCTAAAGTTTTAAGCCCCCCAAAAAAAATTAAATTAGGGAAAATTATATGTAGGTTACTTAATGTAACTACACTGAAGGTACCCTTTAACAGGTACGAAAAATAGTCAAATCAAACCTATTTATGTTTTGTCCGGTCTAACTGGTTGAGACATACCGATCTCATGAATAGTCCGATCGATAAGTTTGATTGGTATTCTGTTTCGAGGATTTTGAATTGGAAAAAAAACTCTAGTAGGCCCTGGTTCTCAAATTCGGTTTTGGAGACCTTCCATACGTGAGAGCGACTCCAAACCTTTCTATATATTCTTCCTTACTCCTAGTTAGATCTCTTTTGACTCTCACAAACCCTAGAGATGAGAAGGTGTCTGAAGAAGAGAAAGGAGCTTGAGGAAGGTTTACAAAGGAGGCTTTGTTGGAAGAAAAACAGCATCATCGTGGACCAACAGTAAGTACTTCAAACCTGGTTGCCCTTAGCTTTTGGATAGATTGTGATCAACACCGTGAAAGATCAGGTGTTGATCCGAAACCCTACTTGTCTAGAAACCCTAGATCTGTAACTAGGAGGTTCTAGATGGTGTTGCAAGAACCAATGTTTAGAATAAAGAATAACTAAATTGGATATGTTATGTTATAATGGTTAGGAGGAACCCTGCCGAAGCCAGGTTCAGAGAACCAACAAGGAACATGTTCACGAACCTTGTCCGATTGGAGTACCAATGACATCTATGTCTGACCGATACTGTGACCAGTATGTCTCAAGAAGGTCTATTAGACTTGTCCACTTGGGCATACCTGTCGGACCATCTGCATTATATGGTCCGACCGGTATGTGTCTGTTTGAGACTGTCTTCAGTCCAAACTTGGTTCTGAGTTGATTTAACCATATAAACCTAATTCTAATTAACTTGAATGATATTTAGGACGTGTGGACTACAAAGTGGGACTCTGTAACGCAGAGAAGATTCACTTTCATGCGTCAGGTAAGGGAATTGGACCCAAACCTTAATTAACTAATAGCAGTAACATATTAATTATTCTTGTATCTATGGTGTGATGTTTGTGCATATTAACATGTCATCTTTACTTTATGTTATTATATTTGTTTATACATACTCACTATGCTAGGATTGTGTGTTAAACATGTGTTTGTTTTCGTTGGTGTGTGGAATGAAAATGGCCTGGAGTTTTGAATCATTCCTTACAGTAGCACTTTTTCGTATCGCTACTATCTTAGCATGCTTGGTACTGGTTGGGTATCAGGGGGAGGACGTGACATTGTGATCTATGGTCTGACCACCAGACTCGAGCTCTATCTCTATGTAGTAGGGAGCTGTGCTGGGATAGGGTCTTGGATACTGTGATGACATATAAGATTGGTTAGGGACGAACCCACTTGCAAGTCATCGCCAATAGGGGTGTAGGTATTGGTACGATGTGGGATATCAAGGGGAGGACATGCGATTGTGGCTCAACCTGACCACTAGATTCTAGTTCTATCTTTATACGAGAATGTGAGTGATGTGGGACGACAGCGGTGTGTAATCCGTTGGGCATGCTCACACTTTCATGCATGGAGGTGTGGAGTGCAACATATCCTTACCATAACACTATGCAAGTATAACAGACAAAATGTGAATGTTATCTCATGCATGTTGCTTGTTGCATTGTCTGATTTTTTTACTGAGCAAAGTTATGAACTCACCCTGAATATATATATATATATATATAATATATATATATATATATATATATATATATATATATATATATATATATATATATATATATATATATATAATATAATAAAAATATATATATATTCTTTTTCAGATATGATGTAGGTTATACAGTGAAAAATTACGTGGATACTCCAGTGTATGGTAGTGTTGCTGCTCTGGATGTGCAAGCAGGGGTCAACGAGTATGATGAATCATGTGAGTACCACTTCTGCGTGTACCTCTAGGATTTAGTATTCATTTTCTTTCAGTTGACTTATAAGACAATGTAAAGATATTTATTTACATTTTGATATTTGGATAATTGGATAATTTATTTATTTATCAACAAAATACTCAGTTCATTTATGTTAAGTTTTCCGTTGTATTTATTTATATTCTGATTGTGGTTGGTGTGCAATGGTTTGTGTGTGTGGACATGATTTTACTGAGATCTTGATTTGAGCTGTTGGTTTAGTGACGGTTCACTCACACTTCTAGTTCAGCCGGAATTAGGGTATGACAGGTGATTCTAGTACCAGCAAGAACAATGATGTGGGGTTTATCTTGGCAGAGGAGATCTTCTTTGGTCTAACAGTCCGATTTGTGGCCTAATTCAACAGTTAGTTAGAAGACCCAGGCGTTTGGATGAATGGCATGTGGATGCAGCGGCCACGGTCGTCAACTTTGATGTGGTGATCTTTTGCCGACGAGTAAAAAAAAGAGAGATCATAGTAGAGATAGATGAGATTCACTAATATATCCACAGATTCCTCCCATTCCATTCTTCTCATCAAGGCTTTTCTACTCGTTATTTCCTCGGGCGATACATCCACAGATTCATCCTGCAAATGGTTGGGAGCATCCATAGTTCCCATGCTAAAAAAAGAAGAAGAAAGAAAACAGAAGCGAGCAGGTGAGCAGGTGTGCAGGGGAGGGAGGTAGTGAGAAGGGGTAGGTTCAAGGATCTAGGATATGGTCGTCGGGAGGTGGGTGTAGATGCGTGAAGGAAGATGGGGGTCTTAGGTGAACTGTCATGTATTTTGTTACTAAACCAAGACCTTAGGGCTGTCCATATGGAAGAAAGAAACCAACAAACTTTGGTCCAGTGTGCCCATGGCAGTCAAAGAACCTCTCTGCTTTAAATATCCAACCCACAGTATCAATTCCATCAAAAGAAGGGAAATCAAGCCTTATCATGCGAGTTTGGATGGGGTTTGTTGGAAATAGATGGGGAATGTCAGAACAAGAGGGTGGTTGAAAGGGATCGTCGGTATGTGGTGCTTGATCGGAGAGGTGAAGGGCTTGCTTGAGGCGGCCATTGATGGAAGTCAAACGCATAACCAACTCAGAAATGGCCTGATATTGTTCAATTCTAGGCACTCCCCTGAGTAGCCGTGGTGTCGCTGAGTCTTTTCACAAAGTTGTCGAGGTGTCTGAAGCGAGTGCCTTCCGCCATCAGATTCAATCGCTCTCAATGAAAACACCAAATTGTTGTGTATTTTGTTACTAAACCCAAGACCTAGTACTTCGTGGGTAGCTCTTCCTAGAAAGCAAATGAAGAAAACAATGATAATTTTTCTATATCCCTGTAATTGATAACTTCCAACTTTGTATGCTTCACTTGGCTCATTTCTCATGCTTCCATTCCTAATAAATTACTTACACAAACAGTAACAAGCTTTACACGTAATTGTTAATGCACTTGGCCTTGGCCTTGGCCTTGTCTTTCTTTGCAATCATCACCGCGGGACCTTTTCATGTCTCTCCCGGGATTAATGTGTGGTTAGAGTTTTTTACTTTAAGCTTAGACTTTTTTAGTCGGTAAAATTTTACGTACTACCCAAAAAGTATACGAATCATCAACTACCATCCACAAGTTTTTGAAAACATCAATCGCACCTACTTAATTGATGGAAGAAACTTAAAATAGTAAAAGACATTATTACTCTTTTTATTTTAAATTGAGAAATACTAAAATTACTAGTTTGACCTTCTATTGAAAATAACACTAATCCTTTCCATTTTCGCGCCGATGAAGTCGAGGAGAAGAAGACAAACAACGAAGAACGAGCAACTGATCAATGCTTATAATTGTGTCAAATCTGGGCTGGCCCGGTAGCACGGACCGAGCTGGCCTAATATAATCCGAACCTAGCCCGTAAAGGATATGTTTCGGTTTGGGCTTGTAAAGCCCGACACCATTCAGCTTGGACTGAAAACCGGACTGGCCCGTTAAGAAGCCCGAGGTAGTTCGAACCGATTCTTTTTTCTGTTCAAATATTAACAAACTAACTAAGAATCTAACGATTCTAACCAGATAAATACAAATATACAATCCATTATCCATGCTTAGATGCTCCTAAGATCAATCAAAACTCAACTGCTTACAATTGTATTAAATAGGAACAAAAATCACTACAAAAAAATTATCGTCGTGCAAAAATAAGCTACATGCGAAAGCAGTTTGATAAGCCTGATAAATCCGGACCAGACTGAGCCAACCTGATAAGCCCAGCTCGATAACAACCCGACACCAGACTGGCCCATCAATTATTGTGTCCAGCGCAACCCACCCTAACCTAAACCTTTACTGGACAGGTTTGGATCTGGGCTTGTAAAGTCCGATACTATTTCTGCCCGAACCAAAACCGGACCGAATCAGCCCGTTGACACCCTTATATTATTATATCCATAATGATTTAAAATATTAAATGAAGGAACGTCTATGATGTAAATCAAAGGTCCATAATGTAAAAATATAATAGCTGAATCATAACATTCCAATTAGAATCTTTATAATTTTATGTTAGTCTAATTTTAGATTAGACTGTACCATTGAGTTTGTCATGATTTAAAATTATTAATCGTATTGTAATGATACAAATTGAATATTTTAAAAATATTGATTCATATAATTCTAATTAGAATATATATTAAAATTAATATTGATGTGATCTTATATCATACTATAACATGATGCAAATCAGAAGTTTTAAAAAAAAATGTAACTAATTGAACCCAAAATTTGACACATGGTAGCGCTAAATAGATGATAGGATTCACATTCTCTCCTGTCTGAGTTTGGGCAAGAAACTTGGCGGCCCGGATGGATGGCCGCCACCTGGCTCTTGGGTGGATCCGAGCCCTCCATCCGAGCCGACACCCCTGTCGGCTTAGCTTTTTGGCTGGGGTGTCGGCTCAGATGGAGGGTTCGGATCCACCCGAGAGCCAGGTGGCGGCCATCCATTCGGGTCGCCAAGTCTCCCGCCCAAATTCAGGCGGGAGACGATTTCTATACATAGATGACAACAAGAACCCTCCACTTGGCAGATTGCTAGCTTGCCTTTGGGAATTGTCATAGATTACTTTTTTTCTGTTGGACCGACTAGTCTAATGTTGCTCCGGCCCAGCCCAACCCATTATCTAGGGCGGGCCCAGGGCGGGCGGGTTTGTAGGTTAAAGCTTGAGTTATGGTCCAGAAATACTTAGTCCTGCTTTTCATAGTTCATCTCTAATTTAATCATGTCCAATTCATTATTGGTACAGTGACCTAATTTCTTAGGTTGGTTTGTCGCTTCCACTCTCAAACCTTGAATTTGTACATTGAGATTGAACGATCCTACAATCCTCAAATTAGTTGCTTGAGATTTGAGAGCAAGGTTTTGGTGATGGGTATCGGATATGGTATCGGTCAGTATTGGTTTGATCTGGCTGAAAATTGTATTTTTTGAAATTGGTCAGATCGGCCATTGCATTTTTTAATTAATAAATAATAATAATAATTTTATATTATTGATAATTGCTGATGATCACCACATGGATAGGATGGTCGAAATGTGACATAAAAAAAGGGTTTCGAGTCAATCAATATGGTCGACGATCTGATGCCATGGACAACAATAATAACTAGGGGTAATAACTAAAACTGGGCATGCCTAGTGCATGAGGCTCCCACCATTACAAGGCCTAGGGAAGGGTTAACGTACGTAACCTTACACCTGCTTCGCAAGAAAACTGTTTCTAAATTCGAACTTATAACCATCAATTCATAATAGAACAACCTTACTGTTGCACCAAGATCCGATTTCAATTGGTATTCAAAGTTGATAAAACATTTTTTTGAAGTGAATTAAACCCAAATGTATCCGAAGTTTGGATATACTTAGCATGACATAATCATGTGAACATACATCCTACTGACTTTCTCTGCTTAGCCCTGCTCTTTGGTTGCATTTGTGTTTCCAGTTCAACTTTTGTTTGCAGGTTCAAACTCAACCTGGTCCAAGTCTGGCCCACTTTATTATATTACAATCAGCCCTTGGCCAGTCCCAATAGTGTGAAAAATCTAGAGACAGATCCACTTTATAGGGGGTTGGAGAGAGATGTAAATGGCTCGGATACAAATCTAGATGTGATCAGATCCAGATACCTCCTGATCAAATTTGAATGCCCTTAAAAGGTTACAAATATGAATTGAATTCGGATTTTTGACTATCTGTTTACATTTTTTATTTTTATAATAAGGAAGGTGACACAATTTTATGTCGAGAGAGCAGTTAACGTGGCAATTATTTGAAATAGAGCATGTCAACATTATTCCCTTTTAGGTATATAGTGTAGTTTCCACTAATCTTACTTAGTGGATATTAAACAAATAATTGAGTGGTAAAAGGAGACATTATCATAAATTGAGGAGCAGCGGAAATTTTTGAGTTCAGTTCACATGGATATACGTGTAAAGAATATATAAGATTCAATCACTTTCCATGGGGTGTGGGATCTCTGGGTATAGATAGTGATGGGATACCATATTTGAGGGTACACATACGTGCACGAAAACTATTCTTCAAATTTTTTGTTACCTGCTCCTCGAGGTACCTTCATAAAAATACATTTATACATACAATTATAGTATTATAACAAAAAAGACTCTAGGGCTCCCGAGAATGAATGTTCCCAAATGTCTTAAAAACCCTTGTGTAAGTTTTTTCTATCATTTTTTTTTACTATTTTTAAGGTGATCGGCCAGACCAATTCATATCCATTCGATTTTGGCATTAATGGATACCATATCTAATACTGATATCTTGAACCATGGTTGAATATAATAAAAAAAAATTAAATAAAAAGATCATACCTATCATGTTCCTTAATATACCAACTCACAACATTACCTTATCTTGTCCCATAATCAGTTGGATAATTTTATTTTGTGAAACATGAGCATTCAATCTTTCATTTTCTTACAAGAGGCTAGATAGAGGAAAATCTAATTAATGGTGGACCCATCTTTCTCATTTTTTTTATTAAAATATTTTGAACTTTTTTGAGAATTGATCGATCTCAACCCAACTCAACTTAAACTAGATAAAAAGGGTAGACGTGTAACCAAAATTTTCCCTTTTAACATTTCAATCCACAATCAACATTATATTCTTTTTGCTCCATTTCATTTGTGTTTCTTCATTAATCTAACATAAACTGTATCTTTTATGCAATAAAACTATTCTTATCTACATGCTAATGCAAGTCAATGTGAAACAAATTAATCTCATTAAATAATTATATTAGGATGTGATATCGACATGTCAACTTGATAAAAAGATTGCTCCCATTCTTTTCCTTGTCGTGTTTTTTACAACCTTATTTTTTGTTGGTTCGCTAATTCAATCATGTTTATCATTGTAAAATTTTCCATATAAATGATATTTTCTTCCCCATATAAATTTTTTTTTTTCAATGTCTTTCCTTGCATTTTACGTTAAAACAAACAGGGAAAAATCCTATTTTACTTGAAAAAAAAATTTCTGCCATTTTTCATCAAAACAAACGAAACCTTATTGTCTAGATAAACTTGTTTGCTATACTCAGTTGATGCTTTATACCTATATCCATTCACTTGGGGGAAGTGACACTTTTAAGGTGTAGATTGTAAATTAATTCTCTATAAGAACACCATGAAGAATTTTCTTACTAAAAATATGGTTTTTCAATCAATCCAGTATGTCGGATATCTAAGATTGATATATATAGACAACAAAGACCCATGATCCGTATGTCATTAACCCATTTGTACATTAAAGGTAAACTTTTTTTAAGGCTCTGGATATTTCGATAAATATACATGTATAGGGTTTGCTATAAATATATAACGATACTTCTTTCTATAACAAGACAAGAGAGGGGTGAGGACGAGTCTGATAACCCAATTTTCCATTGATCGTGAAGAAGAACTCATCTCACAGTAGATGTAGATAAAAAATTTCTCTAAAACCACGTAAACCTTTGTATTACGTAATTGTTTCTTTTTATTTCGTTTTACTTTTTCACATCGTGTTTAATTAGGATTTGATTTTATTAACTAAAAAAAAAAAAGATCTAAAGAAAAGCAGTAATAGGATGACAGAAGGGATCTCACTAAACATGTTACTCGTTTAGGTTTAGCTAAAGCAAGATGTTCCCTTTTATCTAACTTCAGTGCGCCCAAGGCCACTCATCTTGATTTTTTTATTTAAAATTAACTTTTCACACATTTGGTATGAATGATATTAAATTATAAACTAGCTAGCAAATCTTTATTATGATTATCATGGTAATGAATCTCAAACAAATCCACATTCAGAGTCATCTTTTTGCTTCCACCGCCACTCCCATTCATACAAGTCATCTAAGTCATAATTTTTTTGGAAATTTTTTAATTGTAACAAGGTCTTTTCATCATCAAATTTACGTTAGTTCTCAAATGAAATATCAAAACTATCCTCTTATATTGAGGTTATGATTCATGAATGTGCATTAAAGGGAATTTATTATAATTATTGAGAAATTGAAAACTCAAAAAGATTTTTATTTTTGTTTTGGATAAGTAGATATTTTATTGGGCTAAACCGGATAACGCAACAAAATGGATCCTCGTGAGAGACACAAAAACAAAAGAACAACAACTATTCGGCCTAGATTACACCATAACTAAGGCTCAACAAAGAGAAAAAACTAGCTACTACACAACAAAGTTATTATTTAACATCTCGGAGATGACTAGAAGGAGTACGAATGTTGGTACTCATTCTCAAGAAAACCGGAGATGTAGATCTAAGTTCTCCCACAGTATCCCCATCACATATTGAGTGGGGCGAGAGAATGCCATTATTATCCTCCTAATCCGAGAACTCGTCTTTAGGGGTCAAGATTGCACCTTCGCTGTTCGAGGAATCACTATTGAAGGACTCATCAATACTTCCCCCGACGTGTTTGTCACAATTTTTAGAAGAATGGAAAATCACCTTATCATCAAAGCGAGCATGCTTTTTGATGACTCTGTAAGTGATTAAGGACCTTGGGGGGGGGTGGTAGATTTAACTTCTAGATTGGGAAAGGGGCCCAATGTCATGATATTTTGTTAGTGAATAGATGGAGACTCGGAGTTCGTACTTATCGTGCACGAGGCTCCCGCCACTGTGGGGTCTACAATTTACATCATAGTGACATGTCAAAATATGATTCATACATGCTAGCTGTGTGTATGCTTATTGATTTTAATTAAAACCAATTTAAACAGGTTCTCATGCTATAAGTAGGACTTTCTTTTCTCCAATTCTATTGCGTGTCTCTTGGATCATCGACTAATAATGAGTTAAGAGACTTTCCTAGAGCATCCAATGTGATCACAAAGATTTGAGATCATTGGTAGTCATTTCTAGGTATGGATGCATTGGATCTATTATATTCATAATCATAAAATAAAGCATTTTTATTGCTTATCAACATATTTTTAATAACAAAGACAGCCTATAGTGGTCAACCCTAAGAGGATGTTTGGTTCCACCATTAACTCTTTGATTATACAATTATAAATGATTAGTTGAGCAATGTGATAACATGCTTGTTATGGGCCAGTGTCTTGAATTCTTTGGCACTTTGACCTGTTATGTGATATTTTGTAGCGATCAGAGGAGAAAGAAATTTTAGGGTCAAGGTGTTTTATTTAACATGCTTGTTATGGGCCGGTGTCTTGAATTCTTTGGCACTTTGACCCATTATGAGATATTTTGTAGTGATTAGAAGAGAAAGAAATTTTAGGGTGAAGGTGTTTTTTATTTATTTTTATTTTTTTAACATGCTTGTTATGGGTCGGTGTCTTGAATTCTTTGGCAATAGAAAGAAATTTTAGGGTTAAGGTGTTTTTTTTAACATGCTTGTTATGGGCCGATGTCTTCAATTCTTTGGCACTTTGACCCGCTCTAAGATATTTTGTGGCAACCAGAATGGAAAGAATTTTAGGGTTAAGGGTGTTTTTTTTTGCTATGGCTTTTGGAGTTTGGTGCTTGTATTGAGCTATTGCTCTACCATTTTGTACTCCTCCCTTTTATATTGTGAGTCATCTTTAGTTCTTCGCCCGTGCATGTAGGCAAGGGTAATCCCTGACTGTAGGGGTGTCAACGGGCCAATTCTGGTCCAGACCAAGTCAATCTTAGGCTTTTTAGGGGGAGTCCGAAACATGTCCAATAAAAAATTTGGGTTGAGAGGGGCCCCACTATATACTTTAGTTAATGGGCCAACTGCTGTTGGTTTGTTATCGAGCTGGCTCAATGGACTCTTATCGCTTGCTATCCGTTTGGTTTCGGTTATATATATATATATATATATATATATACTAAAAAAATTGGATTAATGGGCTCTATCGGGCCATTGTCGAGCTGGTTCTGTTTCAGTATTGGTTTTCTACATATATATTTAATAAATTTTTGGCTTAATGGACTCTTATTGGACCATTATCTGGTTGGTTTGGTTTTAGTCATATTGGTCAAATTTGGTTCAAGCTTATCAATTGGTCCGGTCCAGTTTCTATTTTTATTAGGCTCTAAAAACATAATCCAAATCCTAGGTTTTGTTCGGTCAAGGCCAGTCGGGTTGATTCGGTTTCGGTTTCAAAACCATGTAAAATCTTATTGTCTCTTGTTTGCTTTCGGTTCTTGTTTGCTTTCGGTTTCTGTTTTTGTTTCCGCATCTCGTTGGTCTTTGTCTTACGATCGTAATGCGTTTACCGTAACAATGTTCCATCCTAATCTGCTTTACTGTTCAATGCTTAGGGCCTAGGGGGTGGGTTGTCCCCATCCTACTTGAGTTGCAATCCTACACCATTCAGAGCATCTAGATAATGTTTACTAGTAAAAGAAATCTGTTATGTCCACTACCCATTATAACATGTTGAGCCTAACTCTTTTGGATGTTCCTGATTGAAACTATTTTCAGTTTGGAATGTCTCCCTAATCATTTCAGAGATAAGATTCATCTTTCATTGTCAGATTAGACTTCAAGTTGGTATGTAAGTTCCCATGCACCATTATATTTGAAAATTTTCTTAGGGACAAGTTACATTACATTCTTTGTTGGATCAACCATAAAATTCAATCACAGCTCATTCCTCATCTTGCACCAGTACTGGATAAACATTCAAGAACAAACCATGAAGATCATTCATGACCCAAGAAGGATTAGAGCTTCATGATTCAATCCGAAAGGCTGATCCTCTAATTGTGTTGTATGGTGCATCATCCATAAAAGTTTCCTTGCTTCAGTACTAGATAAACATTAGAAAACTAACCATTATTAAGATCATATCATGACCCAAGAAGGATTAGAACCTCATGATTCGATTGGAAAGGTTAAGTTTCATTACCTGAAAGGCTCTTTAAATGATCCTCTAATTGTGTTGTAGGGTGCAAACTTGTCTATTTTGAAAATGAAATGTCTCCCTCTATTCTGTGCTGTACTGTGGTGCATATCTTACATCAACTTGGTGCTCTCATGCATCATGACAACTGAAAGCGATGCCCAAAATTTCATCAATCCTCAAATCTTAGTTGCTACATCATTATCACCTTTTAACACTAAAAAAGGATTATATTTTTTAAGAGAATCTCTTCCCCAAATTGTCATTTTTAAGTTAACAACACATCTTCCACTACTAATTAGGCAAATCCAGACAGAGAGGTAGGCAGGGTGACATGGCCACCACTACCGACACACATACACACAGATCACATTGTATGTAACGGAGCTTACATGTCAAGTACTGCCAAAGTGATCTTTTACGTGTCACCTTGTAGTTGGTTGAGTTCCAAGTGAGAGAATCAAGGCGCCAAAGGAGATTCACCCCCTTTCAAACGGTAGTTAGGCAGCCTTGGAAGATAGATGATATAGCCTTATTAAAATCCTGTTAGAAACCAAGGTGATACAGCTCCTTCTACTTATTCTTCTTCCATTTTTATGTTTGAAGAAGAACAGCCCTTCTCGCGATTTATTATCATGATCAAGATGGTGCTCTTGTGTTTAGCTCTTCTCTTTCTTGTTGTCATGGGCCAAGATAATGGTTACATTTTGAGAGATGAAGCTTCTCTTCTATCTTTCAGGTCTGGTATTGATTCAGACCCTGAAAACACACTTGAGAACTGGAACTCATCAACCTTGCATGTTTGCAATTGGACAGGAGTTGAGTGTAATATTGCAAGAGATCGTGTGATTTTGCTTGACCTCAGTGAAAAATCACTTGGAGGCATAATTTCTCCTGCTCTTGCAAACATGTCATTCTTAGGTGTTCTAGATTTGACTAGCAACAACTTCAGGGGCCAGATACCATCAGAGCTTGGATCTCTTTCTCAGCTAAAACAGCTTAGCTTCCAATCAAATCTTCTTGAAGGAGAGATTCCTATGGAATTGGGTAATCTCCATCAGCTGGTTTATCTTAGTTTGGGAAGTAATCGGTTTGTGGGTACGATCCCATCGTCGCTCTTTTGCAATGGGTCTTCTTCCTTGGAGTACATGGATCTTTCTAACAATTCTCTTGGTGGCCAAATCCCTTTATGGAATCACTGTCATTTGACTGAACTAAGATTTCTGCTACTGTGGTCAAATAAGCTTGTGGGTCAGATTCCCAGGGCCCTTTCAAACTCCACAAAGCTTGAATGGCTTGATCTAGAGTATAATTCTCTAACAGGGGAGTTTCCATCTGATATTGTAGATAAAATACCACTGCTTCAGATCCTCTATTTGTCCTACAATAACTTCAGTAGTCACAATGGTAACACTAATCTCAGACCCTTGTTTGCTTCTCTTATTAACTGTTCTAACCTTTTAGAACTTGAGTTAGCAGGAAATAATCTCCATGCAGAGCTGCCTTCTATTATTGGCAATCTCTCTACCAGTCTGTTACAAATTCATTTTGAGGAAAATCTTATCTATGGTTCAATTCCCCCAAGCATTTCAAATCTTGCCAACTTAACCCTCTTAAACTTGTCCAGCAATCTTCTGAATGGATCCATCCCACCAGATTTACATCGCATGAGTACACTAGAAAGGGTTTTTTTATCAAATAACTCCCTCTCTGGTCAGATCCCCTCAGCATTTGGCAACATCACCCACTTGGGTCTTCTAGATTTGTCCAAAAACAAGTTCTCCGGTTCCATTCCCGACAGTTTTTCAAATCTGTCTCAGCTAAGGAGGCTTTTGCTTTATGAAAATCATCTTTCAGGAGCAATACCACAGAGTCTAGGGAAATGTATTAACTTAGAGATCTTAGACCTTTCTCACAACAGAATGTCAGGGAGAATTCCTAGTGAAGTTGCAAGACTTACAGGCTTGAAGTTGTATTTGAACCTATCAAATAATGCCTTGGAAGGCCCTCTGCCATTAGAGCTGAGCAAAATGGAAATGGTTCTAGCTATGGATCTCTCATCCAATAACCTCTCTGGCATTATTCCACCCCAACTTGGGAGCTGCATTGCATTGGAGTACCTCAACCTGTCCGGCAATAGCTTTGAGGGCATTTTTCCAGTTCTAGTTGGCAAATTGCCTTATCTTAAAGTGCTTGATGTCTCCCACAACCATTTGCAGGGAGAAATTCCACAATCACTACAGGCTTCTACATCTCTCAAGGTACTCAACTTCTCTTTCAACAATTTCTCTGGGGTCATACCAAACCAGGGCATATTCCCATCGTTAACGATAGACTCTTTTCGGGGAAACACCGGTCTCTGTGGGTCTATCTTTGGAATGCAAGCCTGCCGAAAGAAAAGGAATCACCACTCCATCATCTGGTCAATTCTCCTTTCAGTATTTGTGACTCCCATGTTATGCTTCATTGTATACCCATTAGTGCTGAAGTCTAGAAACAGAAGACAGTCGGAAATCTTTGGAGTCAAGGAGTTGGATGACAATGAGCAAGACAGTAAGGAGAAGGAGACAAAGTACCCAAGAATCTCCTTCTGGCAACTCAAAGAAGCGACAGATGGGTTCAATCCCTCATGCCTAATTGGGTCAGGTCGGTTTGGACGTGTCTACAAGGGAGTCATTGACAACACAAATATTGCTGTAAAGGTCTTGGATTCAAAGATGGGTGGAGAGATGTCAAGGAGCTTCAAAAGAGAATGCCAGGTATTAAAGAGGACTAGACACAGAAATTTGATAAGGATTATAACAGCATGCAGTAGGCCTGATTTTAAGGCTCTTGTTCTTCCATTAATGTCAAATGGAAGCCTAGAGGACCATTTATACCAGACCCAGAAAACAGACTGTGTTCTGACCTTGGTTGAGTTGGTAAGCATCTGTAGTGATGTGGCTGAAGGAGTTTCTTACTTGCACCATCATTCTCCTGTCAGGGTTGTACACTGTGATTTGAAACCAAGCAATATACTTCTTGATGAGGATATGACAGCTTTGGTAACTGATTTTGGGATTGCAAAATTGGTCAAAGGTGGTGTTGATGATGAGGTTCCTGGAGTTTTTGATTCAGCTTCCATCTCTTCTACAGCCGGACTATTATGCGGTTCAGTTGGTTATATCGCTCCTGGTAAGTAGTATGCTTTCTATATGTTAGCCCTTTCTTTCACAGTTCTTAACATATTTCTTTATGCTGCTACTTAGCATGAAAAATATATTCTCTTAGCTATAGGATCACTGCAAAAGCAAGCAATCTGAAAGATTCCTATCATGAAACCTGGTTTGGTGATCTAGACCAAATAATTAAACACCATTTATCTTTAAGAATTCAATGGATGAAGAAATTGTTAATTTATGGGGCGGTTCCGACAGAATGATTGAGAAGTAAAATTTTGGGCCATGACTAGCTTTATAGGTCCATATTCATGAATTGGATATCCTCTAAAGGTAGCTTCAAAGGTTAGGGTCTAGGGATCCATGATGCAGATGATGAAGGATACATAGACCCTCTACCATTCACCGAGTGGAAAAGCTCTTGATTGAGAACAATATTCAAAACCATTTTATTAATCCATAAGCTATCCTAATCCTTTCTGATGACTACTAATTCTGGGCTGTAAATGGCTCTATTGAATGCAGAATATGGACTGGGGAAGCATGCTTCAATACAGGGAGATGTTTATAGTTTTGGGGTCCTACTGCTAGAGATTGTAACAGGCAAAAGACCCACAGATGTGCTTTTCCATGAGGGATCAAGCTTGCATGAATGGATGAAGAGTCAGTATCCACATAAGCTCGAGCCCATTGTCAAAAAAGCACTGCTAAGATTGGCACCATCTACAGCTGCATCATATTCTGGCAAGATATGGAGGGATGTCATCTTAGAGTTGATTGAGCTTGGTTTAATATGCACACAGTACTCTCCTTCAACAAGACCATCCATGATTGATGTGGCCCATGAAATGGGTAGGTTGAAACAGTATCTCTCCAACCCTTCTCCCAGAACCATTGAAGAAGATTGTTAACCTTTGATCCTTCTTGATCAAATAAAGGAGATTAAAGAAGGATATCATGCACTATATTTCTTTAATCCCAGTGGTTGTGTTCATTGTATTCTTTTATGTGATTAGTTTTTCCTCAATCTCTCAATCTGCCATTGGCCCATTTCATATAATGAATATGATTGTAAGACCCTAGTTAAAATTAAAAAAAATTGTGAAAGGTTAGGCTTGCAAAAAAGTAAAGATTTTTATAAGTTGTCACACCTTTTATAAAGTGCAAATGACGTTTAGGTAGATATTATATTTAATGGATTTTTCTGAACTTAAGAAGCAACCAAGGCAAGAGCCATTTTAAGTTTTTAGCTCACCCTTTAAGGTAAGGCTTTGGACCCTCCTTTGTATCTTTTAATTCTCTATTGCCCTCAACAGGTCAACCAATGAGCTCATTGGTAAGACATAGAGTGCAATTTGGGTTCTTTTTGCCTAATTTTCCTATTGAGTTACCACAAGATGTATTTGTCATTGGACATTTTGAAGAAGAATCTTCTACCACGAGTGTTACGACAAACGCCCTAGGATCGCATGACAACCAACGAGATGGGAAATAAAAAAGAATTCGAAAGCAAACAAGAGAATAAGATTTTTCATGGTTCAGTCAATTAAGAATCATCCCTGCTTACAAGCGAAGAATTGAAGATGATTCATTATGTAAAAGGGAGGAGTACACAATGGTCGAGCAATAGCTCAAATAAAAGCAACAAAAACCATAGTCTAAGCTTGCTCCATTGGGTCGGGTCCTTCCATTTTCATCACAGATCTCAAAGTTTCTTGTCATTCTAGTCGCGACAAAATATATTGGAGCTAGTCAAAGTGCCAAACGGGTTATGAATGCAAACGTGCAAAAGAATTCAAGCCACCCATAACAATGAACAGTAGGGATATCAATGGAGCCTGGACCATCTTGTTGTCTATCATAGATTTCCACAACTAGTAGGCTCTGAATGTAAAATTCAGACACGAACATTGTTCAGGTCTGATTTGGGTTAGACGAAAAAGGATGGATCCTGATCTTGCAGCTGATGGATAATTTTTTGTTATTTATTTATTTATTTATTTATTTATTTTTGGAGCTGATCACTTGGTTTGAATACTAGTCTTCTAAATTTGCCCGCTTTGAGTTCTGAAATTAAACACAAGAATAAGAAAGATAATGTCAAAATAACTCAAGCTATCGATCCAAATATCAAGATTGCAGGAGCACAATACAAAACTAGATTTTTTGGATTTGTCTGAGTGTGATTGGTAGACAGGGGCCGATATAAGATAGCCGGATGGGTATTTAGTTCATGGTAGGGCGGGAGGTACTGAAATTTTGTGGACAGGTGATCTCAAGGTTTTCAGCTCACATGTTAAGTTGTAGCACAAAAGTGTTGGTGATGTCAAACCATTGAGATCGATAACCATGAAGAATACAAATTAAACCACCTACGGGTTCATGGACATACACTCCCATGGAATGGTAAATAATTCAATGGGAGGGGATCGCTGCTAGGCTACGTGGCCCTTACATTAGCCTAGGAGCCAAGGATGACACATGCACGAGGGCACCCAATAGGGGTAGGATTTTTCATTTCATGGAGTTGTGGCATATCATTTTGCTCTTCATTTGTTTGGGCGCAGGCTCCACGCAGCCTGACAGCCTTTTTTTTCTTAATTCAATTGAGGCTGAAATTTAACGCATTACTATCTACATAATATTTCAAGTTGGAATTTCCACATCAGCCTGCCACGTGACACAACTATAGGAATGCCCACCACATATGGGTGTGCCATTCCATGTGGGTAGGGAAGAAAGCCATAAAATTTTTTTGGTGGGGGAAATGGTTTACTAGTTGATTCTCTTTTGATCTGTTGTCCGGTTCAAATCCAGTTCAGGTTTGGAATCATACCGAAGTTTAAGTTTTTATCTTAAATTAGTTATATTTAATAGAAGAAAAGTTGTTTTTTTTTTTTAATCTGCTACTCAGGTAAGGAGACTCATGATTTGGAACATCTCACCCTAAAAAAAATACAGAATCCTCCATTCCTATATTTAAAGTTTCCGTAATACCCTCTGTTTTCATCAAACTACCAACAAAAGCCCTTTTTGAAAACTGCTCTCCCAGAAAACATCTCGCCTTTAAATTATATTCCCTTTTACCCCTCCCCCAAGCAAATAATTATTTATCCTCAAATTTCATGGTCCATAACAGGGTTTTTTTTTTTGTAAAAACTAAATGGTTTACCATCTAGTAGATTTATCCTCAAATTTTATGATTAGGCGTGTTTTATTATAATCATTTTAAAATTGGTCTGAGAAAGACTTTTAAACCGATTTTTTGCTTAATCCATTCTAAATTTTTTACCAAATCATAAAGTACTCAGAAAGCTTTTCAATGCAGTAAAATCTTAAATTTAGGACCCGATCTTGGCCCAACCTGTGTCAAGGCCCGACCCAGGCCCATGTGCAGCCCATTTTATTTTATTTTTCTCGTTTTGGGCTTTTTTTTTTTCTTTTCAGTTTTGAAGAATACTTAACTCCTCCATAATGCCATTGACATCATGGTTTTAATTCACAGTATCTAAGGGGTATCTGTTATACTGAAAATCGATACGGAATCAGTATTGGACTGATACAGAATCAGTATCGGACCGATACAGAATCAATGACAGAGTGATGTGCTGCAAGAGTTTGGGAGGGACTCATGATTACCTATATATAGTTAATGAAAATTAATACATTTTTTTACCAAAAAATATATATATTTTTTATATTTCCCTTTTATTAATGACTAATGTTCTTGTAAGACTGTGTTGTTTGTGTGTGTGTGTATGTGTGTGTGTGTGGTAAGTAGAGACAACGCACACCAATACTAAAAGGGTTACCCAACCCATGATGTCAGAGTATAAAAAATTTAAGTGGGCATTAATTTGACTTTATAAGCTTCTAGCTCATTAGACTTGGGCTTTTCAACTAACCTAACGTATTTTAATATCTTACCCAAAAAAATGCATTTTAATTTTCAAATAAATAGCTGAGGATGTTTGATTAGGTTTTTATAGACTAATGTACCAATATGCAAATGATAATTAACCAGAAGAGAGGAAGCTAGGTGTCACAAACTTGTGGGTTTACCCCACCTTAAACAAAGAAACTATTCTATTGGGCCAGCCAACTATGAAGCCCAATACTTATATACTAGAAGGTCATACCTACTAGAGTCTTCCACACTTGCATAGAAATGAAGAAGACTCTAAAAAAGAGATTAGATATTTAGAGAGTAGTAGAGAAGTATCTAATAGTATAGAAAGTTCTAGAGATAGTTCTAGACAATTCTTTACACCATTGGATTAATAATACATGTACAAATCCTAGCCATTGATTTGTAAGGCCTTCAAGTATAAATAGGGATTGACCACCCTCATTTGAGATAACAAGAGTTGAGCATTCTCAAAGCATTCCAAGCTTCATTTCTAAAAGTGTTTCTTGTACTCTCTCTCTTTGTGTGCTAGCCAGGCTTGAGAGTCTTAGCAACAAGGGAGTCTTGAGTGAGTAGGCTGACTTGTGTGACAATAGGAGGGTTGCACAAGTACCGCACGGACGAGTTAGCTTCTTCAAAGAAGAAGTCCGTGACATAGGGCTGCAACAGCCGGGTTGGGTGAGCATTTTAAAAGCCCAGTCCAACCTTGGATCCCTTTAGTTTAGCCCAACCCCTCTTGACCCTAACTTAGGGCCTAAAAAGATCAACCCTAGCCCTAGCTTTCTTGACTTAGCCCAACTCAAGCCCACCCTGATTGTCCTTGATTGGGCCGGGTCAGGTTGATCCTGATTGATCCTAGCTCAAGGTTGTAAGTAGTAAGTTAAATCTTCTCTTTTGGGGTTTGATGCGAATTGGGAAATTTAAAAGTGAGGAAATTATATATATATAATGTAAAAAAAACACACACACACACAATATCTGTTAGGGTTTAACAAAAAACATGGACCTAAACCCAACCCTATCAGGGTTCAAGGTGGGTTCGGTTTCACAGGGCCAAACTTGTACCTCTACAGATGGAAATGTAAACAGTTTGAATTCGAATCGGATACACCACTATCCGAAATCGAATCCGACGGATGAATAAAAGCCAAATCCGAATTTGAAATTTAACTGGATATCTGCTTAAAATTTGATTCGAATTTGAAAAATAGAATTAGAATACAAATTGTATGGAAAATGAGAAAAAAAACACCCTAGTTTAAAACAAATATATAACCTACCCTAAGAAAATAAGAGATGATCTTAAATGGTTATATGAACATTAAGACTATATGTGTCTCAAGACTCTAAAACCTAAGATTATGTGTGTCTTAACATTAGGTCAAACGGAACAGGTATAATCTTGACTGTTTGACTGATATCCAAATCCGACCCATGCTATCCGAATTCGAACTTGAATCCGAATGTTCGAATTCGGATTCCCTAAATGGATGTGAATTTGAATGAGATTTGGATTTTCGGCTATCCATATACATCCTTACCTACAGGAAGCCATCTATATAAATGAGTCATGTTAGTAACACTTTTATTATTAATGAAACCTGAATTATTTGGGCCCAAGCTCAACCCAAGTTTTTGTACGCTCTGGTTTATCTTTAGCTTGGACTCAATGTCGATTATTGTTAGGGAAAAACAAGTCTTTTTCATAGTTGTATGCAAATCAATGGAGATACATACCAAAAAATATCTGTGCAAAGCTAATAATGCAGATAAATCAAATCGAGCAAATTACAAAACACATTAATTTACGCCAAAAACCCTTCCAATGTGAAAGAAAAAACCATGAGGCAGATATATTCCAAATGAGTCTCCAATATAATAAATAATGGGAATACAATCTTCTATAATTGAAGTTATAGGCTATTGGTTATAAAGAGAAATAACTCATTTTTGGATAATATTGCTCACCAAAATAATATGTTATTCTCACGTCAATATGGTGATGTGTCAAATACAAAAAGAACTGTCACAATTCCTTCTTCCTTGAACAGAGAGAAAACTGTCACGCTGTAATCTTCATACGAGGAACAACAGCACATTCATAGTAGAAAGAAATAGGATGCTTATTTATTTATTTATTTTTTTGTCTATGCGCACTAACGGCATCCAAAGAAGAGTGATGCTCGTGGCCTCTATCTCGACTTCTTGTGGATTGTTGGATTTGATTTTTATCTACATTATTAGTTCTGTACATATATTTATTGTTATGTATCTCTATTGATTTGCACACAAGTGGGAACGCTATCTTGTGTTTGGGAAACCCTTGCTATTATATAATAAAAAAATGGCATTATAGTACACGAGGTTTCCATTATTGCAGAGTCTGAGATGAGCAAAATTTATGCAACCTTACATCTATAACACGGAGGGACTGTTTCATGTCTTGCCATTATATAATCTTAACAGAATTCTCATGCTTTCCACTCTTTGGGCTCTTAGCTCACACATGTAGTGCATTTGCCCCCATTATGTATGTACATTCGATCAGTCACCACTGTTCCATCCCTCTCATTATCATACAAAGTTAGAAACAGTTCATCAACAGTATAAGCTTTTGCCTGCCTGCCTCAATAGTGATGTTCCTGCAGGCCTTACCATTTAACATAATTGTTGTTGTGATGAAGGCACCATGATCTTTCTGGAGATTGAAATCTTGTGATGAAGACACCATGATCTTTTTGGAGATTGAAATCTTTAGCAGTAGTAGTTGTTAATGTTCTTGCACCCGTCGGGACACATCAATGATACTCAACATGTAAGAATCTGTGGAGGAGTTTGCAAGGTAAAGTAATATACTAAATCCACTTAGAAATACTTAATTTTTTGGGGAGAGGGTCTTTGGTTCGAAGACCATCGAAATCGATGGTGCTGGATGGAAGGGGCAATTATAGAACTTCATATACTGCGCGACCTAATGTTAACACATTTAACCAATTTATACAATTAATCAAAGCCTAGGATATCCATGATTTGAGGATTCGGCTCGGATTGGCTGATTCTGGCCAATTCCGACGTTACCCGATTCAGAACGGAACACGGATAGCCTTTTTTCCTTGCATGTGAAGCCAACTCTAGGGTTTGGGGGTCTTCATATCTGATTCAAGCCAATCTGACTCGGAATCAGATGTAGATCGCTGGACCGGTCCCGACTCAGATCCCGAGTACTCGGACCTTGAGAATATGATCATTTGTTTGGTTTCTAAGAAAATAACCCAGACCTGGGTTAAGAGTTAAAGTTAAAATCATTGCCAATAGCTGATTTAATCTTAATTACCTCTTATAATAAATAAAGCTGGCTTGCTACCATTGGTTGATGAAGCATCCCATTTTTTAGGGAAAATAACCATTCAATTTATAAAGATTCTTTTTTATTTGGCCGGTTTTACCATCCAACCGGAGTTAATGTTTTTAGACCGGTCTAACCTGGTTGAGAGATAAAGCTTAATATGGATCAAATGAAAATCCATTTTAATGATAAAAGAACCCTAACACACCCTAATCTAAAACCCTGAAGGCCTAAACTACTCAAATCAGACCCTTCTTCCTCCTCTTTTCCTGGATCATCCACATCCTCTCCCGCCTGAGTTTGGGCGGGAGACTTGGCAGCCTGGATTGATGGCCGCCACCTGGCTCTCTGGTGGATCCGAACCCTCTATCCGAGCCGACAACCATGTCGGCTCAGCTTGTTGGCTAGGGTGTCGGCTCGGATGAAGGGCTAGAATCCACCCGAGAACCATGTGGCGGCCATCCATCCGGGCCACCAAGTCTCCCGCCCAAACTTAGACGGGAGACGATTTCTATACTCTTTTCCTTCCTCTTAGTCTGGCTGCAACCTGCAAATCTGCAATAGTCTCCATGGTATCAAGTCAGAATAGATTAAGAGGATAATCTTATTGACATCAATCCGTAGTCACGCACTAGAACCTTCTCACCCTTTCCATCATAAATACCAAAATATTTTTATATTTTGAGGCTTTAGTGATGGTTCAATGATATACCATCAAAGGGAATCAATGACCATAGACACAAGCCAGTGTCAACTAAAAAGATCTTAGATTAAAATTTAAAACCTTATCTTAAGATGTTTAAGATAGCATGCTGAGAATGTACTTTTTGGATTAATGACTTATTGGTTTACTTTGAATAAACATATGTAAGATATATGTCTGCTACATTAAACCACATAACTTCCTTCTTATTGAAGGCTACAGCTGTGGAGGCCCCAATCCTTCCCTGCTTGCTATGATTCAGTCCATGACTAAGCAACATATAGAAGGAAAATGATGGCTATGCTTGTGTGACTGAAATTTTAATGCACAAAAGTAGAATATTTTGTGGGTGGTGATTAATATATACCTTGGTGGAAACTACATTATATATCTGAAAGGAATGATGTTGACATGGCCAAACTACTCTGGAATAATGGTTTTTAGTGACCCATCTAATGGTGGATCCCATCCTAAAGGTTATAAATTATTTTATAATCATTGAGTGTCAATAAGAGGAATCCTTTTGAGAAAAAGGTCTCATGATTATGTTCGAACTGTCAGCACAATGCAGAAAAGTAAACGAAATGGATATGGTTGGCAATGTTTTCTGTTTTACATCCATGGTGAAATGAGAACTAATTCACAATCAATAGAGAATTAGTTAGAGTCATTGTTCAACTAATCAGTATCAGATCAGTTGGATCGATCGATTCATATCGGTTTTGGATCTAATCGATCTTCGATCTAATCTTGTTTTAATATTATTATATATAGTATCGACCACGTGTTAGTTTTCCATTAGATCTATACACCGATCTGATCAGGATTAGATTGGTTTTGGACATGACTGATACCATGTCTGATACCTGAATTTAAAACCTTGGTTACTGCCGCTCGTCCACACACCTCCCTTTGTTACAAAGGATGCTGCTACGTGGTTTTAATGGTCTTTCAGAATCAGCCCACAAACCCGTATGACGGAACAAAAGACATCCCACTCCCAACATATGACAAGCCAAACATAACCAAACTAATTAATCACATTCAAGAAAGCTCCTAATACATGGATTAAGTACTTGACTTTCTCAATGTATGTTCTCCAAATCTGAAACCGCTAATTTGAGGTTTGAGAGTAGAAGCGTCAAACTGATCTAAAAAATTAGGTCACTACTGTTATTGCAATAATAAAAATAGCTAGACATGATTAAATTAGAGATTAACTATGGAAGCCTCAGTCCTTAATTCAAACTTTACAAGGGGTGTGGTTAGGGTTAGCAATTTGACTGGTCAAGTGGGCTTCAAAGCAGCAGGACTAAGTATACCTGGCTCATAACTCAAGCTTGAGCCACAAGCCCACCCTGCCCCAAAAATGGGTCGGACTGGAGCTTTGACATGTATATCCCCTTCTTATCTTAATTTCCTTGAAAGTAATGGTCTCATTCTATCATATATACTTACCCAAAAAATGGTCTCACTCTCTCTCATACTCACAAACACCAAATGCCCATATTGCCCTTTTTTTAAATATTTTTTTTATAAAACATGTCATAGTTGCTCATTTTATCTCCACCAACCCACAGATATCATCTTAGTATAATTAGTATGGGATTTGAAATAGATGGTATCTCTACACCAGCACCTCAAGTTATACCATGTGGCATGTTGTGTATGGCTGAAATTTTATAGATATATAAACCCAAAGGTCTTCCCTGACATGTCAAATTTCATCCCAAATAGAGTTCTATGTGGTAAAACAAAGTATTGAGAAATTCACGATCGAGTACCCTATAAAATTCTAAATGTCGAGAGAGAGTGCCTGGACACACATGGTATTTCATGTCATTACATGAAAAGTATACATGATTGAATAGAGGCTGCATGGATTCACATGGTATGGAATATCATTACATCAGAGTATATGATTGAATCTAATATTGAAATTTGACGTGTTGCCATTTCATAGCACTATCTAGATATCCACATGGTTGAAAGTGCCATACCACTTTCCAATTGGCAAATAATTGGGCATTGATGTAAGTAAAATTTCTTTTTTAAATATACAAACTTCCCACTATATTTCTTTTAAATCAATCAAAATTAAATTAATAACTTAGGGGATATGTCAAAACATGTGATAAATTTATTTGGGTGCCATTCCAGTGATTTGTCTACCTTTAGTTGTTAGGTGGTTGGGCTTAATATTTGCCACGTTACTTGGATTTAGGCCTCATGATATTCTATCTGAGAACTTTCAACTCAATCCAAATTGGCCATATGGCAATATAAAGCTTTGAAGATTTTCTATACTAGAGCATTCAAAAGCCTCCGTTGCATATGTCAATGTCACTTGAAAACAAGTTTTATATTAGGGAAATTTATAAATTAGCACTAGTTTGTTCATTCTTTATTTTATCTTTTTCTAATTTTACCATTCATTCATCTCAGCATCCACATTTCAGCCACTCGACCACTTGAAGTTTGTTTGTATGTTGATTCTTTCCTGCCTTGCATTCAGCATCCTAAGTCTTTGCAGGTCGTATAATTGTTCTATAAAAATTTCCTTTAAAGTTTTAAAGAAACACATCGATCACACTACACTCTTGATGCTCTCTCTACTTTATCCATCCTATTTTGATTATTTATACAACATCCTCATCTATAAATGGAAAGATACTAATGCAAGGGATAAATGATTTTTTTTTCACTGTGAAAATTTGCCAATCCAGACCTTAATCCTTCATATTCAACTGTTGGATCTGCCAAATTATCCTTCTTGGTCAGTCCATGGAAGCTTCTTTTGGTGCATAGAACACAAGAACTATTACCAACTTGTGGGAGTTATATTAGCATCCCACTATCTTTCTCACTCCTTCGACATTCTCTTTGTTCCACTACCCCTTATCGACAAATATTCACCGTCGCCTGTGCCCATTGATAGGCACATGCAAAAGCTTCACTAAAAAAATCCTTGCCCATATACTCAAAAACCTCGATTAAATTGTGAAATCCAACTCTTCGTGGTTATTATATAAGTAAACAAGCTGAAGTAGAGAATGAGCAAAGTGGAAGATTAGCTAACTTAATCGATTGATTACTTGCATAATAATTACAAAGACTTACAGTCTTTTGGATTAGAAAGTAGCTGTTCTTTCTGATAATTCTTAGCAGAAGATCAAGGTACATGTGTATAACGTGTATGAACAGATTAGGTATGTAGCCATTCTTATGGAAAATTTACTTTATGTTAATTTAATCACGCATGCCCACCATAAAACTACCTTCTGTCCTTCCATCAACAGCTGCTTAAGATTTTTAATGGTTCTGCCTATGACTTGTAATGGTTCTATGAATGTTTGTCAATGTTGAGTTGAGAATCCACTCATCTTCCTGACTGCAAGTTGCAAACCCATAAAGCAAAAAACAGAAAACTGGAAGTCCCACAAAAGATATCATAGCTTTTGTTGAATATTACAAACAAAAGCCACCAGCCACCAGCCACAATTCACTTTCATGCCTTCACCATCACTTCTCACTCACTGTATCAGTGGTCAGAACCTTCTTCCGTTCACATCTTATTCACTTTCTCTTTCTCTTTCCCCCTTGTACTTCAGTGAAACTTTTAAAGTCTCCTCCTCTTAATTATTGTCTTGTTTATTATATAGCAAGATCAAGAATGTAAGAGAGAGAGAGAGAGAGAGAGAGAGAGAGAGAGAGAGGTTTCTCATGAAGAGGAAACTATCATTAGACACCACCAATTTCTTCCAACATGTCCTTCAAGAAAACCATGTTGGTTATATTCCTTCAATATATGGTTGTAGCCTTTTGTAAACACCATCAGCATTCCTTGCTCACTGACAAAGCTGCCCTGTTAGACTTCAGAATGGCCATAAATTCTGACCCAAACTCTGTATTATCTAACTGGGATGAAGCCACCAATGTATGCAACTTCACCAAAGTTAAGTGTGATTGGCGACACCATCGTGTGGTAACACTCATGCTCAATAGAACTGGTATTTCCGGTTGGCTTTCTCTCTCCATTGCAAATCTCACGGGCCTCCGTAGCCTTTTTCTCTCTGATAACAACTTACATGGCTCTATTCCACCTGAACTAGCATCCTTAAGACATCTTCAAAGACTGTGGCTTGATGGAAATAACCTAGAAGGTGGGATACCAGATTCTCTCTCCCTCCTTTCTAAGCTTTTTGCTATCCGCCTTGGCTCAAACAACCTTACAGGTACAATTCCAGCTTCTATCTTCTCAAATTGTACCGCTTTGCAATATGTAGACCTCTCTGAAAACTCACTCACTGGCAAAATTCCGGCAGAGATTGGAATCCCCCCTGAGATATGGCTTATCAGTTTGTATACAAATTCCTTGACTGGAAATATTCCAGTTACTCTATCAAATTTGTCAAAATTGTATCTATTGGATGTGGAGAACAACTTCCTTTCAGGTGAATTGCCGTCAAAAACTGTAGAGAAGCTTCAAGAACTTGGCATTCTTCACTTATCGCTTAATAATATTGTTAGCCATGATAGCAATACTAATCTTGAGCCATTCTTCACCTCCCTAACAAAATGTCCCAGTCTAACAGATCTTGAATTGGCAGGTATGGGCCTTGGAGGAAGATTGCCCAATACCATAGGTCAACTTGGAAATGGATTATTTAATCTTCAACTACAAGAAAACCATATTGTAGGGCCAATTCCTCCAAATATTGTATACCTCTCAAATCTCACACTGTTGAACTTGTCAAGCAACCATTTGAATGGGACAATTCCAGTAGAGCTTGGTCATTTCAAGATGTTAGAACAGCTCATATTGTCTAACAACTCACTAACAGGTGCAATTCCAGCCACATTGGGACAGATTACTTCACTGGGTCTACTTGATTTGTCACAGAACAACTTAGTTGGAGGGATTCCACCAACTCTGGGGAATCTTAGTCGATTACTTCTTTTGTTTCTCAACAACAACCAGCTTTCAGGGGCAATACCTCCTGAGATAGGTCACTGCAAGGACTTGATCAAGCTAGATTTGTCTTACAACAGATTAACAGGGAGGATCCCTCAAGAAATATCCGGTCTTAGTGAGATCAGGATATTTTTAAATCTTTCTCATAATTTTCTTCAAGGGAACTTGCCACTTGAAATTAGCAAGATGGAATCAGTTCAAGAGCTTGATCTGTCTGCAAACAATCTGTCTGGAATCATCTTTCCTCAATTGTCAAACTGTATTGCTGTTACCCTAATCAATCTTTCACATAATTCTCTTGAAGGGCAGCTTCCTAAATCTTTAGGTGACCTTCGGAATCTTGAGGTACTTGATGTTTCTAATAATTCCCTATCTGGAAGAATCCCGGAAAGCCTCTGCGGATGTCCTGTTCTCACCAAATTGAATCTTTCATTTAATGACTTCAATGGATCAATACCGACTGGTGGCATCTTCAATTTGGTTACAGATTCTACTTTCTTAGGCAACATACATCTATGTGGATCAGTCCTCCGATTACACATTTGCCAGAAAAAGCGACACTGGATTCATTCACATAAATTTTTGATAATGTTTGGCACCATTGCATCTGCATCAGCATTCCTAGCCATAATAATTTGTGTGATTGGATTGAGGTGCACCAAGGGAATGCTCTTTTCTGGGAAAGAAGAAGCTTTCAGCCATTCAACCCCTGCACTGAAGTCCAACTTCCCCAGATTAACTTACCGAGAACTGTCGGAGGCCACCAGAGGATTTGATCAGGAGGGGCTGATAGGATCAGGTAGCTATGGACTTGTCTATAAAGGAGTTCTGGGTGATGGAACTGTTGTAGCAATCAAAGTGCTAAAGTTGCAAACTGGAAATTCTACCAAGAGTTTCAGTAGAGAATGCCAAGTCCTGAAAAGGATTCGTCACAGGAACCTAATGAGGATCATAACTGCGTGCAGCCTACCAGATTTTAAGGCTCTTGTTCTTCCTTATATGGTGAATGGGAGCTTGGAGAGCCACCTTTATCCACATCAAGGGACAGGTTTGGGTTCAGCTTCTTCGGATTTGAGCTTGATCCAGAGGATAAATATTTGCAGTGATATAGCAGAAGGGATGGCTTATTTGCACCACCACTCTCCAATTAAGGTTATACATTGCGACTTGAAGCCAAGTAATGTTCTCCTCAATGATGACATGACTGCCTTAGTTTCTGATTTTGGGATTGCAAGGTTGGTGATGAGTGTTGGAGCGGGAAACAGTGCGGTTATTGACAAGATGGGGAACTCTACTGCAGATATGCTAACTGGGTCAATTGGTTACATTGCACCAGGTAACTCCTCTCTCTCTCTCTCTATTTTTTGAAAAATAAATAGAAGGGAAAGGGAAAATCTGCTGTATGGTTGTACATGTGTTCATCCTTTATTCTGTCATGGATGTCAACAAAATACTATTGCATTCAACTTATTCAGTAAACTACCAAAGGATCCTACGTTGTACTAGGTTGCAGCTTCTGCTGTTGTCGGATGCATGTATCATCTATATGTTGAGCCTGAGCTGCAACGTAGAACAACAAAAGTAATTTTTAAGCAGCATACCAAGAAAAACCTTTTTCTGTTAACATATGAAGAACTATGTGTGTATGTGTGTGTTTCTGTGTGGTCTGCAAGAAATTAGCATTTTTATAACTGTATGTATCGCTTGCTTTGTATGAATTGCATGCAAGCAGGACTGGATTCAGTCTTGTTGGATAATCCTCACACATTGACAGAAATTTTTTACATTTACAGGTCATGTAATAAATTTTATTGTCTTTTTGTCATGTAGAGTATGCGTATGGATCACAGACATCAACAAAAGGTGATGTTTACAGCTTTGGAATTTTAGTGCTTGAGATGGTCACAAGAAAAAGACCCACCGATGACATGTTTGTTGGTGATTTAAGCCTTCATAAGTGGGTGAAAAGTCAATACCATGCGGGGAGGGTGGAGAAAGTGATTGACTCTTCCCTGATGAGAGCTGCAAGAGATCAGGCCCCTGAAGTTCAGAAGACGTGGGAAGTTGCAATATGTGAATTGATTGAATTAGGCCTCCTTTGCACTCAAGAGGCGCTGTCTACTAGGCCATCCATGCTTGACGCAGCTGACGACTTGGATCGACTGAAGAGATACATTGATGGTGATACAACAGCAACATTTGCCTCTTCCCTTGGGATATCGTCATCTACAGTTGAGGTGGATTAGTAATTCTGAATTGTGTTATAAATAAACTGGAATTCCATTAATTATCTAAGTAACATTTTCTACCTTTAACAACTAAATACAGCTTATTTTATTACCCTGAATTTGTGCACATCGATGATGAAACGGAATATACTTTTCGGAGGTAGACTGACAACAACAACAACAACAACAACAAAAAAACACAACAGTAATACGACTTCGGTGATAAACCGATAACCGACTTCGAAGGTAATTCAAAACTGGACGTAACAAACAGTCTATGTCATCACGCCTCAAGCGATAAAGTCAGTCAGGGTTAATTATGCTAGGATTTTGATTTTTAAAATTTTAAAATCTTGTTGTAATCTCATACGCATACTGTTTTTCAGTTTCCTGATTTTATGGGATTTAACTCATCCAGCCTACTCTGTAAATCTCTATAAAAGAGACTCACTCATCATCACAGTGAAAGACATCGAGACTTTTGAGTCTATTATTTTCTTAGTATTTCATATTATCTTTATGGTATCAGGGCTTTAAGCTCAACAACATCTCTTTTTTTCTCTCAAATGATCCTTATCATGTCTATCCCACCCCCAGCCTACAACCGAAGATGCTGCACTACCTACTCGGCAGTCAATACTTCACTACCACTGGTAATTTCTAACATTACTAGTCTGGTCCCTTTCAAGCTCTCCTCCAGCAATTATCTATTGTGGAAATCGCTTTTTGAGCATATTTTGGATGGTCACAAATTAATGCACCTTTTCGATGGCACCATACCAACTCCAGTGGCTGCTGATTTACCATGGTATGAAAAGGATCAAATGTTACTCTCTTGGATCAATGCTGCTCTAAGCGACTCAGCTTTACCTTACATTGTTGGTATTTCTTCTGCAAAGAAAGCATAGGATTTACTAAAATAGAGCTATACTTCTACCAGACCTACACATGTGATGTCCCTAAAACGAAAAATTAGTCGTATAAAAAAGGGATCACAATCTATGACTGATTATCTCCAGCAGTTTAAGACCATATCCAATCAACTTGCTACCTGTGGTTCCTCAGTCAGTGATGATGACCTGATTCTTCATGTTCTTGATGGACTTCCTCATTCATATAGGCATTTCGGCTCATCTATTAGAATTCGAGCCAGAACTACTACTCTTCCTCTTGATGAGTACATACTCTAACTCCTTTGTGAGGAACTTGCATTAGCTGATGAATCCCCACAAGAGAATAGTACAGCTTTTATTGCTTCCTGTCCATGGAAATCAAATGTTGGTCGTGGTAAGTAAGGATGTAAACGGATCGAATTCGAATCAGATAAACCGCTATCCGAATTCGAATCCAATTAAGAATTACACTATCCAAATCCGATCCGGAATCTGGATTTGTAAAAAACGAATTCACATTCGAATTCGAGAATGCAATCAGATATCCGAAAAATATTCAATCCGAATCCGAAATTAACAAACAAAGGAAGATACTTCAAATTCAAAGACATTGTCGTCCTTTACGGCTCGCAACCTGGATCTCCTCCATGCTTTGAGTTCTATGCCAGAATGAAATAAAATAAGGAAACAAATCCAAAACCCTGAAGCAAAGCTGCAACTTACCAAAAAGAAAGATGAAGACTAGATTCAAATGCTGCAATCGCACATTTCGTAATTACAGGTCCAAAGATTTGGGTCATTGGGTGCAAATCAAAAGACCACCCTGAATTCCTAATTGGGTAATTCCTATAGTAAGGTTCCTCGTCCAATACGTGAATTTAATCCGATTACAAACAATCTAATCCCGTAAACCCGCTAACTTGCCGACTTGAATTGAATCTCCCCACAATCGAATACCAAAAGGCCTTTTGCCTTCTTCTGCTGCAACTGAAATATCAAAGTTGCCATAGGGTTTAGGGTTTTTCTTATCAGGGAGGACAACCATTGTTCTTCATTCTCAATCTCAGATATACAATCATGCTTTGTTTTGCACCTCTACAAGCCACACCTCCGATCTGTGGTATATCTGAACACAGCTTCGAAAAGTGCCACCTACAGATTTTGTTCCCTCCTTGACAAGTTGCCATTGCTCAGTTGTTGTTGATCTTGCTAAACTCAATTCATTTCGATTTTCCTAAACAGGATTTTGAGGAGCAATGGCCGATGGGTGAAGCCATGAAGATGTAACAGTGGGGTGGAGGACTGTCAACAGAGAGATAAGATTGAAGGAGGAGCGGCAACGAAGAGATAAGATTGGGATAGAAGATTGAGGGAATAGCCATAACGATAAGGTTTGGTATTGTTTTATGGTTAGGAATAGGATAGACTTAAACGTACATATGGTTCTGGATACTTAGATGGAGCAGATTATATCTGATCCGTTTAAGTAAAATCCGAATTTGTATCCAAATTGGACCACAACAATCTGGATCCGATTGTTCGAATTCGGATTCCCCTAAACGGATGCGAATTCAAATTGGATCCTGATTTTCGGCTATCCATTTACATTCTTAGTAGTAACTCCTCATCCAAAGGACAAAATCATAACGGAGGAAGAGGTGGACCATCACAGAGTCGGTCATCAAACCCCAATAACGGTGGTTTGCTTCCATTGCCAAATGCTAACTCAAACAATGATTCCAATAATAATTGGCCGCAATGTCAAATATGTCAGAAAATTGGGCATCTCGCCATTGACTGCTACCATCGCATGGACTATTCTTATCATGGACATCACCCTCTTGAAAAACTAGCAGCAATGGTCTCCACCAACATGTCTAATGCCAATACTTGGTACTCTGACATAGGTGCAACAAATCACCTCACACCGGATATTGAGAATCTTCAAAATGCAGCACCATATGATGGTACATATTCGGTTCAAGTCGGAAATGGCCAAGGTTTGCCTATATCTCATTTTGGATCCATCTCTCTCCCTTCCTCCACCTCTTCATTTCAATTAAAAAATGTTCTCTGTTGTCCCTCAGCTTCAACTAATCTATTATCTGTTCACAAATTTTCATCAGATAACCATTGTATATTTTCATTTGATGAATTTGGTTTTTCTGTGAAGGACAAGAACACAAGGACAATTCTTTATCAAGGGCCCACTGAAAATGGCCTATATCCATTTCGGCCATTGACTTTTGCTTCATCCAGCCATCCTCAAGCTTATTTCAGCTTGACAATCTCTCCAACTCAGTGGCACACACAACTTGGCCACCTTTCCTCAGTTATTCATCAATCCATTTTCTCTTCTATGTCTCTCCAAAATAAAGAAAATCGAATGTATGTACCTCCAGCCAGTCAGAACTTTAAAGATTAGGATAAGGGTTAGAGAATCAGCAATTAGCATGGATAAGGTAAGATGACTGCTGCTGAAAATTACCAGTAGCAATGTGGAAAACAATAGTAGGCAGGACATGTACATGGAATGAAGACATTACATCTACAGAATGAAAGATAGAGCAGGGACTTTGGAAACAAACTTCAAGACCCATTAAAAGGTATGAAGCATTGGCAACTGGCATGAACATATATTATCCATTCACAAGTTCCAGCAGTAACTTATACAAGAATAGCAAGCAGGGAAATACATCTATATATGACTTTAAGTACATACTTCATGATCACGCACCGGTATACTACTATGATGGAAGTGGTAAATAACCTTTTTGGGAGACCGTCCAGCTAAATTTCTGTCACATGTTACAGGGGGGGTGGGGGTGTAATGGAGGTGTATATTAATATATGTACATCTATATAGGACTTTAAGTACATACTTCATGATCAGCCTTTGCTTTTTCAGATTTTATTAGATGCGCTAGATCGAAGCCACCAAAGATTTGCTTTTGAGTTTGATACAAGTCCTATGTCTCATTCGGTTGACAATTCAGTTCACTGTTCATCTTCGATTTTGTTCAAAAAGAATTTACTGCTGATTAATTATTTTTTTTCTATGGAAAAAGGCCATAACAAGCAATAGCCACAAAGGATGGTGATGCAGATGTTCAGCATACTATAGTTCTGAGTAACTGAAAGGCATATACCAGACAAATATATCGGACAGGTCAGATTGTCTGGTCCAGATCAGCATCAGATGCAACCTATCCAATCTGCACCCAAAGTGTGTTCCCCATGTCTAATAGATTTCTGTTATTATCCTCCTTAGGTCAGTCAATCCTTGTTTGGATCATCTGATGTAGAACAACTGTTTTATCAAACCAATACTTCAATCTTGGGGCCCTCTTCCCTTCTTCTCTGAGATTTTCTTTTTCGCCTCACCTGGTGAAAGAATCTTTTGGAGTTATTCACATGCATCAAAGACTATTACACCCTCCCTCTCGGATGTGTAGTACAGTCCTGGTTGTATAGCCTTTGTTTGTCTATTTTGATAGTCTTAAGATATCACAGATTCAATTACAGTGGCTATTGCAAAATCAATACTGTTGGAATTTAAGTTGTAGGTGAGAAGCTGCTGGTGATCAGGTAAATTTGTGTTAGTAAAGCCAAGGTGGGTATCATTAAATTGAGCAGCCTGAAGTTTTACACTTACCTAAGTTACTTTTTAATGATGGGATTATGAACGTCAGAGAAAGAATTTTTATTCATGCTCAATTGTTTCGATGTAAAATTTTCCGTGTAACATTTTATATGTAAAAGAGAGGGATGGAAAAAGAACTTTGTCTTTCTTTTAGGTCATGGAAACAAATTTTGAAATTTTTTTTTTGCATTTAAAATATTACACGTTCGGAACAAACGGAGCATCAGTGAAATGTTTTCAGATGGCCTGCTATTATCATGGATTAAGGATCTGTCAACCAAGTTTCAGTTTGGATGTTAGATACGGATCAGGACTGGTTTTCTGACCAGATATATGATGAAGTGAACTGGGCCAATTGGCTGACCCTGATCCAATTAATTCGATTCTTAAACCTATTTTGAACTGGAAACAGCCTCGCTACAAAGAATAAAATTAGTTCTAACTGCAACTAACTGCAGCCGAGCACAGACTAAGAAGGTGAAACCTTTGCAATCATTAGTTATTTTGAAAGAAGAGAAAAAACACACCTGTCGATGCCTCAATGAGATGTCGATAAAGCTTCTCCAATCCGAGGGCGAGAATCTCTGATGCGAGTTTCGGCAGTCAACCAAGAATACCGATAGAAGAGACTGTCGGCCCAGGGAAGGAGGAGGGAAGAAGAGAGATTGAAAGAGCCCTAAGGAAGGAGGAGGGAGGAAGAGAGATTGAAGATACTCAGAATCTATGGAAATCCAAAGTCGCCGGCAACTGAGACGACGACGGGGACAATCAAAATGCTCCAGACACAACAGAGACGACGACGACGGCAACTGGTACTTACACAGAAAATGCGTTTTACACTAAACGCCCTCATCTATAGCGGCGATTGTTAGCCAACGCCACTAAAGCCCTCCGTCAAAGTGCCACCGTTGGCCGATATTCTTGTAGTGATAAACGGTATCGAATCGGGTTCTTCAATTAGTCCACTGTTCAGTATAGAAATCCTCTCCCGCCTGAGTTTGGGCGGGAGAGTTGGCGGCCCGGATGGATGGCTGCCACCTGGCTCTCGGGTGGATCCGCCCTCCATCCGAGCCAACAAGCTGAGCCGACAGGGGTGTCGGTTTGGACGGAGGACTCGGATCCACCCTAGAGCTAGGTGGCGGCCATCCATTCAGGCCGCCAACTCTCCCTCCCAAACTCAGGCGGGAGAGGATGTGGATCCAACATTCGGGGACTTGTCCCAATTTTTTCTTGTTCTAGATTTTCTTATTATGTACTTTTTGTTGATGACTACCCAAGTGTTCATGGCTGTTAACATCTTTGTTGGATGCATTTCAATCCCAGTTAGAGAAATTTTTTTCTCTAAAAAACTATCATAAAATTCCGTGTAGATGGTGATTGTGAATTCATAAGTACTATTTTCATAAATCATCTACGTAGTCGTTGTATCACTCATGAATTATCTTGTTCCTACAAACATGAGCAAAATGGTATAATAGAATGTAAACATCGACACATTATTGAAACATATGTAACTCTATTAATTACTTGCTCTAATGGCTGGCAAACACCAACCGAGAGGGGAGAACGAATGGCTCAGGAATCAATCGGACTGGTTCCAAGCAGACTCGTGGTAATGAAATTGGATTATCGTAGAACAAAAGGGATATAGGTGTTTGGACTTGCAAACCAATCGTTTACACATATCCAGACATGTTGTGTTCGATGAGGGACAATTCCCTTATGCCAATCTATGATCCATTGGAACACCATCACCTAATACCAATGAGTTAGACTTTTTTGGCATCTCTCTTTCTCAGCCTCCATCCGACAATGGCTTACCCACACTCCACCAGTCCTACCACTCCATTCTCCCACCAAACCGGTGCAAATAGCTGATGCTGCTTTTAACAATGGCAACGACCACAATCTAGTGATACCTGACCCTCCTGTTGTGGAACCAACACCACCGACTGACTCCTCCCATTCCACTCTCTACTTTAAATCAGCCCACGAGAACTCATTCTATGCAAACTCGTTCTCAATCTGGTATATCAAAGAGGGAGGTTTTCTCTCATACGGCCTATCCTATCTCTTTCGTCTTTTTGTCTACAATATTACAGGAACCAACATGTTATACAGAGGCATATAAGCCACATCAATGGAGGTTAGCAATGGACCAAGAATACACTGCTCTATAAAAGCAACAAACATGGTCCTTGGTACTTTCTCACCCTTCCATGAATATCATCATATGCAAATTGGTGTATCGTGTAAAGGGAAATTCGGATGGTACCATAAATTGTTACAAAGCACGATTAGTGGCTAAAGATTTTCAACAACAGCCAGGTGTAGACTTCATTGAGATGTTTAGTCCAGTATTGAAACCAACAACTATATATACTTTCCTCTCTATTGTAGTTTTTAAGAACTAGACACTCTATCAAATGGATGTTGAGTATGCATTTTTGCATGCATGGAGATCTAATTGAGACTATCTACATGGCCCAGCCTCAAGGCTACACAGATCCAACAAAGCTGACCCACATACGATGAAGAAGACAATATATGGTCTTCGACAAGCACCACGAGCTGTGGTATGAGAAATTTACTACAAAATTGGTGGATTATGGCTTTCAATTATCTCAATCCAATCCATTACTATTTATTTATCATGAACGGTCCCTGACCATGTTTCTTCTCCTTCATGGACGATATCATCCTAACAAAAAACATGCCCCTTGCATTTTGGCATTTGATGAAATTTCTTGGCCGAACACTTCCAAATGAAAGATTTGGGATACCTCTCTCATTTTTTGGGTATAAGTGTAAAAAGAAAAAATTTCAGTTTGTATATATATAGACCAATCTCGGTATATTCTTGAGATACTCAAAAGGGCTAACATGCATGGCTTGGTGTAAACCAGTAGATACACCTGCCACTACCTACAAGTTAGGTTTTGAAGGCAGTCCTCTCCTCCAAGACGTGACACACTACAGGAGAGCCTCGTTGGTGCCTTACAATATGTAACTCTCACGAGACCTAATTTCTGTTGTGATGTTAATCAGGTATTTCAATTCTTAAAAGAACCAACAGAGGCTAACTTAGCAGCTATCAAAAGAATGCATGGTTCAGTTTCTCAAATGAATAATATCTATTGGCCTACATCTTCAACGTGACCTATGGTCCTCACTGCCTATTGTGATGCTGATTGGGTAGATTGTCCAACAGACAGAAGATCGATAAGAGGATTTTGTGTGTTTGGTGGTGTCAATCCCATTGCATGGAGTGCGAAGAAACAAGCCACGATGGCACAATCATCTTCTGAGACTGAGTCAGTGTCTTACTCAAACATCTGCCGAAATTGTTAGGTTATATTCCCTATTTCGTGAACTGCATTGTTCCCTTCAAGTGTCGCCCGTGATTTGGTGTGACAATGTATCTACCATTTCTCTTGCATTTAATCCAGTTTCCCATGCACGAACTAAACATGTGGCTGTGGATTATCACTACATCAGAGAGTTAGCTGGTCGTAAGGTTCTTGACATGAAGTACATCTCTAGCAAAGATCTGATCGCTGATATCTTCACAAAATGACTCTGTTCTATACAGTTGCAGGTTCTACAGTTCGAGCTACAACTGTGTTTACCACTGTTGAGCTTGCAGGAGGATGGTAAACTGATAACTGCTTCGAGGGTAATTCAAAACTAGACATAACAAGCAGTCCATGTCATCACACCTCAAACGATAAAATCAGTTTGGATTAAGTATGCTAGGATTTTGAATTTTAAAAAATTGAAATCTTGTTGTCACCTCACACGCATACAGTTTTTCAGTTCCCTGATTTTATGGGATTCAACCCATCCAGCGTACTTGTAGTTCTCTATAAAAGAAGACTCATCGTTATAGTGAAATACACAGAGACTTTTGAGTCTATTATTTTCTCAGTATTTCATATTATCTTTACTTGGAATTAGAATTTTTTGTATGATTAGGTGTGTTTTATTATAATCATTTTAAAAATGGTCTCAGAATGAATTGATTTTTTTACCCAAAAAAAAAAGAAAAAAAAGAATTGACTTGTCTATTATTTTATGCAAGAATTTATTTTTACATACCCATTGAGATAATATTTTGAAAGACTTTTAAACCAATTTTTTACCAATTAAATTGGAAAGTACACGTGTAAAGACCTTTTCAATGCACTAAAATCAAAAAATTTTAGGACCCGATCTTAGCCCAACCTGGGTCGAGGCCCGACCCAGGCCCATGTGCCGTCCGTTTTATTTTTTCTGCTCTTTTTTCCCATTTTGAGTTTTGAAGTATTCCAACTCTTCCATAGTGCCATTGACATCAAGGTTTTAATTCAGGGTATTCGTCATTCTGAAAACCGATATAGGATCAATATCAGATCAGTGCAGTATCAATGATAGAATGACAGGTGCTGCGAGAGTCTGGAGAGGGACTCATGATAGATATAATGCGCAAGGGTTCAGCTCAGGCCCGGCTAGGCCCGACCCGACCTGACCCTGCCAGGGTTTAACAAAATATGGGCCCAAACCAGGCCCTGTTCGGGCTGGGAGAGGGGGTGGTTTGGTTCTGTCCGAGCTCAGGGTAAGTTCAGGTTCACATGGCCAAACTTCCATCTCTGCACGAAACCATCAACCCAAACTAGTCATGCTAGTAACACTTTTATTAACAATGAAACCTGAATTATTTGGGCCCAAGCTCAGCCCAGGTTTTTGAACGCCCTGGTTTACCTTGAGCTTGAATTCAATGGCGATTATTGTTAGGGAAAAGGAAGTCTTTTTTCCACTTGTGTGCAAATCAATGGAGATACAGACCAATAAATATATGTGCAAGGTTAATAATGCAATTAAACCAAATCATGCAAAATACAAAACACATTAATTTTTATGTGGAAAATCCTTCTTAGATGAAAGAAAAAACCGGGACCTATTCCAAATAAATCTCCAATATAATAAATAATGAGAATTCAATCTTCTATAGTCAAAACTAGAGGCTATCGGGTATTAAGAGAAATAACTCGTTCTTGGAGATTACAACAGCTCACCAAAATAATAGGTTACTCTCACCTTATCCTTCATATTCATCTGTTGGATCTGCCAAATTATCCTCTTTAAATGGTCAATCCATGGAAGCTATATCAGCATCCCACTATCTTTCTCATTACTTTGACATTCTCTCTGTTCCCCTACCCCTTACCGACTAATATCCGCCGTCGTCGCCTGTGCCCTTTGATAGGTACATGAAACACCTTCACTAAAAAATCCTTGCCCATATACTCAAAAACCTCTATTAAATTGTAAAATCCAACTCTTCCTGGTTATTATATAAGTAAAAAAGCTAAAGTTGAGAATGAGCAAAGTAGAAGATTACCAAACATTAATCCATTGATTACTTACACGATAATTACAAAGACTTACAATCTTTTGAATTAGAAAGTATCTGTTCTTTCTGATAATTATTAGCAGAAGATCATGATACATGTGTATAACGTGTATGGCCAGATTAGGTGGTCATTCTTATGGAGAATCCACTAATCTTCCTAACTGCAAGTTGCAAACCCATAAAGCAAAAACAGGAAACTCGAAGTCCCACAAGAGAAATCATAGCTTTTGTTGATTATTAAAAACAAAAACCACCAGCCACAATTCACCTACATGCCTTCACCATCACCTCTCACTCACTGTATCAGTAGTCAGTATACTATCTTCTGTTCACATCTTCTTCACTTTCTCTTTCTCTTTCTCTTTCTTGAACTTCAGTGGGATTTTTAAAGTCTCCTCCTCTTATTGGCTTGTTTATTATATCACAAGATCAAGAATGTAAGAGAGAGAGGTTTCTCATAAAGAGGAAACTTTCATTAGACACCACCATTTTATTCCAACATGTCCTTCAAGAAAGGCATATTGGTTATATTCCTTCAATATATGGTTGTAGCCTTTTGTAAACACCATCAGCATTCCTTGCTCACAGACAAAGCTGCTCTGTTAGCCTTCAGAATGGCCATAAAATCTGACCCAAACTCTGTATTTTCTAACTGGAATGAAGCCTCCGACGTATGCAACTTCACCAAAGTTAAGTGTGATTGGTGGCACCATCGTGTGGTAACACTCATGCTCGGTAGAACTGGTATTTGCGGTCGGCTTTCTCCCTCCATTACAAATCTCACCGGCGTTCGTAATCTTTTTCCCTCTGATAACAACTTATATGGCTCTATTCCACCTGAACTAGCATCTTTAAGACATGTTCAGAGACTGTGGCTTGATGGAAATAACCTAGAAAGTGGGATACCAGAGTCTCTCTCCCTCCTTTCTAATCTTTTTGCTATCCGCCTTGGCACAAACAACCTTACAGGTACAATTCCAGCTTCTATCTTCTCAAATTGCACCGCTTTGAAATATGTAGATCTCTCTGAAAACTCACTCACTGCCAAAATTCCAGCAGAGATTGGAATTCCCCCTGACATATGGTTTATCAGTTTGTATACAAATTACTTGGCTGGAAATATTCCAGTTACTCTATCAAATTTGTCAAATTTGTATCTATCGGATGTGGAGAACAACTTCCTTGCAGGTGAATTGCCGTCAAAAACAGTAGAGAAGCTCCAAGAACTTGGCGTTCTTCACTTATCGCTTAATAATATTGTCAGCCATGATAGCAATACTAATCTTGAGCCATTCTTCACCTCCCTAACAAAATGTCCCAGTCTAACACATCTTGAATTGACAGTTATGGGTATTGGAGGAAGATTGCCAATACCATAGGTCAACTTGGAATGGATTATTTAATCTTCAACTACAAGAAAACTAAATTGTAGGGCCTGGAGAAGTATATTACGGAGTAAGTTTAAGACTATTACAAAGTTATAAAAATAAATATTGATAACAATTAAGGCAGATTACTTACAGAATTTATGAACTAAGATTAACAATATGGATAGGCTGAGTCGTGCCACCGGTCACTATCCTTAAGATTAATTCACCCCTTATGTGCAAAGAGTTCCCGTGAGATTAATCTTCAAGATAAAACAGTCTCAAAATTGAAGCTTCTTCCACTTAGGTTGCACTCCTACAAGTGGTCTTCGTCAGAATCCCGACGACTACAATCAACTTTTAGATCAATTTTGATAACTATAAAAAACAGAATAAGGCTGGAGGAGAGAGAGAAAGAGATAGAGTTGTATACGGGTAAACTTGTTGTAACCTTATGCTATTGGACTCTTTTCATATTAATAGAAGAAGAAGTCCCAAATCAAATGGTGCAATGGAAAGTTGTATTCATCCGACGGGTTGTGATAAAAGGGTGCGTCAGTAGAATATACGGTCAAGATTTAATTTCTCCAACGATCATAAAGATCAATGGTTTAGATTAAACATATTTGACGGCACGGCACGGCTAAGCTCGGCGCACGCGTGTGTGTGAAAAGAACCTCGGGCCCGGCCCCCCGGACCCTTCCCTCTAGAGGCATCCTTTCATTTAAGGGCTCAAGATGCATCCTTTCATATAAATGGATATATATATATATATATATATATATATATATATATATAATATATATATATATATATATCTCCTCAATCTTACCTCTCCAAGCAATATGGGACTAAAAGAAGTCATACAAGCTATGCCAACAAAAAAAATACAAGTGAAAAAATTTCCCTCCAAAACCAAAATCAGAAAAGAGAGTCAAAATTTTGAAACTTTTAATTGATTTTTGTTTTTAAAAAATCTAAAAACCCAACAGCCAATCACTCCAAATATTGCAAACCTCTCAAATCTCATGCTATTGAACTTGTCAAGCAACCATTTGAATGGGATTCCAGCCACATTGGGACAGATTACTCACTGACTCTACTTGATTTGTCACGGAACAACTTAGTTGGAGGGATTCCACCAACTCTGGGGAATCTTAGTCAATTATTTTTCTTGTCTCTCAACAACAACCAGCTTTCAGGAGCAATACCTCCTGAGATAGGTCACTACAAGTACTTGAACAAGCTAGATTTGTCTTATAACAGATTAACAGGGAGGATCCCTCAAGAAATATCTGGTCTTGGTGAGATCAGAATATTTTTGAATCTTTCTCATAATTTTCTTCAAGGGAACTTGCCACTTGAAATTAGCAAAATGGAATCAGTTCAAGAGCTTGATCTTTCTGCAAACAATCTGTCTGGAAACATCTTTCCTCAATTGTCAAACTGTATTGCTGTTACCCTAATCAATGTGTCACATAATTGTCTTGAAGGGCAGCTTCCTAAATCTTTAGGTGACCTTCCGAATCTTGAGGTACTTGATGTTTCTAATAATTCCCTATCTGGAGGAATCCCGACAATCCTCAGCGGATGTCTTGGTCTCACTAAATTGAATGAAAAAATTTCATCTACACCCCATCAAGGATTGCTAACATCATCTACACCCACAAGAATGCAAAAGCATCACCTAAGTCTACTTAACTGACGAAAATCATTAAAATTGTTGAAATACAGTTTTACCCCTCATATTATAAATTGAAAAATTAAAAAATTATGTTGATTTTCTAATTTGACCTTCAAATAAAATTTATATTTTCTCTCCCTCTTTCCTTTTCACTCTCACCCAAACCCTAACCCCAAACGTTGGAGCTCCCTATTTGGTGTTCCGGCCTTGATTCCCTGAATCTTGTTTTTTCCACGTTCCCAACAGCTCAGAGCAGGAAGAGTATCTATTTACCTGCTGAAATCCCCCCAAAAAAAAATCATCTTGAGCAATTAAAAAAGGGGAGAAAATAGAAATGGAGAAGTTCCAAAAGAAGAGGATGCCTGTAACAGCTTTAATCTGTAGTGTAAATGTAAATAGTCACTTTATTTTTTTTTAAATGAAATAGCGTTTTCACATGGTAACAGAGCAAGTTTCTGACTCTTTGTTTTTCGTTTCTTCATCTGGAGATCTTCAGCTATTAGCATTTTCTCTTCGATCGTTCTTCTTCGATTGTTCCGGCAACGTTCTTTGTCTTTGATCGTTTGTTTTTCCTGCAAACGATCATTCTGTCATCTCTCAATTCAATTTCTCTGTTCAATTTCTTTTCTTCAGTCATTGTTTCTTTTCTTGTTCTCGTTGTTGTTCAATTCATTGTTTATCTAAAAATCTTTCTTTAAGATTTGAAATTTCTAACTGGTCATTGCTGGTCATATGAATTCATTGTTTCTTGACAGTTTTCAAACTTTCATTATCCTCAGAATTTCATTGCTTTCTTGAAAGTTTTATTGAATCTAGGGTTTACGAATTTAGTTTCAATTTATTCGTTGTTTTCAAAGAAATCCCATCTCCTCATGAATTTATCTTGAATCGGGATCTTTTGGCTCAACTTTATCCCAGTTTTGCTGAGGGAGCAACCCCATTTTTCACCTTAAATTGGTCAAAATATGCGGAATTTCTTACTTTTCGTGGAGGATTAGATCCAGTAACAGGGGGTCTATGGCTGACCGATATTGCACATCATCATTTAGCTATTGCAATTCTTTTCCTGATAGCGGGTCACATGTATAAGACCAACTGGGGCATTGGTCATGGCCTGAAAGATATTTTAGAGGCTCATAAAGGCCCATTTACAGGCCAAGGTCATAAAGGCCTCTATGAGATCCTAACAACGTCATGGCATGCTCAATTATCTCTTAACCTAGCTATGTTAGGCTCTTTAACTATTGTTGTAGCTCACCATATTTATTCGATGCCGCCTTATCCATATCTAACTACTGACTATGGTACACAACGAAAGTTTCATTGAATCGATTTTGGATCTGTGGATAACAATCCTGGGTTTCTTCTTCTCCTCTTGGCTTCGGCAAAACTCTAGTGTCGAAGCAGATCTGCCGAATCATTCTTCTACTTCCGTATTGGTTGTCCCACCAAATCATTCTTCTCTTCTCGTAGACTTGAACCAGGGCAAACATCACCAAATCATTGTTCCTCACTTTTTATTTTTTCAGTTTTGGGTTATCACTTCTCATCCATCAAACTCATAGAAACTTCCCTTGCAATTTCAGTCTTTGAATTTCTTGGTTTCTCTGGTGCTTCGAGATTTTTTGGTCTTGATTGATTTGCAGAGGAGAGTGATAAATACCTATTGAAATCTAAGAAGGAATGAGAAAATGAAGAAATTCGGATTAAAATGAGTTTTGAAAATCTAGATGGAAATCTTGGTGAAATCTGAGATGATATTGAGGTTTAAAAAGATTGAAGAAATCTGAAATAATAAAAAAAAATCAGAGAAAACTGAGATAAAACCCGGTGAACCAAGAGATCTAAAAAATGAAAAGAAGAACAAAAATAGAGCAGAGATCATGAAGAAAACAAATCGGAAGTCTCGAAAACCAAACCAAAATCTGATCTCATTGGTTCTATCGAAGGCCTCATTGGATATGAAACTCAATGAATGACTCGTTGTTAGCAGCGAATTCGACCCCTTCCCGGCAGGTATGCAATTTCAAATTTCCTTTTTCATTGTAAAAAAATACTTTTACTCTTACAAATTCATAATGAATCGGTCAAAATGGTCCTATGGTCTCTGTAACTATAACTTTGCAAGGATGAAATTTGGTAAAACCCCCTTTGTGCTTCTCCGTCATCTTCCACCATGAGGGAACTGATGATGCGAGGATGTGGAAGTTTAAGGACTAGGTCTGCCAAAGTAACGCAAGCCTCTGACTTGTAGACAGCAGTGGAACCAAACCTATTTTTGGAGACGAGAAGAAGAAATCGGTATAGCGGTTACCAACACTTTCTTCTCGTCTTGCTCTTTCCATCGATAATAAAACTTCTTTTCGTTCTAATTTTCAAATATCACTCTTGGATAATAAAGGGTATAATGGTCTTTTAAACCTGCTAAAAGGGTAGTATCATCCATGAAATATTCTAATGCAACTGACATCAGCATCTAACGGGAATCTTGTGATGGAGTGGATTTCTTTGATTAGTATAACAAATTTTTTAGGTGGTAGATGATGTTAGCGATCCTTGATGGGGTGTAGATGAAATTTTTTCTGAAAATCTTTCGTTTATTGACTTCAATGGATCAATAGCGACTGGTGGCCTTCAATTTGGTTACAAATTCTACTTTCTTAGGCAACATACATCTATGTGGATCAGTCCCAGGATTACACATTTGCCAGAAAAAGCTACGCTGGATTCATTCACATAAATTTTTGATAATGGTTTGCACCATTGCATCTGCATCAGCATTCCTAGCCACAATAATTTTTGTGATCGGATTGAGGCACGTCAAGGGAATGCTCTTCTCTAGGAAAGAAGAAGCTTTCATCCATTCAACCCCTGCACTGAAGTCCAACTTCCCCAGATTAACTTACCGAGAACTGTCGGAGGCCACCAGAGGATTTGATCAGAAGAGGCTGATAGGGTCAGGGAGCTACGGACAGGTCTATAAAGGAGTTCTGGGGGATGGGACTGTCGTAGCAGTCAAAGTGCTAAAGTTGCAAACTGGAAATTCAACCAAGAGCTTCAACAGAGAATGCCAAGTCCTAAAAAGGATTCGGTCACAGGAACCTGATGAAGATCATAACTGCGTGCATCCTACCAGATTTTAAGGCTCTTGTTCTTCCTTATATGGTGAATGGGAGCTTGGAGAGCCACCTTTATCCACGTCAAGGGACAGGTTTGGGTTCAGCTTCTTTGGATTTGAGCTTGATCCAGAGGATAAATATTTGTAGTGATATAGCTGAAGGGATGGCTTATTTGCACTACCACTCTCCAATTAAGGTTATACACTGTGACTGGAAGCCAAGTAATGATCTCCTCAATGATGACATGACTGCTGTAGTATCTGATTTAGGGGTTGCAAAGTGGGTCATGAATGCTGGAACGGGAAACACTGAGATTATTGACAACATGGGGAACTCTACTGGAAATATGCTAACTGGGTCAATTGGATACATTGCACCAGGTAACTCCTCTCTCTCTCTCTCTCTCTCTCTCTCTCTCTCTCTCTCTCTCTCTCGTTCTTTTTTTTGAAAAATAAAAAGAAGGGGAAGGGAAAGGGAAAACCTGCTGTATGGTTGTACATGTGTTCATCCTTTATTCTGTCATGGATGCCGACAAAATACTTCAACTTATTCAGAACTGCAAAAGAATCCTACGTTGCAGCTTCTGCTGTTGTGGATGCATGCATTCATCTATATTTTGAGCCTAAGCTGCAACATAGAACAACAAAAGTAGTTTTTAAGCACTACCAAAAAGAAAACTTTTTTTTGTTAATATATGAAAATTTGTGTATGTGTGTGTTTCTGTGTGGTTTGCAAAAAATTAGCATTTCCATAACTGTATATATCGCTGGCTTTGTATGAATTGCACGTACGCAGGACTGGATTCAGTCTTGTTGGATAATCCTAACACATTGACAGAAATTTTTTTCATTTACAGGTCATGTAAATAAATTTTATTGTCTTTTTGTCATGTAAAGTATGCGTACGGATCACAGACATCCACAAAAGGTGATGTTTACAGCTATGGAATTTTAGTGCTTGAGATGGTCACAAGAAAAAGACCCACCGATGACATGTTTGTTGGTGATTTAAGCCTTCATAAGTGGGTGAAAGGTCATAATTAACATGGGAGGGTGGAGAAAGTGACTTGATTCTTCCCTGGTGAGAGCTGCAAGAGATCAGGCCCCTGAAGTTCAGAAGATGTGGGAAGTTGCAATAGGTGAATTGATCAAATTAGGCCTCCTTTGCACGCAGGAGGCGCTGTCTACAAGGCCGTCCACGCTTGATGCAGATGACGACTTGGATCGACTGAAGAGATACATTGACGGCGGTGATAAAACTGCAACATTTGCCTCTTGCCTCGGGATGTCATCATCTACGGTGATTAGTAATTCTGATTTGTGTTATAAATAAACTGGAATGCCATTAATTCTCCAAGTAACATTTTCTACCTTTAAAAGTTTCAACTTACCATCAATCACCTCCCTATCATCCATAAAAATGAAAAAATAAAAAGGGATCACCATCCAATTTGGAAGATTTTTTTTGACAATCATAAGTATCATTATATAATTTTACAACAATATGCACAAGAAAAATGACATTGGCGGGACACAGAATTTGATAATCCTTCTTAGAGGATACTCCTCTGCGAAAATCCAACTGATTAAATGATTGGATTCAGACTGTAGATCATCCAACAAAAAAACAGAATCAATTAACCTTACACCAGTTATATGTCAATTTTGAGAGATATATTATGTAAGCATGGCCATAACATGTATCCCATTAATTGGAAGGTTAAGAAAATTTTCGATAAAATATCCATTCTATCAGATTTCTTACTTGGGGTTTATGACATGTGTCATGTGAGATTAATGGGGGATTGAGATATTCATATGCAATATCTGTTCCATTCTAAACACCTTCTCTGTTTTGGTCACAAATCTATGGGCCCATGTTGGTAAGTTTTTTAAAACTAAAGGTTCAGAAATTTTGGTGTTTACTCATTCTATCTGACTTCTTGCTTGGGGGTTAGAACATGTCTCATGCAATAACTGCTCTGCCCAAATGTTTTATCTTTTGATTGCAAATCAAAAGGTCCACCAATGGGGCAACCATATGGAGCACATATAAGCAAGTTTCTAAAGCCTAAGCAACTCCAAAGTTTTCTTTTTAGTGTAGGAGGCCTGAAAGGTTCTCCAATATGGTGCTGCTTCCAATAAGGGTAGATTGATTGATGTATGTATCATTTTTTTTATGATTGGAGGACCACACCTGGCTAATGTTAACATATTTACTTGTTTGCGATGAAAATCAGTGGGTGAAGGTGCATTATGACAGTGATCATCAAACCCTTGGTATGCCAAGTGAACCAGAAATAAATGGTTGGAAAGACAATATGGGGGGTTACTAACCACACAATAGACAAATGACAAAAAAAATTGGAAAAAGGGGAAAGGGGTTGTCTGGAAATTTTGATTTACACAATGGCCCTGCTCAGTGCAAAGTGCTGTGTTTCTCCTTAGTCTGAAGTATAACCAGCAAAAGCAGTTCTTTGCCTTTCTTACTCCAGGAACAGTAAGGTAACATGGCTAAGATAGTGTCACTAGTACCCCTAAGAATGTAATCTTCTAGTCCATTGTTGACATTAGTACCCCTTCTAGCAAAAGCAGTTCTTTTTCAGCACTGAAGCTTCTTTTGTTCAATTGGAAAACAAAAAATGAGAAAATCAAGTGTTAGTTGTAAGATTAGTTCTGTATTTCTTTTCTATTTTTGTGTTTCTTTATTGTACATGACAAGGAGTTGTGTTTGGGCATGGGTAATCAGGTTGGGTAAAGTGGGTACAGGCTGCATTAAAGGGGTTCTACTAGCCAATCGGACTTGAGTTCATGCCCAAATTAACAAAAGCCATTTAATAATCCGGCTATTAGGCTAATTCCAATGAAAGCCTATTAAGCAATTGAGTGCTTGAGGAAAAGAATCCAGCCATATGGCGGGAATGGTATGATTGACCATTAGTCAGCTGCAAAGTACCATCCAAAAGATTTAATGGGAAGTTGTTTCATATTGTACAATTTCCTTGCCCTTCTAAAAATGTCAGTAAAACATTTTCTCTTGGAACAAAAGGAGCCTAAGTGGTCTAATCCATATCTTCATTTCTTTTAGACTAATTCAGCAATGATTTATGTGGTCCCATCCCAAGGGCTCTAGTGAACATCACAACTGAGAATATTCATCCTCTATGAATACTTGCATTCAGGACAATACCAAAACCCTTATGAAGAGGGTGTATAAATCTACAGATCCTTAACTCATCTCAGAACAAGCTAACTGGATCCGTTCCTACAGACACAGCAACCTTGATAGATTTCGCCATGTATCTTGATCAGTCTAACAAATTCTTAAGTGGAAAAATTGCTAATGGAGCAGAATAAAATGGACAAGGTAAGAGTCATACATTGGTCTTCAAACAAACAAGCAAAAGATCCCTCCTAATTTACCAAACTGCAATGCAGTTGATTGGTTCCATCTTTCTTGCAACCCTCTTCGAGGCCAGCTTCCAGAAATTTGAGGGAGTCTTCCATGTCTCCAGTCATTTTTTTACATGTAGTTTATTTTCCAAGATGTTCCAGCCATGCTGAGTAAATCTGTCAGTCTCATCCAATTGAACCTCCACTTTATCATGCTCAATGGGTCAGTCCAAGAGGCTCTTTGATACTAATTGCTGATACCATATAATATTCTGGCTAATTGCTGATAAATCTCTTGTCAGCATATCTCAGACCTCATATTTGCCCTCTTACAATATGTTTTGGGTTGGTCTTCAAGAAGCCTTGAGAAAGAAACATCGCATCTCAAATTAAACTTCCAATTTATCAGACCCCATGTAAGACTTCCACTTTATCATGTTCAATGGATCAATACAAGAGGTTCTTTGATACTAATTGTTGATACCATATAACCTTCTAGCAAATTGCAGATACAGATACCGTTAGTCAGCATATCTCAAGGTGTCATATTTTCCCTCTTAGAATATGTTGTAAGATTGGTCTTTAAGGAACCTTGAGAAAGAAACATTGGATCTCAAGTAAGAACCTCTCTAGTATTGAGATCCACTAGCAGGGGATCTTTTGCAAAAAAAAAAAAAAATTTTATGGAATGTCAGATCACAAAAAAATTCTACAGGGGGAGTTCAGAGAAAACATTTCCATAAAAATTCTACAGTTGCAAGCTGGAAATTGCACCAAGTGCTTCAACAAAGAATATCAGGTTTTGAAACAAGTTTGGTATTGGATCACGATGAGGATTATCATAGCCTGCACTCTGCAGCATTCCAAACTTCAAACATTTCTTCTCCTCTTTTATTCCATGGCTGTTGGACGCGTAGTTAGTAATCCTTGTCCACAGTCACAAATTCCAAACTACAGGACTTCTCCTCTTTTATTCCTTATAGTTTCAAAGCTCTGTTTCTTCCCTTGCTTTAAGTTTGATGATCTAAACAAAAATCTACAATGACATGAGGGATTGGCTTGTTTACACCATTATTCTCCTCCTCAATAAAAACATGAATGCACTTGATCAGACTTCAGGGTTTCCAATCTTCTTAGTTGGAGAGGAGAAAATAATGATAGAAAAAAATGGCCAGCTCAAAACTGAACCTTAGAGGTGAATCATGATGGTAAATCAGATGAGATACTAATTCTTTACTCTCCATTATGTAGCTTATTATAGGCTTTAAGAAATAATGACTAATTCTAAATCTTTCTTATCTCAGAAACTATATTAGCACTTGACTGGATCTTAGCAACACAAATGTTCAAATAGGTGTGTTGGGGCTGAGGTCTTTTTGGATTGTGTATCTGTGCTTGCAATTTAAATCCTTAAACTTGAAACACAGAAGTGCAACTCCGTTGGGTTGAATCAGATTGAAATAGCCCAACAGAAAATCTAAAACTTGCAGAAGATAGCATAAACTAACTTGAGTTGCCTGCCTGAGGAGCACATTTCTGATTTTCAATTTTATTCAAACTTGGATTTAGTCTAGTTAGTTCTGTTAAGTCAGGGGTGGCTCTGTATATGAAATATCATATAATTTTTCCTTTTGGAGTTTCAAAAGAGTAAAGTAAGATGCTATATATATATACATATATATATATTCAAAGCAATAATATTATCATTGACCATGCCAAGATTGGCTTGAGTTGCTTGATGAATAATCAAGTCTATTGAATAATCTATGCCTTTTATGATATCACGACTGAAGTCCAACTAGGATGTAAAGCCACTCCTATTAATCAAGATCAGGCCTCTCATAACCTAGCACTCCCTATGTAACCATATCATACACATAGATAGTGTGTAAGACCTGTACAATAATTATGTGAGTATCTGTCATTTATTTATTGTTAGTCTTGCTGTTGATTTGAGGCCGAGCCTTGGTGTGATGGTAAGGTTGGCATATTTTGCAACCTGGTGGTCATGGGTTCAAAACACGGAAACAATCTCTCCATGTTGTGGGGGTAAGGTTGTATATATTCTGCCCTCTCCAGACCCTGCAGTAATGGGAGCCTCGTGTACTGCGACACCCTTTAGTCTTGCTATTGAGTTCTTTTTCACATCTTAATATCTTATGCAACTCCAGAGTATGGATTATGGAGAGGTGCATTTTTTAGCTTAATTTGATCATATCCCTCAATGACATGCAAATATCCTCATATGTGCGCACACACACACACACACACAAACACCCCACAGAGAGTGAGAGAGAGACGGCTGTTAAAAGAGAAAAGACAGCACGAGGTAAGGTATTTAAAATTCAATTCACTATGTTTTGGATAAAAGTGAACACAAAGCCATGTTTCAATAATAACTACTACAATAATTATTCACCCCAAAAAAAACTACTACAATAAACACAATTTATCTACAATACAGTATTTAATGTATAGTATATGCAATCTTCACACAGTAAAATATTTGAATCACAAAAATACAAATCCAATCCAAAATCATCCAAAATCAGTTTACGCACGCCAGCCACTTCTTCTGATTTAAAATTTCCGTCTGCTGTTAGCTTTACATTGCAATGCTTGGTAGTAGATGTGCCAACACTTCTCCACTCACATGTGAAAGCAATATTGCATTGAGATCAAAATTTTCCCTTAGGATGGTACATGTTTGGCAGCTGGACTAGAGCGAACAGCACAGCATTGACTGCAAACACAGTGATCAATGTCATTAAATTTAAAAGTTGAAGTGGTACCCACAAAACAATTTATTAGTGCTCTGAAAAATCTGTCAAGATCCAAGCCCACTATAACACCTTTATGTTTGGTTATCCCGTAAAAGCATGGGGGGCAAAGGTTGTTCATAACACAAAGCCACCAGGGTGATTCAGCCCTCCCCTGCCCCCAATCTCCCATCCAAAAAGAAAAGGATAAGAAAAAAGAAGAAGAAGAAGAAGAAGAAGGTATTGAGAGGATTAAAAAAAACAGAGTTCACTGATAAGAAAATAAGCAATGTGACATACCTCAATGAGAGACATAAATGGAGAGTCATCTCGTGAAAGAGACTTCTTAGATTTCAAAGTATCTATCTCAAATTGTATCATCTTAAGCTGCTCATTTATCTCCCTCAACAATTCCAAATGGTCTTCCCCTTCAGAAGCTTCTTGCTTTGCTATCTTTCTGTCATTCTCAAGCAGCTCTATTCTTCTCTTAAGCTGCTGAAACAAATATTGAGATGGAGAATCAAGACCAGAAAGAGGTGAAGGAAAATCAACACTGACCCCATCCTTTTCTTTAAGCAACTTGTTTTCTTGCCGTGCAAATAGCAAGACTTCCTTAATCCACTCATCTTTTTCTTTAAAGATATAATCAGGTGTTTCTGGTGGGACTGATTGCTGCTTCCTGAGCCTCTCACCTTTGAAGATGAAGTTCTTTTGTTCTTGTGTCTGTGAGACAGAAAATTTGGGGTTTTCATTATTTTGTGGGACTTCAAAAACATCATGCACAGTAGTGGATTGCATTGAGCTTCTGATTGTTTCACTTCCCAAACGTGAAGATGTATCAAATCCCATTAAATCATCAGCACCCTTAGAGGTTGAACATGAATATGTAGTTTCAGATTCCATTTTAGATGGTGTGGCTCTTCCCATTGTACCAAGTGACGGGTCTCTTCTCAATGCTGTACTCAACATTGAAGAAGCTGCCATGGTTGAAGAAAGATCATGATTTCTTGAAATCAAATCGGACTCTGCTCTCTCGACATCTCTTCTATATGATAACTCTTTTACTCGGTCATCCAACCTTCTGATTTGTTCCCAGTACGAACTAAAGTCACCAGCCATAGATTCATCAGATGCCAACTGTATTTCTTCATCATTCTTCCTTGCAATCAATTCTTGTGATTCTTCATATCCGTTCTTGCGCTTCTTCGACTGTGCCTCTAAAAGTCGAATTGGAGGTAGAGAGTTGTTCCTTCTCACATTTCCAGAAAAACCAATCTCCCCAACTTGAACATCATTTCTCCGCAGATATGGATTGTCCGGGAATCTCATTTTCCCCACACATGGATCACTAAAACCCAAGCTCAATAATTTGTATCTGTAAGCCTGAATTTGGAACTGAAGAGAAGCAATCTCCATTTCTTTTGAATATATAAGTTCTTGAAAAAATGTCAGACATTCTTCAGCATGATGCATCTTTTCCTCTACTAATCTCTTGTATTGACTAGCTTCCAACTTCTCTGTACCCTTTTCTCCTTGCAGACGCAAAATCATTGATAGAGCTTCACTTGTCGCGGTAGCTGAAGCTTCTCTCTCCTCTTCAAGGTCCTCATAGACATTTTGCAGAAGCTTTTGTTGAGCTTGAAGTGCTTCTTTTAGAGCAGCAATCTCACTATCCGCCATCTCTAAAGATACACTACTTCCAACCAAAGCAAACCCACTCAGGACGATCAAAGTAATCAATCTCAAGGTACTCCAGATAAAAAATTGTAGTTTTTTAATCTGTGGCAAAACCCATGTAAGAAAAATATAAACTTCAATTCCAATCTCAAGGACCTATTGACTAACAGAAACTTACAAAATAAATTATACATAAATATGAAAATCATGTAAGAACATCTCAAGGTTCTTTCCCAAGAACGAAATTAAATGAAGAGGGAATAAAAAAGTATATCCCTAAAACCTGTAAACAACATAAAATTGCAGAAAGGGGGAAAGGAGGTTCAAGTATCAAAGTAGAGTTTACCTGATAGTTTGACTTGCAGAACAAAAAAATTGAGCCCTCAGAAAGATCTGATTAAGAAAACAGAGCTGTAATAGTTTCTAGCTGAGAAACCAACTCCAGACCAAGGCTTCTATAAGCAAACTCTTCCCTTTCAAGGAAACCCAATTAAAGCTGAAGCGATCAAGCAATGTCAACTCAATAAACCCAAAATCAAGAGAAATAATTAAAAAAGAAGAAGAAGAAAACAAAACCCAATTCCTGAATCAACGTCTTTACAAATTAAAAAAAAAAAAAAAAAAAACCCACAATACAAACAAAACCCAACTTTTTTTCAGGTATTTAATTATACATGCCCTACCAAATTCCAAGAGCAGAAGAGAAGAAAGGTTTGGAATTAAGAGGTTTGAAAATTAAGAGGATATATATAATAACAAACAAACAAAAAAGAAAAAGACTATCTGCAACAGTTTCGCTGTGAAAGGAACAATCGGTCGAAGAAGTTTACGCGTCCATATATCAAGGAAGCCAACCTTAACCTGTCTGAAATCTGAATCATAATTCAAAATTCCAAACCCTAATCCCTTTTTAAGATTTTCATCTTTTTTCTTTTAGATTCTCCTTGTCATGTGGATGGATTTGTCATTAATGAACTTTCCTCACGTTTCTCCCGCAACCCGTTTTTATATGGTTGTTTTTTTTTTTTTTTTTAAGTCAGTTTTTCGAATCCCAACGGCTATATGGATAGGATGTGGTGTGGGGCCCATATTTAGGCGACCATGAAATGCTTTCATCATGAGTCATGGATCATTACGGTGTCGGTTATAAAGTAAGATTCATGATGATGAAAGGTCTGCAGTTGACTTTTTTTACTTTAGTTTGACCTCTAAAAATCTGGACCGTCGGATTCGTAGGGTGTCTTATGGCCCACAAGATTTCAGTAACGTCTTCATTTTATTCTGCAACTTCTTTTTTGTTTTCTTTTATATCAAGAGATATAAAGAGTGGATCCTACGTGGCTAAATTTTTACACTGACCAATGTGGAGGCATCAAAAGGTATCTTTTGTTTGAGCTTTCACAATCCTGAGGATGATGTTGACGGAAGAGCGACCTACTAAATTAAACGCAGCACCTGCCACGTGTAAAGGAACATACAAAAGATACATAATTTCGGCAATTAAATCAGTATTAATTTTTTTTGGTAGAAATTAAACCAGTATTAATTAATACAAAAAAAAAAGGGTACGAGATCTATCTCTTTCTCTCTCCTTCGAAATCTTTGATATCATTTCTCTCATCTCTGAGGTGTCTATTTTTATTTTTATTTTCTCAGCTAAGCATATAAGATTTTAATATGCCCTGTTACTTTCTAGATTCTCATCCTTTAATACTATTAAATTATACGGACTTTTTCTTAATAATGCATTAAATTCATATCACTATCTTGTCTTGTAAGAAATGACACAGGTTTCCCTTAAAGTACTAGATTTGTAACAAATAGATCTACTCTGTTAAGCTAAGAATGTTAGTTGGTGACGTAGAAAAGGCTTAATTTTTCAGATATTATAAGAACCTTAGACAAATCTTTAGCATATATTTTATAATTTATTAAAATTTATTTTATTGAATACCTGTCAAACAAGTTTCTTATCAAAATACATTCAGATACTTCTTTCTTAGTGAATGTAGTAATGCATGAATTTTGATAATCTTTCTAAACTACAAGTTTTCGTACTTTTTATTTATTTATTATTTTTTTTTTAGCAATGGTAAAAGGGCTCTTGAGTTTGTCACTCTCAATTTTTATTTTTATTTTTTATATTATCTCTTATCACGTTGCTTTTTTATAAATTATATTTAATTGGAAGTCATGTAGGAGCATGTTTGATCATGTCTCCAGGGCAGTAACCATTTTTTTTTATTGATTATCTATTAATTATTGACATTTTTTTTGTTCCAATCCCCACTAGCTAGATCAAATCTGATCTCATATCCCAAAAAACTTCTCACAATTATTATTGACCTAAATAGGGCAATAATAATGTAATTATTTATAAAAAAAATACAAATCAACTAATTGTTATTGATTAGCATGTGAAAAAGAAGATCCACAAATTATAAATGTTTTTTCCTCAAAGAACATGCAACAACAAGATAGATATAAAATTAAATTCAATTAATGGGAAAAAAATATCTATATTGATTCCATTAATAATTCAAACTTGTCATCATATAAGAGTGGAGATATAATTTTCTCTCATTTATCTTTCTAAAAGTAAAAGATATATAAGATATTGTGTGAATAAGAGCCATATAGTTTTACTCCCCTTCTCCCTCATTCCCCCTCAAAAAAAAGAAGAGAAAAAAAAAAGAACCAAAGAAAAACAACTGAATGACTTCTGTAAACTCAAGTTTCCTTAAAGTATAATAAACAAAAAAATTATAAAAATAAATTAAAAAAAAGATAGTGACAACAAAAAGGATTGTAATCTACAAATGAAATCAATTGTACCAAAATTAAAGGAACAAACTCATACATGATAGGTCATATGATTGAATAAGATTATAATTGAAAGTTGGGGAATCACAAAATTAAAAAAACCTATCAAACAATCAATCCGCTAAATCAATACTTATGGAAAAACTTCCCTTCTTTCACTATGAAGAAGAGATAAGTTTATATATATATATATATATATATATATATATATATATATATATATATATATATATATATATATATATATATATATATATATAGAGAGAGAGAGAGAGAGAGAGAGAGAGAGAGAGAGAGAGAGAGAGAGAGAGATTCATTACTTGGATTTTGCATCTCAATTCCATTCAATTTAATTCTACTTAGTCGTAAACCAATTAAATGGAATCGGCTACATGAATATTTTTTTTCTAATTAATTCTATTAAAAGCCATATTTGTTACTCGTTCTAATTCAACTCAGTCTTATACCAAAACTAAATGAGATTGACTACATGGATACTCTTTTTGCAATCAATTAAAATCGTACTTATTTTTAGTCCTAAGTAATACTTTATTCATCAAATGTCTCTAATATTGCACCTTTTTTTTTTTTTTTTTTTTTTTTTTAAAGAGAATTCTATTGCAGTAAAAGTTCAAGATACAACCAAACCTCTTGATTACAGAGATCAACAAACCATGAAATGGAATTTGGCCAAATTACAGTTCCTAAGCCTGTTATAGCCTTCCAAGCCAAGGCATGCGCCATTATCTTTATTTATTCTCTTATTTTATCTTTTGTGTTTTTACAACTCATTCATCTCAAAATCGTCATTTCAATCAGATTAAATTTATTCATTCGTCATTTGTTTATTTTAACTGTTACTATTTTATACTGTCTATCCCATGGTTGTCAAGGCAACAACTGATAGTCTAAGAACCTTAGACAAATCTTTAGCATATATTTTATAATTTGTTAAATATATTTTATTGAACACCCATCAAACAAATTTCTTATCGAAATACATTTAGATACTTCTTTCTTAGTGAATGTAGTAATACATGAATTCTGATTATCCTTCTAAACTATAAGTTTTCATACCTTTTATTTATTTATTTTATTTTGAACAATTGTAGAAGGGTTCCTGAGTTTGTCACTCCCAATTTTTTTTTATATTATCTCTTATCGCATTGCTTTTTTGTAAACATATTTAATTGGAAGTCATGTAGGAGCATGTCTGATAATGTCCCCATGGCAGTAACCATTTTTTTCTATTGCTTATTTATTAATTATTGACATTTTTTTGTTCTAGTCCTCACTAGCTAGATCAAATCTGATCTCATATCCAAAAAAAATTCCTCACAATTATTATAGACCTAAATATGACAATAATGTTATAATTTATTTATAAAAAAAATACAAGTCAACTAATTGTTATTGATTAGCATGTGAAAAAGAAGATCCACAAATTGTAAATAGTTTTCCTCAAAGAACATGTAACAACAAGATAGATATAAATTAAATTCAATTAATAGGAAAAAAATAGCTATATTAATTCCATTTGTAATTCAAACTTGCCATCTTGTAAGAGTGGAGATATCATTTTCTCTCATTTACCTTTCTAAGAATAAAAGATATGTAAGATATTGTATAAATAAGAGCCATAGACTTTGACTTTCCTTCTACCCCTCTCTCCCTCAAAAAAAATAGGAAAAGGAAAAATTGAACTTCTATAAAAACAATTGAATTACTTGTGTTTCCTTAAAATATAATAAACAAATAAAAAATTATAAAAAATAAAAATAAACAACAAAAAATAGTGGCAACAACAAGAATTGTACATTATATATATATAAAAAAAACTATATATGTATATAATATTTAAAATGGTCAATGTAATTTCGGTTTGAAATTCACAATAGGGAAAATGGGACAAAGATGACCATGGAAACAAATTTTAACTTTTAGGAATCCTAAGGACTCGCTATCAAACATGAAGTCGAGTAAAAAGTTTATCCTTAGTGGATGAATAAAAATTTTGCCCCATAAACGGGTTCACCAAAAACATGAAGTTCAGTAATGGCTCCTACAATGAAAATCCAATGGGACTTGATGGGTTCACTCTCACTTTCTTTTTCTTTTTTTTCTCTAAATTATTCTGTAGTATAGGTAAGAACTCATTCATACATATAGGTGGAAATCCAATGGGACTAAGATGGGTTCAAGTCTGCTTAGAGTTTTCATAAAGAGAGAAAATAAAAATATTAAAATAAATGATAAAGAAACGAGTCCAAATCCTCTCCTCACATGGGTACTAGATCTCCCTTGAATCTCACGCCATCCAGGTTTAATAGAATCCATGATCTTCCTGAATTCCATACACCATAGACGATGTGAGATCAGGAAGAAGATACCCACATGGGGATAGGATTGAGACTCAAAGAAACTAAAGAGAGACAAAGATAGCTTCATTTGCATTCCATTTATTCCCCTTTTCTTGCAGTAGGAAATACTACAACAAGACAACTGCATCTATCAAGAAGAAACAGGGAATTGATATTAGGAATTAGGGTACCTTTAGTATAACATCACCAAATTCAGTGTAACGTTAAAACACACAAGATAGTGATATATATTTAATACATTGTCAAGGGGAGGTCCATGTAATTTATCTTAAATAGTAATATTAATCCTAAATAAGTAATTTATGAATGTTAAACGGGTCCTAGCGGTTCCGGTTCTAGTCAGTTCCTTATTGGGTTTTTGATTCTGAATCCGTTAGGAAACCTATACCAAAATTGTCCAGTCAAATTTAACAATAGGTCTCAAGACCAGTTCTTGGAACCTGCCCATTTAGTTACGAGATGGGTCAGTTTCGAGTTTTAGTGGGCTGACTTCTAGGACAGTTTGTGATCCCACAGACCAAAATTGACACCGTTAATTAGTTTTATCACTTTCTACCCAAAAAAAAAAAAAAAGTTTTATCACTCTTTATAAGCTTGGAAATGATAAATTGGTGGAGGTCTGAATTTGGTAAATATACCAGCCATATAGATAAATGATAGTTCAGATTAATCTTAATCCCTATCGATCATTTTAAGTATTTGAAAAGCCTACAAAAGAAATTAATCATACCAAAATCAAGGGGAACAAACTCATACATAATAGGTCATATGGTTGAATAAGGGTACTACTGAGAATTGGGGAATCATGAAAATAAAAAACCTATCAAACAATCAATCCTCCAAATCATGGATACTTGTGGCTAAAATATAATTGGCATGATTAAATGGCTTCCAATCTAAGCAGAACAGTTTTCCCTTCTTTCACTATGAAGAAGAGATCAGTTTTTTTTTACTTTCTTTTTTCCTCAAATTTATTTATTTATAAAAACATGTTCATTAGTTGGATTTTGCATCTCAATTCGACTCAAATTAATTCTACTTAGTCGTATACCAACTAGATGGAGTTGGCTATATGGATGTTCCTTTTCTAATTAATTATATTGAAAGTCGTATTTATTACTAATCCTAATTCAACTCAGTCTTATCTCAAACTAAATGAGGTTGGTATATGGATACTTTTTCTATAATGGACTCCAATTAAAATTATATTTGATACTAGTCCTAAAGTAATACTTTATTCACCGCTTCTTCCATTGTCAACTTAGGTATGCTCCTGGCTCTTTTAGTTCTTCAATATGAATCTATCACTCTTCCTTATGGTGCAATCAAATGTCTCTAATATTGCACATGATCAGGCTTGCCACTTGAAATTAATTTGTCACACTGTATCATTTATCCGAGTGGCTCTTAAATTAACTTTAATTTATTTATTCTCATATTTTATCTTTTATGTTTTTATAACTCATCTATCTCTACATCCTCATTTCAACTAGACTAAATTCATTTATTCGTCATTTGTTTATTTTAACTGCTACTATTTTATATGTTGATCCCATAGTTGACAAGGTGACCACTAGCATTCTAAGAACCTTAGAAAAATCTTTAGTATATATTTTATATTTTTGAAAAAATTATTCATTCCACTTTTGGACTTTGGTTTAAATCCACCTACTACTAAATCCACCTATTACCCTAAAGTTGACAACAATTACACCTATTACTCCTAAATACCAAACATGATTACACAGAAGCCCACTCTGTTAGTTTTTTTTTTTTTTTTTTTTTCTGTTAATTGCTGATGTTAGTACGATTTTATTTTTTTAAGATTCAAAATACCCTTGTGGGTATTGTAAATAGACCATAATAGTGTAAAATGAGAGAGCAAGAGTGCTTTTTTATATAAAGGTTTGAAAGGATACTTTGATGATTTCATCACTTTATATTTATAGAGGGTTAAAAAAAGTCATTTCATCTATTTTATTTGTAAATACAATAAGGGCAAAATTATCCTTAAATTTTTTTTATTTAATATTGTTAGAATTTGGGGTACTGTTGTAATTGTTGTCAATTTTAGGATTGTAAATGTATTTAGACCAAAGTCTAGGAATGGTATAAATAATTTTCCCTATATTTTTTCATATTGGCTTAAACTTTACATTGTTTTTAAATAACAAAAATTATTTACCAAAAAAAAAAAAAAAAAACAAAAGTTGACTAACGGTCAAAGGAGTGCCATTGAGACAATAGCTGTAGAGTATAATTCAACTCTACATTGCACTTACACAATTAGAGACTTAGCCAAAATAAATAGGGATGTAAAATATTGATTTTTTTTTTAATTTGTTAAATGTATTTTATTGAATACTCATCTAACAAATTTCTTTTCAAAATACATGTAGATACTTCTTTTTTTCTAGTGAATGTAGTAATTATGCATGAATTTTGATTATCCCATAAACTACAAGTCTTCATAACATTTATTTATTTATTTATTTATTTTTTGAGCAATGGTAGAGGGCTGTTGATTTTGTCACTCCCAATGTATTTTTATCTTTTTTGTAAATCATATTTAATTGGGAGTCATGTAGGTTGGCATTTTTTTTCTATTGATTATCTACCCATGACATTATCCATTTTTTTTCTATTGATTATCTACTATTGGTTGGCATTTTTTTTGTCCAGTCCCCACTAGCTTGATCAAATCTGATCTCATGATATCTTAAAAAACTCCTCACAATTATTATAAGCCCAAATATGACAATAATGATGTAATTAATTTATGAAAAGATAGAAGTCAACTTATTGTTATTGATTAGCAAGTGAAAAAGAATATCCATAAATTGTAAAGGTTTTTTCTTCAAAGAACAAGCAACAACAAGGTAGACATAAAATTAAATTCAATTAATGGGAAAAAATAACTATATTAATTCCATTTGTAATTCAAATTTGCTACCATGTAAAAGTTGAGCTAGATATTATTTTCTCATTTTTTGCTTTCTAAGAGTAAAGATATGTAAGATATTGTGTAACTAAGAGCCAGAGAATTTTACACCAAGCCCCCCCCCCCACCTCTCCCTAAAAGAAAAAAAAAGAAAAAAAAAACTAGAGAAAAACAATTGAATTACTTGTGTAAACTCAAGTTTTCTTAAAATATAATAAATAAATAAACATTATAAAAAATAACAAAAAGAACAGAAAAAAAAAATAGTGGCAACAAGAAGGATTCTACATTATATAAAAAAAAACTTTACATGTATAAATGGTCAGCAGAGTTTCAGTTTGAAATTCACAACAGGGCAAAGGGGATAAAGATGACAATGAAAACAAACTTTTAACTTTTAGGAATCCTAAGGGCTTGCTATCTAACGTGAAGTCGGAGTAAAAAGTTTATCCTTAGTGAATGAATAAAAATTTTGCCCGTGTATGAGTTTGCACTAAAAACATGAAGCCGAGTAAGGGGAGGTCCGAGTAATTTACCTTAAGTATTAAGTAACCCTAAATAAGTAATATATGCATATTAAACGGGTCCTAGTGGTTCCGGTTCTAGTCAGTTCCTTATCGGTTTTTTTTTTTAATATTTTGAATCCATTAGCAAACCTATTCCAAATTGTCCAGTCATATTTAACAATAGGTCTCAAGACCAGCTCTAAAAACCGGCCCATTTATTTACGAGATGGGTCAGTTTCGAGTTTTAATGGGCCGATTTCCAAGACGATTTGGGGTCCCTTGGACCAAAATTGACACCCTTAATTAGTTTTATCACACCTTTAATAAGCTTGGAATGATAATTTGGTTGAGGTCAGAATTTGGTAAATATGTTAGCCATATAGGAAATGAGAGTTCAGATTAATCTTAATCTCTATCGGTCATTCTAGGTTTTTGGAAAATTTACAAATGAAGTCAATTATACAAATGTCAAGGAGAACAAACTCATACATGGTAAGTCATATAATTGAGTAAGGTTACAATTGAGAATTAGGAAATCATGAAAATAAAAAAGCTCGAACAATCAATCCTCCAAATCATCGATACTTATGGCAAAAGTATAATAGGCATAACTAGAAGGTTTCCAATATAAGCATGATGGAACAGTTTCCCCTTCTTTCACTATCAAGAAGTGACCAGTTTTTTTTTTTTCAATTTTATTTGTTTATTTATTTATTTTTATACAAATATGTTCATTCCTTGAATTTTGCATCTTAATTCAACTCAACTTAATTTTACTTAGTCGTATACCAACTAAATGGAGTTGGTTACATGTATATTCTTTTTCTAATTAATTTTATTAAAAATCATATTTGTTATTAGACCTAAAGCAACTTAGTCTTATCCTAAACTTAATGGGGTTGGCTAGCTATGTGGATACTCTTTCTGCAATCAATTCCATTTAAAGTTATACTTGTCACTAGTCCTAAGTTATACATTATTCTCCGTTTCTTCTGTTGTCAATTAAGTATGTTCCTGACTCTTTTAGTTCTTCCAATATGAATCTATCACTCTTCCTTACAATGCAATCAATTGTCTCTAATATTGCACATGTTCATGCTTGTCATGTGAAATTAATTTATCACAACTTTATAGCATTTATCAGAGCTGCCCTTAAATTAAGTTTTATTTATTTATTCTCATACTTTATCTTTTACGTTTTTATAGCTAATCCATCTTTACATCCTCATTTCAACTAGGCTAAATTTATTCATTCGTCATTTGTTTATTTTAACTATTATTGTTTTGTACTGTTGATTCCATAGTTGTCAAGGTGACAACAAATCTTTAGCATATATCATATTGATTTAGATTTTATATTATTTTTAAATAGCAATTGACTGAGGGTCAAAGGAATGCCATTGAAACAATAGCTATGGAGTATAAAACTCCACATTGCACTTAGACAATTAGCCAAACAAAATGGGCATGTGACATGTTTTTTTTTTTTTTTTTTTTTTTTTTTTAATTTGTTAAATGTATTTTATTGAATACACATCTAACAAATTTATTATCAAAATACATTTATATATTTCTTTCCATGTGAATGTAGTAATGCATGAATTTTGATTATCCTTCTAAACTAAAGTCTTCGTACTTTTTATTTAGTTATTTATTTATTTATTTATTTAAGCAATGGTAGGAGGGCTCTTGAGTATGTCACTCCCAATTTTTTTTATTACCTCTTATATATCTCATTTCTTTTTCATAAATCATATTTAATTGGGAGTCATCTAGGTGCATGCTTGATCATATATCCCCAGGGCAGTAACCATTTTTGTTCTATTGATTATCTACTAATGATTGGCATTTTTTTTGGTCCAGTCCCTACTAGCTCGATCAAATCTGATCTCATATCCGAAATAAAACTCCTCAAAATTATTATAGACCTAAATATGACAATGATAATGTAATTAATTTATGAGAGGGAAATTTATTTATATCATCCCTGGATTATGGTTTTAGTATAGAGACACCATAAAGTTGACAATAATTATAATTGCCCACTAATTAGCACCTTTAAGTTAAAAAATCTAAAGATAATTTTATTTTTATTGCATTTACAAACAAAATATGAGAAAAAAACAATTTTGACCTTTTCAAAGGGAAAATAATAAAATTACAAAAATAACCTTAGAATCCTTATAAAAAACGATCAATCTTTTCCTTCATTTTTGCATGTATTTGCTACTGCAAAAACTAGGGGTACGAAAATCGTGTTTTTGAGTCTTAGATTATTTCTTCTCTCTTGTTCTCTTCTTCTCCACCTTCTCTCTTCCTCCTTTTCTCTTTCTTACCATTAGTGATTCACCATTACTGATTTCACTCACTCTCTCTCTCTCTCTCTCTCTCTGTTCTTCTCCTTCTACCGATTCCACATATTCTTTCTCTCTCCATCTTCTTCTCCACTACTGATTTCGGATCTGTGAAGAACGGATCCCAAGTATATGACTACCTTTGTTTTTCGCATATGCATGTTTTCCAAGTATATGCAAACTCATTGACGCTAATAGCGACATTGGGAGATTCTAAAAAACAAATTCTACTTCACATAAGACTAGTTCGAAATTAGACTTCAATTTCAGTATACACAACCATCAAATAAGCTTCCAAAATCAAATATTCATAGATGGAAAATGAAGAAGAAAAGGAAAGGAACAACTTACCGTTGGAGGAAAGAAGGAAGATTAGGTTGCTTCTTTAAAACCCTATATTGCCGGAGAAGAAGATAGGAAAAAACCCTATTGGAGAAGATTCTTCTTCGCAGCAAACTATCAACTCGTAAATGGCCGTTGAAGTCAGGAATAACCTACGTTGCTTGAGATCACGAGATATTGCCTGAGATTTGAAGAAGAAGTCGCCTAAAATCACGAACCGTCGCCTATGATTCTACCTTCTGAAATTGTGATTGCGGAACATCAATGTATTTGGGGAAAACGAAGAAGAAGGGTTGGGGGTATTTAATAAAGATAATTAATTTCATCATTTCACATTACCCATAAGAGTATTTTGGACCGTTGAAATTCAAATTCATGTTGACATTAGCAATTAATGGAAAAAAGTTAACAGAATGAGTCTCTGTGTAACAACGTTTGGGATTTAGAGATAGTACGTGTAGTTGTTGTCAACTTTATGCTAGGCTAACGTCTGTATTTGACCAATAGTCCAAGGAGGTATGAGTAAATTTCTCTTTATGAAAAAATACAAGTCAACTAATTGTTATTGATTAGTACATGAAAAAGAAAATTCACAAATTATAAATGTTTTTTCCTCTAAAAACAAGCAGCAGCTACAACAAGATGGATATAAAATTAAATTCAATTAATGGTACAAAAATAGTTATATTAATTCCATTTATTGTTCAAACTTGCCACCATGTAAGAGTGGAGATATCATATTGTCTCATTTTTCTTTCTAAGAGTAAAGATATATAAGATATTGTGTAAATAAAAGCCGTAGAGTTTTACTCCCCTTCTCCCCCACTCCCCTTCAAAAAAGGATCCAAAGATAAACAATTGAATTACTTGTGTAAACTCAAATTTCCTTAAATTATAATAAACAAATAGACAATTATAAAAAATAAAAATAAAAATAAACAACAAAAAAATAGTGGCAACAAGAAGGTTTATATATATATATATATATATATATATATATATATATATATATATATATATATATATATATATATATATATATATATATATATATATAAACCAAACCCTAAAGCTAAACCTAACTACCTAAGTCGACTCTCAAATCTCACAATCTCAAATCTTCTCTCACTCTCTCTAAAACCAAACCCTAAAGTCCAAACGGTGCTTCCCAAAGTTGGCAACGCCTCTCAGACTCCCAGTCCCTCAATCTCTCTGACTCTCTCGACTCACGACTCTCTCTCATGACTCTCATCGCACCAGAGTCCTTGTTCCCCTTCTTCATCTCTTGAAACCAAGCTTCAACGGGTGTGTTCTTGAGAAGAAACGACAAGGTATTTAGTTTTTCTCCATCCCATATCACGATAGCTGAAGTGTTCCCCTTCTTCATCTCTTGAAACCATGCTTTAGCAGGTGTGTTCTTGAGAAGAAACGACAAGGTATTTAGTCTTTCTCTTTCTCATATCACGATAGTTGAAGTGCTGACTATGATGTGCATTTTATCCTCGGCATCCTTTCAGTGTCAAGTAATTGGGTAGTTGATTCTTCTGTTAATTTATTAGTTTTCTTCCATCACTGGAGAGGGAATATAATAGATTTTGTGTTATGTGAATCTGCTCATTTGAATGATCAAACTATTGGGGGATCTTTCATATTTCCTTGAATTTGTCTGTCTTCACATCATATAAATTGACTATGATATTAATATTATTGTTGATTAAAGCTTCTCATAGTTATTTTCCAACCATCCATAATAATGTATGGATTTTGCTTGGATTTATTTTTATTTGATATACTATTTTTTTTTTTTGGGGTAAAATATTTGATATATTATTCGGTGTTGCATAAAGGTTGTATCCAAATGTAAAGGGTGAGAAGCCTCCTTTTCAATGTAAAACATGTAAGAAATCTCTTTAATCAAAAGCTAACCAAATCTGATGATCACCACTCTTTCTTCACCTTTCTTGGGAAATTTGTTGTATGTTTAGGGTCAATCAGGGTCAATATCAGGGTCAATCCGATCTTGAATCAGGGTTAACCCGGCTTAACCCGGCCCTGTCAATGTCAATCAAGACAGATTAGGGTTAGGCCCAACCCTACCAGGGTAAGGGTTAGGGTTTCACATTTTCTGACTCTGACAGGGTTGGACAGGGTTAGGGTTAAGGTTAAATAGTCAGGGTTGGGGTTAGGGTTTTGAAAAACCCGGTCCAACCTGACCTATTCCAACCCTATATATAATATTTAAAATGGTCAATGGAATTTCGATTTGAAATTCCCAACTGGGTAGAGGGGAGAAAGATGATCATAGAAACAAATTTTAACTTAATTTTATGAATCCTAAAAGCTTGCTATCAAACATGAAGTCGAGTAAAAAGTTTATCCCTAATGGATGAATAAAAGTTTTGCCCCATGAGCTGGTTTGCACCAAAAACATGAAGTAAGGGCTCCTACAATGAAAATCCAATGGGATTTGATGGATTCCTCTTTTTTTTTCTTTTTCTTTTTATTCCTTTAAATTATACTGTACTATTGGTAAGAACTCAATTCATACATATAGGTGGAAATCCAATGGGACTTGATGGATTCAAGCCTACTTAGAGTTTTCATAAATAGAGAAACACTTACAATTTAAGAACTAAAAATAAAAATATTAAAATAAAGCTAAAAAATTGAGTCCAGATTTTCTCCCCACATGGGTATTCTCCCTTGGATCTCCCCCCATCTAGGTTTAGTAAAATCCAGAGTCTAGACATGGTTTTATACCCCATGGATGATGTGAGATCAGGAGGAAGGTACCCACATGCAGGAGAATTGGATTGAGACTCAAAGAAACTAAAGAAAGACAAAGAGCATGAAATCCCTACCCATTGCTTCATTTGCAGTCCTTTGTTTCTTTCCTCCTCTTCTTGTAGTAGGAAATTCTACATCAATAGACAGGAAATTGATATTAGGAATTAGGGCACTTTTGGCATAACATCTCCAAAAAAAAAAATTTGGGATTTTTTAAATGATTTTGATTGGAACTATGTTTGGCACAAACTTGATTATTAGAGCAGTTTTTTTTTTTTTTTTTTTTATTCTATTATTTTTATTTAAAAGTCTCTTAGAGGATTAAAAGAAGAAAAGTGAAGGTGGAATTCGATCTCGAAACCTGTTCTAAAGTAAGCAACACCATAAAATTACTTCTAAAAATTACTTCCAGATCTTTAGAATAAAGAAAATGTTTTCTAAGAGAATTATGCCAGAAAATCGAAGGATGCAAATAAACCTGACAGGCTTTTCCTCCTTAACAGTTCATATCTCGGATCAAAACAAGTCCAAGAATGTTTTAAAATCTTTTAGGCTGTACCTCACATAAAAATAAATAAATTTTAGATACTATAAATCATATAAACAATGGAAATGGAAGCTTCAATAAAACCATATGCAATACACAAAAATCAATGGATCCAAAGAAAATACCAGAAAAAATGGCTGACAAATGAGAAAGCATCATAGCAACATCTTCTTAGAGAGCATTTGGATGATCAATCATCTGTATTCACAAAAAACATGAAGCAAAACCGGAGAGGTCTTCATAAACCGGAGAATTTGATAGATGTTGATTAAAATGAGGATGGTGATACTAGTGAGAGATTGTCTTAAATGGGATTCACATAAATCTTCTATTTTTTGTTAATATCATCATCCATGCACCAATTATGTTTTCCCTAAAATGGAATTCATAAAAATCTTCTAGTTCTTTGTTCCGTTAAGGCTCTTTTTGTTTTGACGTAAATTTTTATGTGTAAAAAAGATTTCGATGTTTAAAATTTGATGTCAAAACAAACGGAACTTAAGGGAAAAAGATCCTCACAACGCGGAAGTGTGGAACCTTTTTCTACACCCTCTTACATAATGAGTGAGGTCTATTATTGACACTCTCTCTCCTCGGATAAAATGTGAACCCTTCTGAAATATTCCATCTCCCAAACCTCTCATTGGTCCAATTTCCCACACTGGCATTGGGGGAAACCCTTGTCCGTTTGTCAATTAATACCCTTCAAGTACTAATTATGTCTTTCTATATATAAGAAGCTACCACCTAACTACGATGCAAGTTGTTGTGATATTGCCCAAATTGAATGGATATGCTTTCGAAGTCGTTACTTAGTTGTTAAGTAAAAAAAGGCGTCCCAATGTACGAGGCTCTCATTACTACAGGGTCTGGGAAGGGGCAGAAAATATACAGTTATACCCCCGCAATGCAAAGAAGCTATTTTCGTATTTCGAACCCGTGACCACCAGATTGCAATATATCAATCTTACAGTCACACCAAAGCTCGTCCTCTAATCCCCCATTTATGATTGGCTAAATGATTGAGATGAATCACTAAATTAATATCAAAAAACATTTTATCTATCAAAGAGTCTAGATGCCAAACCATATTGTTTGAATACCAAAAGTAAAGGATGTGTAGAAAAGGCTTCTTACAATAGGTATATGCAATTCTTTTTTATTTTTTTAAGGGCGTGTTTGTTTTTTTTTATTTTTATTATTATTATTATTATTATTTTTTTTTTTTTTTGGTAAAAAGGCCTTGTTTGTTTGTGTCCAAATTCTCTCCTCTATGGCTCCCCGGCTCCCACCCCATCCAACTGTTGGAGGGGTGAGCCGGCTCAAACTCCAACCCCCTCCAACGGTTGGATGGGGTGGGAGCAGGGGAGCCGTGGAGGAGAGGATTTGGTTCCTGTTTGTTTGCCATATTCCAAAACCAACTGTTTAAAACTATAGCGAAACAGTAATAATATGAAACAAAAATTGTATTTGGTACGGCACGATATCTGTATTATGACCAAACCAATGTGTGTACTAATATTACAGAATTATGAAACCGAACTGAAACCATATCAAATATAATCAGTATAAATTTATAATGATTATCCCTCTTGTATTCCAGATTCTGTATGAAACCATAGCCAGATAAGAAACCACATGTAATTGAATAAAAACTGTATCTAATATCGAACAAAACCATATGCAATACAAAAAAAAATCAATCGATCCAAAGGAAATACCAGGAAAATGACTGACAAATGAGAGAGCATTATCATCAGTAGCAACATCTTCTTAGAGAGTGATAGGGAAAGGATAAAGCAGCCAATTAGAGAAGGACACATGTCCAACACTTGTTGCAAACGAAGAGGGACCAGGTGTCATCGTCCTTAAGCTCGCTAGCCACATCATGAGAAGGATAAAAGGAAGGGTTATCCCAACTGATACGGGGTGAGTGTCTCCCCCAATAATGTTTCAATACATATACTCTAGGATTCAAGTCCTCATAAGAAACACTCAAAGTCATGCCCAACTTTGGAGAAAGGCCCGAACCAAACGGCCCGCTTTGGGAGCCTCGGATAATGAACTTAGTTCAGCCTCAAGGGATAAAACAGCTTTGAGGCCTCGGAGCCTAGCCATAACGATGGCCTCAGAACCTCGCCACAATGAGGGCGGAACCTCAGAAGCCCATTTCTCAGGACCTCGTTGGATCGAGGGCCTTGGAACCTCGTCAAGGATGGGCCCCTTGAATAGACACACGTCCCGTGCCAACTGGATATTAACAAGTGATTAGGGGTCCATCCCGAGAGTCCTCTGTACGGACAGTAAGATTCTCTACACGTTGACTATGGAGTAATCAACAAGATCTCACAAAAAGAGTCAATTGTCGGGTGGCTCAATGATTTATCTAATCTCCACATCAGCGGGCATGAATCACGTTTACAAGGAGGATATTCAGCCACAATAGGGGACATGTCCAACGTCTATAGTTAGGTCATTCCCAGTCTATAAACGGAGGAGACGGACATTGGTAAAGACACATCAAATCTTAAGATTTTGAATTCAGAGTGAGTTAGCTACCTGAATCCCCTTCAAATTAAGGGATAATCCATTCCATTTGTCCCATACTGTTTGTCCATCAAGCTTACTTAGGCATTGGAGTGGCCAGAGGGTTTAACCACCCGACCATCACTACAGTTCTCTGTTTCCTTGTGCAGAAAATCCGATCGAACTAAGGACTAAGCCAGTTCGATGTGACAACACAAAGGATCTTGGGGATAATAGTGGATCAGCACAAAGAAGGGAAGATTCCCTGATGCGAACACATGCCCGCTAGCGAGGATATCTCTAAGCTAGGATAATAAGGACAGTTATGAGAGGTCTACCGCAAGATCGCCATCTGACGGCCTAGGAGATCGCTATCTGACAGCCCAGGAGATCCCCTACCCACATCCGACCCCTACTTTCAAGGGATTGGATCATGGGAATCCAAACCTAGCTACCGATGAAACCGCCATCCCAATTGGTGGTAGGTTGCATGAAGCTAGAATCGTACCCAAAGATATCGAATTACTTCAATCAAGGCCGAAATCTACTCCACTCCATACCTCCATAAATAAAGCTCAGAACGAAAGTAACCGGATCCTAACTTTTATGCTCAGTCCCTTACTATATCAACGCCAATCTGTTGTCGCTGGTTATTGCATGGAGCTTCTGGAGGCTACACTTGTGAAGACAAAAGCAGATTAGATACTAGAGGGCGGGTTCGTAAACCTTGTGGCCATTCCAATGCCTAAGTCAAAACTAGTAACAAGCATAATAGAACTCTATATGATGGGATATAAGAGTTCTTATATAGAAGGATTTAAGCCACTTTTGCATTCAGATCCTACTCTGTCAAAATTGCTTAAACCCTACTCTATAGGAATTCTTTTATTCCATTATACAGAGTTCTATTTTGCTTGTTATTAATTCTGATTTAGGCATCGAAGTGGCCAGAAAGATTACGAATCCATCCTCTATTATCTAATTTTCTTCTATCCTGAGAGGTGTAGCCTCCAAAAACTCCAAGTGAGAACCAACAACAACAAAGAGCATTTAGATGATCAATCATCTGTACTCAAAAAAAAAAAAAAAAAAAAAATTGAAGCAACACCACATAGGCCTTCATAAACAGGAGAATTGATGTTGACTATATTGAAGATGGTGATACTACTAGCTAAGTGAGAGATTATCTTAAAATGGAATTCACATAAATTTTCTCTTTTTGTCAATATCATTAATGTACCAATTATATCTTCCCTTAAAAAAAATTCACAAAAATCTTTTCTTTCTTGTTTTGTTTAGGGAAAAAGATCTTCTGAGTGATCTTTATCTCCATGCCCTCTTCATAATGAGTTATGAGGTCCATTATTGACATTCTCTCTCTCTCTCTCTCCTTATAAAATTCATAACCTTCTAAAAGATTTCGTCTCCCAATCCTCTCATTAGTCCAAGTTCTCACATTAGCATTGTTAAAACCCTTGTCACGTTTATTAATTATTAACCCCCAAATATTAATTATGTCTTTCTATATATAAGAAACCATCACCTAACTACAAATGCAAGTTGCTCTGATATTTCCCAAATTCAATGGTTGTGCTTTCGAAGTTGTTACATAGTTGTTATGTAGTCATGTGTAAATTCTAAGTCCCTCATAAATGATTAGCCAAAATGACGGATTCGCATCCTGTCTTCCCAGTGGTTCTTGAAGGACAGTGGCAACCTGTCCTGGATGGTCGCCACATGGCTCTCAGTAAATCCGAGACCTACGTCCGAGCCGACACCCAGCCGACAAGTCGAGCCGACAGGGGTTGTCGGCTCAGACGCGGGTCTCGGATTCAACCGAGAGTCACGTGGCAGCCATCCGAGATAGGTTGCTGCATCCTCCCATAATCACTGGGAGGAGACGATGTGCATCCCAAAATGACTGAGATGATTCACTAAAATTGGAATTAAAAAACTTTTTGTTTATTGTCAAGATGCCAAATCATCTTGTTTGAATACCCAAAGTAGAGGATGTGTGGGAAAGGCTTCTTACAACAGGCATGTTTGTGGGCTCTGTTTGTTTTGTTTTATTGTAACATTTTTCATGCAAATGATAGTTTTTACATGAATTTTTTTTTTTCTACATTTAAAATTTTCCTATTTTCACAACGTGTTTCTCAAAATAAATAGTGAAAAATCTTATTTTTCAGAGAACTTTTCATTTTCTACCAAACGGAACCTTAATATTTGGAGTCTAAATCCTCTCCTCCTCTCCTCCTCGTCTCTCCGGCTTCCACCCCATCTAATCGTTAGAATCCGTTGGAATTCGAGCCGACTCACAACTCCAACGGTAATATTTGAGTCTAGAAAATACATTGTCAATCTTTATAAAAAAATAACCATAGTAAAAAAAAGATTTTGAACAACGGAGTGGGAGCTACATTAGCACCTCAATAGAAAACCCTATTATGTTCTCCCATGATAAAGTTATGATGTTCCCTGACTGGTGTAGAAATCCTCTCCCGCCGACCTGCCGCTTGCCAAGAGTGGGATTTTAGCCAGCCTACTTCCCCATATATTAGTAGGCAGACCGACTGATCCTCAGCCCTTGGATCAGTCGCAGGAATCTCTTGCCGTGGGAGAGGATTTTTATCCCCCTAACCGTGCCTACCATTTGAGCGATACTGACACCTTTAGCTTGCCATTGGAGTAAAGGGTGCCAATTTGGTACTAAGCTATATACTGAAACCGATAGTTTAAAACCATAGCAAAAAAGAACCGAAACAGTAATATATATATGGTACAGAAAACAGAAATTTTTATTTGGTACAATATGTATCAATATCATGGACCAAAACAATGGTATGTACGAAATAGTACCGAAATATCTAAAACCGTATCGGAACCACATCAAATATAACCTGTATAAATTTATAATGGTTTTCTTCCCTCTTCTTGGACACCAGATTCTATATGAAACTGTATATGTATCGGATAAGAAACCGTATACATATAGAATAAAAACCGTACCGAAACCATACCGATAAAAACAGGTACAATAATAGTATGAAAAAATCTGGACCGAAAACCTGGAACAGTACTGCAAAGATATCATCATTTTAAGGATTCACCTCTCCTCCGCCATTCCGAGGCGGTGGCAACCTTTCTCGATCACGTGGCTCCGGTGAATCCTGACGACCACGCCAAGACGACACCTCCCCGTCGGGGCTTGTCGCCGGGTGTTGGCTCGGCGTGGGTCTCGGTTCCGAGAGCCACGTGACAACCATCCGGAAGGTTGCCCGCCCTCCGCACCCCGGGAGGGGCGTGCGTCCTCATTTTAAACCAAAACCATATTGAAATTACGGATTTCCTCCCAGTGATTCAGGAAGAGGGGGAAGCCGTTGTCTGATGGCCGGTACGTAGGGTTCGGATTCACCCGAGCCCTTTATCTGAACCGACACCCCTTGTCGGCTCAGTTTATCGATTCAATATCGATTCGGATTCACTTGAATCCCACATGTTGGCCATCTGACGAGGGCATCCCCTCCTCCAGAATCACTGGGAAGGGAGGATGTAAATCCATGAAATTACTGATAGGCTTCAAGGGACCGGGATTCTATTATCAAGCGACAGTGACGATCCCGACTGCATATACGCTGATACATTATGAGCGGCTGCGATCTTCACTGCGGGGTTTGGCAACCAAACAGAGGATCCTCGCGCTCGACAATTCCCCTGTCTGAATAAAGCCTGCAGCACTTCCTTTGTTACAACTGGCGAGACACGATCAGCTCTCTCCGCATCGCTGCAACTCGACAACCTTGAGTGTACCAGACTCTTATTTGGGGCGAGTGCCGTCACCTGTGTCGTCGCCTCGTCGGTGTATGAAATAGGGCTTATGGTGAGTAACTGTTCAGTACTCTTTTTTTTTGTCATGGAGTATCGATGAGGTCAAGGATCTCATGGTGTTTCAGAGCGGTTTCAAGGTCTCCGAAGTGATTGATAACTGCTAAGTTAGGGTTTTAGGATTCAAGGGAATGACAGGATTAATGAGAGTGAGTAGTCGCCTAGGAGTACTTTTATTTTTTAGGGTTTGATGGGTATCGTCTTTGTAACTGCTCTCCATTGAAGCAATTTCAATTCAAGTAGTATAATTCGATTTCGTTTCAAATTATTGTATTTTATAAAACTTAGTTCTGATCTTCTGATTGTTCGTGTTCATTTTTCTCGCCCACTCGCCTTTGTAGGTGTAGTTGCTCGATAACCCATTTTGGGGAATATTGTCAGTATCAAATTCGTCAGGGGGTTTATTGGATTCATTTATCCCTCATAAAGGAATCTCCAAATGGTATGTTGTTTATACTTCATTCTTATTACTGGTTTTTTTGTAATGGGTACCTGCACATCTCAATGTCGTGAAACTTTTAAATTTGTGCTTATTTCAGGCTATGTATATCCGTGTTAAGCGTAATAAGACAACCTACTTTCTTCAGTGTGATCCAACTGAAACAATTCTAGATATTAAGCAGAAACTGCAGACACTTATTGATCAATCGGTAAATGATCAACGTTTAATCCTGGTGGCAACAAATGAAATATTGGATGACTCAAAGACATTGGCAGATCTAAAGGTACTGATGCATTGCATTTCTTTATTGTTCTTTCTGTGGACATTCTTATCTTTGTATGTTAATATAATTACGGACATTGCATTACCGTGGAAATAGTTCCTTGCAGTTGTAGGAATGGTTGACTCTAAATGTTTCTTAATTCTTTAATGCCACTTAGGAATTTCTCTATCTTTTACAGGTTGAAAATGATGCTGTTGTGGCCCTTACCTTGAGAAAAGGTTTTATCGCTTACCCTTTTCATTTCTCCGACCCATTTGTCATCCATTTGTCTTTTAATTCATTGTCATTGGATGATTGTTTCTCTATGTACTTTTACATTATTAGACATTTGTATTTATGAGCTTGCTGCTTCAGGTTAGTACTTCAATTTATTATTACAATTGTTTTCTTTTGGAACTTGAACCTCTTTAACTTAGAAATGGGCGTCATTGTCATAAGATATGCTGTTTATTCTACATGTTATAAGTTCTGTTTTAAAATACTATATTCAACTTAAGAATGAGATAGGATAGGAATGTGATTGTCAAAGATTTAACATTCATGAGAATACTGTATAATATTTGGATAGCTATAAGTTTTTAAAGAGGGCTATGAAATGGAGGTTGTATGTTTTAGCAGCTATACACTTACGCATTGTTTCATGTCATGGATTTTATTTCAAAAAGTGTCTGCTTCTTCTTGTAGAAAGGAACTGTGGGGTGGTTGAGAACTACAGGCATTTTTAATTGCATTTAATCCCTAGGCAAATCTCTGTTTCATACTTCTATTTAACATTGAAAAAATCTATGCGATTTTAATACAAAATCAGTGTTATCCTTTAAAAAGTAAAGGTAAATAATAGAATCGCAGATCTCATCATGATAGTGAAGCAGCCTTCAGTTCTACTCTACATACTTGGACCTTTGAAAATGAAAGCAACTCTGTCTAACATACTATAGTGAAGGACAGGAGACATTTTGACGGTGACTTTGTTTAATAAGAGTTCTACTTTATCAAGGGGTGTAGAAAAAGATAGGGAGATTGTTTAATGTCTTTGAAAACACAACGTTGTGGGTGTAGACCCTGTTCCAACAACGAGTTCTGTGACAGTTGGGCAATGTATGGGGTAGTTCTAACACAGATGATCCAATGAGATGCCTAGAGAGTTGATATCAGAGGTGATCCAAGAGGATGTGTAGATTGTTCATCGACAAATAAGCTGTCATGGGACTATGGGAGGCATAGTATTTGATTGTGAAGGAACTCCAGCCCTTGCGATGTTCTTACTGATGTTAGCCTGTGTTCTTTATTAGTATAGCCTGAGTGCAAGGTATTGAACAAAGGCTTGAAACTTTCTAAGGAGCATGATGTTAAAAAAAAATATAAAGTGTCAATATTTGAATATCTTGCAAATTGGCCACGGCATTACAGGAACAAATATGAGGAAGCTTATGGTAATTGAGATGGGTATTGGATCAATCTTACCATATTATTAGTATGTTATTGAAGTTCAATTTGTCTTTTAAGTTTAGGGAGACCAATAAATAGTTGGTGACTTACTTTCATATTCTAGACATCTGTTCTTTTTTCTTCTTTTTTTTCAGGAAAAAAAAAGTTTGGTCGTGAGTTTGTTTTCACCTAATACTTTTTCTCATTGTAGTTCATGTTGGAGGTTAAAGTGACACAGATTTTTAATGTTGAGGAAAGCAAGCAAAAGTATTGACACAGGTTGAGCCAGGGAAGTTCGGCTTTGTTGAAAATTGTGGAATGCTTCTGTTTACTCTCATTCTTTGTCATTTTTTTCTTCTAATTGAAAAAGAGACAAAGGAAAGAGAAGAAGAATGACAGCACAGCTTTCCCAGACATTCAGGAGGTGGGTAGAAAGAAGTATTATGAAACTCTAGTTGAAGTGGTTAGCTGTCTTGAAATTATTTGTTCTTTTACAATATTAAAACTGGGATGAACCCAATAAAACCTGAGATAGGCTTAAAAATCACATTAAAGAATTGGTTTGTTGGAAGATGGTCCTCTTAATATTATAATAGTAAATATATGTAGATGCTGCTGTGTCATTCCTTTCTGTTTTAAACCCTTGATGTGCATGAAGTTGATAAACTTGGGGATATATCTGAATGATGCCAACTTTCTAATCTTGTAGTAGTTCCCTGTGTTCCTCTTTTCTTCTTCTTCTTCTTTTTTTGGAATTCCACTATTGTTATTATCTTTGCATTATTTATGGATGAACTTACCATACATATAGAGGATGAAGTTCTAGGGTGTATGCATGTTTGGTGATGATATAGTTCTTGTTTAGTAACATTAGGGAACTATGGTATTCCTTAATACACACACACACACACAAACATATATATAACAGAATATATGGCATGCAATTTCAGTAAAAAAAAATAATAGACATGATAGGAATGATTGAGATTGACAATCAGATGATACCCTTGGTGTCCAGTTTTGCTATCTCTTGTTTCAATTATAGGGCAAGATATTAAAGAAGATGAGTATAGAATTAGAACCGAATGAATGGAGTTGAGAGGAGCTTGTGTTAGATTAATGTTTTCCATTAAAACCAAGGGTAATTATTACAAGGCATTTATATTTTTTACAATGCTAAATGCTGGCAATTAAAGAGCTAACATACATATAGAATGACTGCATCAGAGCTGAGGATGTTGAGAGGGATGAGTGGAAGGCTATGATGGATAGAATTAGAAGTATACAATTGAGGCAATTCAGGAGTTGCATCAATAGATGACAAGATGAGGAAAGGAAGATTGAGATGGTTGTGCTTATGTGTAATGAGGACTAGCAAATGCACCAGTAAAGAGTGGTGGTAAGTAGAAGATATCTTAGGTTGAAGTTGAGGAAGGACGAGTGCTTATGACCTAATTTCTGATGTGGCTCATTTATCATACCACTTTTTGAGGGACCTTGTCGGCTTATTATTCTTGTTGATATGGCTCATTATCCTACTTCTCCTCTCTCTCTCTCTCTCTCTCTCTCTCTCTCTCTCTCTCTCTCTCATGGAGTAGGTATCCTTTCTTTTTTTTTTTCAATTATTTGCCCATGGAATTTCAGAATTTGAACTTTTCTTTTCTTAGTTGTTTTACGAACTTCTTTTTTCGCTATTCCTTTTCCTTCTGTCTACAGATGATGATGAGTTTGAGGATGTCAACATTGTAAGGCCAGATGAGTTCTATCAATCTCGTGAAGCTGATGGTGGTTCGAACTGGTAAATCAGAGCTTTGCTTGGAATGGGGATAGCTTGAGGTGATCGTCACATGATTATGGGTGCCCATCTGTGTCTGCTTTACCATATTGTTTTCCTCCACCCATAAATATTTGTGGCAGTTTAGAGAACACATTATGTTTGGATTGACAATCCTCTTGTCAAAATGTGTATTCAGAATTAGAACACATTATGTTTGGATTTACCAACTCAGCTCAGCCAACGAGTGCCCAAGCTTACAATGTCATTGATTTGTCATTACCAAATCAATTTTAAGTCAGCAAGAGATGGAACTAGCATTACCAGTTTAAACTTTGAAACTGACAGATAGATTGAATTGGGTGTAAATTGCACTGGTTATTTTGCTCTTCGGTCTCCCCTGAAACCAGATAGGGGCAAATACATGGCCAATCTGTAGGGTGCAAGGGTGCTGTTAATGGCCTAGTTCTTAATATAAGATAGGAACTCATTTCTTTCTAGCAAATTATATGCGCCTTCACACCCCCGTGGGCAGGCAGGCGGGCTCAGGGGCACCAACTCAACCAGGAAAAGGCAAAATGAATAAATGATCTACAGGAAGAAAATTAGTTGGAAGAAGAGATCCGAACCAGAAACAACTGAAATTTTTTCACACAAAAAAAAAAGGGGGGAGATTTTGGGTTTGAACCCAACCTGCTGAAAGGAGTGGGGGGAGATTTCTAGTCAAATAGAATAACCAGAGGAGTGAAGGTTGAGTGGCCCAGTTTTTGGCTACGAGGCTGGCGGCTTCTAATTGTATGGATAGGTAGTCCATAAAAAATAAAAAATAAAAACACAAGATGAGTTTGGGTAAGTAGTGTACCTCATGGAATTGCCACGACATATTTTGTGATTAAATTTAATCATGTCCTTTATGTATTCAATTATTGCCATGCACTTCTTTGTGCTTAAAACTTATAGGTGGACTCAAATTTTATAGGTAGATTTGGCATGGACTAAAATTTAACGACCGATGGCAAAACTTTTGCCTTATTATTATTATTTCTTTTGTTGGTTTTCTTATCTATCTTCCCCATCGGGCTTTGAATACATCAGTTTAGAGTTACAAGCGACGACGAATGCGGGGGGAAGAGGAGATGGGCACCGCCTTAAGGCTCAAGGTGAAGACAAGTGAATTGAGCTCTTGATCTTCTGGGTGCTCGTACTCTATTAGCAGGACACCAACCAACTGAATTAGCAGTTGCCTTAACGAACCCTTAACTTCAAGTTAGCACAATTTTCCTCTTACCCAACCTGGTTAACTGATTACCCCCCTCTGGCTGTTTTTTTTTAATGCGTCCGAGGAAGAATCAAGAAATTAAGAAACAGGATGAGCTTACGAGACAGAAGCCCACACAATCCCAGAGGGACTTTGTGAAATGCGTATGGGAGAAAAGCAAGTAAAGGTTTGGTCTGATGCTGAATAGGTAATCCAACCCTGGATTTGGGTGGTGAGAGCAACTGGGCATAAATTTTTTTTGCTTTGCTTCATATTTCATCTTTGTTTCGATGATACAAAAGAAACACAGGCAGACTACTTTTAGCTCACAGTTTGGCCATTAATGCCAACTCCCAAGGACTGTGATGTATGTCTATATGAATCTTCCTATGATCTAATGGCAGTTCTTTTTTATCTAAAAGAATTAAGGACCAGTTAGAATACCATGTGTCATCAAGACATCCTTGGGTCTACTGAATGTTCCAAATGTCAGGTAATGAAGTGCAGATGATCTCAGAATTTTCTCGGATGCAAGAAACCCACTATGTTGTTAATGTGGAGCAATTATTTTCTTTTAACCTTGGGAACAACCAGTTAACTGTATCACTCGCTCTTGATGTTCAAAAGCCTGCATTTCAGAATTCTACCAAGCATTATCCATAACGTATATCACATGTATATTGGGCACAAACAGAATAAACATTCATTTGTGAGTCTGTACACTCTAGAAACAGCTTCTCCGTGAAACGGGTTAAGGCTGTGTACATAAGCCCTTCCCCGAGATCCTGCCATGGCCACATGCGCTGGAGACGTCCTTCTGTGAGTCTGTACACGTGTTTCTTTTTATCCTCCAGTATCTATCATCAGCATAACGAGGCTACAATAAATATCTGGAGTAGAGTTTCATACTGCTAGAAGCTTTTGGATGTCCTTCTGCAACCAATAGAATGAAAGACATTGATGAGTGAAAGCAATAACACAATTCCCGGAAAAGAACACACAATCCAAGTACCAAAAACCCAATTTGATAGAAGTACAACACTGCAATCTCAACATTTCAAGCTCTTCTTTTACCACATGCTCAAATATAAAGAAACTGATTACATGCCTTTGGCTCTAACCAAGTGATTAACAAGAAGAGCTCGCCCCATTTGCAGATATGTACTCATGAAATCATGGGTATGTGAGTCAATAATGTGGAGGGCGCAAGTAGGGATAACCCTCGCAAACCATGTTCAGAGCAAAGGAAACAGCATCCATGGTATTTTGGTCAACAGACTAAACACCCAAATTTACCCCCACCGAAAGAAAGAGAAAAAATCTTTCTAGTGGAAGCGGCATGCGAAGGAATCCCTGCATCATGCATCCCAAATAGCCCAAACTCAACGACACCCTATAACCCATGGCATGCTAAAAGAGCTACTTTCTCTCATTACTACCTTGATCAGAGGAAGGGGACTTCAAAATTGATAAGCTGGTAAAGAATTCAAAAAGCATCAGTTTCCCTGAATATTTTAATGGATCAATTCAGGTTCACCATCAAGGTCTCAACTTTGGTGAAGCTACACAAACCAGGTCGTTCTTACTTTGCAAACTGATTTGCCTGTCTTCTTATGCCACCCTCATGGATAACTCAACTATTCTAAGATATATCCAAACAAAAACAAAAATGCTAATAAAAGAAACAAATGAAAACCCAAAAGTAGGTCCACACTAAAAGGTTTGGCTAAGGTTTTTTAAAAATGCTGGTGGCCAACCTTATGCACCAACCCTTTGCCTTTATCTGAAATAGGGACCAGCAGCATAAAAGCATTGGTGAGTACTGAAGGAAATCTAATTGACTACCTAAATGGCATGTATTATAATCCTGAATATTGAATTATTTTCGTCGGAGGGGAGAGAATACAGAATTTAATGACTATTAAATTAACTCTGCAAGCATTTATTTTCTGGTCATCAGTGAATGTTTCAACACTCCTGCTGCCAACTTTGAAAACACATGCTATCTCATGTTTTCTAGTTAAGGATGCTGAGCTGGTTTTTCTTTTCAACACAAAATCACAAATTTTGAAGATCGAATTCTGGGAAATCCTTAAGGCCCAAGGGAATCTCATTCCTCAGAATGGTTCATCAGAACACCTCCTGGTCAAAATTGGCTGATGCTATTCATCATTTACTAATTCATTTCACTAATCAAAGTGTGCATGGTAATACCCCATCAACATTAAATTAAGAAACACAAGTAAATTGTTTTAGTGCTTTTAAGGAACTTAAGAACCTTATTATATTTCACATACAATGTAGTTGTCACTTAAGGTATATCCTAAAAGTCAACATTTAAAGCTCAATTATGCACTCCCCAGAGCTCAATTATGCACTCCCCTTCCCAGGAAATAAGTAATTTGTTTCAGTTCCACTTCATTACACTGTTCAAACAACATGGCTGAGTGATACAGTATTTGAATCTCATAGTTAACAGGATTCTACAACATTATAACCCTTCTTATTTATGAACAGCTTTACTTTTCTGTATAAACTGTAATGGATTCAAATAACTTCATTAATAGTTTCAACCAGTCCTAAACTGTCAGGTGATATTTGTTATGTGAAAATAGTCTAAGATTTCAAGGCAGCAGATATTGACCAAAAATTTATCAAAATCTAGAACAATGAGTCAGGGATGAGCCAAACATACCTCAATTTGGAAGGGTGAGGTTGTTGGTGGATATCTTTCCAAAACCTTACCATTTTTGTCCACCAAGAACTTCTCAAAGTTCCACTTTATCAGGTCACCCAGAAAACCTCCTGCGCTTGACTTCAGGAACTGATACACAGGTGCTGTACTTGGCCCGTTCACATCAACCTAGGATACAAGTCTTAGTCCTGATATACTCTCTATCTGTGGCAGTGCATGTGCTCGAACTTGTGCTTTTGTGTGTGTGTGTGTGTGTGAAGGGCAATTGGCAAACCTTATCAAAAATAGGGAATTCTGCTTTAAATCTCGTACAAGCAAACTGCTTGATCTCGGGATTTGAACCAGGCTCTTGAAACCCAAACTGATTGCATGGGAAAGCTAGAATCTCAACTCCTGCATAAAAAAGATTTTAGGATGTCAACTATTAAGAGTAGTAAAATTGAAATCGGAATACATAGTAATTCTGACGGAAGGACAAAAAAAATATAAGTTGGCAAGATGCAAGCTTATAGGACCACTAAATTAGATGCAGTACTTATGTCAATTCTTCCTAGATGGATCACTCAATGCTAAAAAATACTTCTCAAATTACCTGGATTACAAATTAGAATACAACATGGAAAATTGTATATAACAACCACAAATGTTAACCAACTTCTCCTGCATTTGGTTAGAATGTTAGATCTACTGGTACCATCTCAAGGTCCATTGTCATGAAATCATTTAGGTACGCTCCTATAGGTAGATGAAGATCCTTGAAATACTACAGAATGGACAGTTCTGATGAAGACAAAACATGTGTACCCTACATTTCCACCAACACTTTCTGGATTCGTCTTATCACTCACTGATGTGAAGCAGAAAGGATAAAGTGCTCTCTCTCAGACTGGAGAAGCCCAACGCCCAGCAGGCCAAACTATGAGCCACAAAATTGTTACTCCTAGGAACAGAAACAAAATGAATTGAAAAGAAGAGAAGAGAAGGCAGAAGCACCTGACTGTCATGTAAGACAGCAAGAATTCTTTTGGTGGATGACTGCTGATTTTGAAAGTAGCTAATAGAGTCTGACAGTCTGATGCAACAGTAATACTGGTGACACCAGACCTAAACGCCAAGGACAAACCATACTTGATTACCACGGCCTCATTGACAAGAGCCGAAGATGGATGTAAATGGTCAGTCACCACCCACTTCAAGCTACCAATGGGATCAAAATACGAACAGCCCAAACCCATAACTTTACTATTTGGGTTAAGAGCAGCATTAGCATCAGAACACAAACGGAAAGAGGGATACGTGGGGGGAGAAACTAATGGAGGGACATGATGTGTGATAGGGGAAGACGAAGAAGAAGGTTGTAGGCTGAGGCCCGGGAGGGGCTCAGCAATGGCTAGGTTGATGGAATCAATCCAAAGCTTGGCAGGTAGGGGCTGAAGCCCAAAAACATAATTGCGTCATGCTCCATAAGGCTATGGCATGTGCTGAGAAGAAGTCCTGATTCTCCTTTTTGTAAAGAATGACGAAACCAGATCAAGGGTATTAACTCATCGAATGGAACATTGGGGATGACGCTCACTAGTAGACCAAGGCTACAACCAAACCAGCCCTGGGTTGCATAAGGACAGAGAAACAGGCATTGGATGACAAACTCAGGGTCAAGACCACAGCACGGGCACATAGGGATATACCTGGAATATTTCTGTTGGGCTATCACAGAGTTTGTTCACTGAGGTCATTTAGTATATAAACAGGACAAAGATTGGATTGGAGGAGAGGCATTTAATCCTTATGATTATGTTGGTGTGAAAGCCATACTTCATAGGAAAATAACATAAACCTTTGGCAAAGTATAGAAGAACTCGGCATAAAATCCAACAAGCACCAATTGATACAATGATAAAAGACGAAATCATAGCATGCACTCTCAAATTTCAAACAGTTTAACTCACCTTGTGTTTTGTATTTCTCATAGAGGTGGGAGAGTTCCATGTAATTCGATGTGGTCAGACCACTGAAATTCAAAACAAAGCCTTTAGTAAGAACAGAGATGCCTTTAGTAATCTACAAATAAAATTATTGACGTCAGCATAGAGCTACGAAACCAAGATCTTTACAATTACCTCCCCCCCCACCCCCAACACACACCCCCAAAAAAAAAAAAAAAAAAAAAGGTCCAAGAAAGAATTACCATTTTGAAGCCACATTGACAATCAAGAGAACTTTTCCCTTGAATTTGCTAAGAGAAACATCCTTTCCATCAATATCCTGCATCAAAGAACAGCATATTCAATTGGAACTAATCACTTTCGACTACACATGATTCTTAATTAGAAAAGTTTTGCCCAGTCCACATCAGAAAACAAATGGTTAAAGGAAACAGTGTCCTCACCAATGAGCTAGGAAGCATCCTACATATTACTCTGTGACAACACCATGATTTCTTAATAATAAAAATTAATTCTCAAAAAAACAACCATAATTCATGTCGCTGCACAATGAAACCTCACAAAATTAAAATTCTGGAGTTCATTTTCGTGATTTGATCTCCCAACCAATGAATGCACGCAATTTCATTTTGTTCGATTACCAGTTAGAAAGAACACACTTTTTCGATCTCCTTCAACCCAAACAAATAATGCCCCGAAAGAAACAATAGACAATAACAGTAAAATTCGTACCTTGACAGTGAAATCATGAATACTCTTCTCCGTTGTTGCCCTCGCATAAACAATACCTGTTTTCCTCTGAGACTTCCCGATTGTACGAGGAAACCGCGAAGATTGAAGAGAGAAGCCATGGTTTACAAAGGAAGACCTAAGCCCAAATGGGTTTTTCATAGAGGAGTTGAGGAAAGCCATGGGTGGAGAAGAGGTCCATGAAGGATTTGTTTTGGTTTGACATAGGTTCTGCAAAGGTACTGTAGCAGAGAAAGGGCTGGAGAATCCCATGGACGCCATTATGTTCTGGATTTGGTGTTGCAGATAACCAGACTGCAATAATTATTTAGGGTTTTGGAGTTCTAACGAGTGAAAAATTTGTAGTGGAGGCCGCGAATCCACGTGGCCTCCTCAGATATTGCATGAGCCATGAGTTGATGCACTTCCTCTTATATATCGAACCTCTAAAAGTCCTTTAAGCCAGATACCAAATGGACACCAATGTGTACAGTATAGGCCATTTTAACTCGAAACTCTTATTGGACATGTTTTGTGTTCCTAAAATATTTGAGACCAACTTGGCTTAGACTGAAACTGGTCCACACTGACCCGTTCCCTAAAGACAATTACTAACTTAAGCTAACTTAGACTTCTCAAAAGAATGGACCGAGAGAGATTTATACAAATTTAAAATAATCACAAATTATGCAGAATTCAAAAATTTTATACAGTCTGAGTCTAGCCACTCGTGCCCGTTTCTTTGTCATATACGGTCTAGATCCCATTTGGAAGATCAGTCCGGATTCTAACAAAGACAAATGATAACAAATCTCACTTTTATCTTAAAAAGATGAAGAAAAAATAGAATCATTCTCCTTGGTAAAAAGGTCTCTAAGATGTGGAAGGAATGTGGCAAATCAAAAAGGGGATGAATTAACTAAAGATACAAATTTTACAGGGAAAAAAATTCTTACCCGACCTGCATCGAACACGGGAGATGTAAAATGACCATCCTATCCCCTTAGCTGCAAGCTCGTGTATGAATTTCCATTGACCTTTTTACTAGCATAGGAGCTCATTATACATTGAGAGTAATGGACCCCTTATTTATAGAGCAATTGTTGCAAATTTTATTATTAGTGTGACTACTGAATCACAACATCGATTACATTCCTTAAGACTGTAAAAGGGCCCAGTCCTATGGTGCATTATACCCTCAGAAGAAAAACACAGTCTCACAAGCCCCTCCAATAATTGTTACACACTCGCTATATTTAGATATCTTCATAGAAAAATTTCTTAAAATCATCCATGTGGGCCACCTGAAGACGAAGAGCCACGATGAATGATCCATCTCCTTCCCGACCCGGTAGGATAAAGGATTTCCCATCAAACCCAAGCGATCCAGGGCCCATGTGTATAGGCTTCCCCCAACCAAAATCCGCATCGTAGATCGGTAGACCCACCCAACTCGTGACCGCTAGATTAGGATTCCCAAAGAAAACCCCTTGCGTACATCCGACCGTATGGAAAGACGTCCTGAACGGCGTCAGATCATCTTGGCTTTTCAAAAAATCAATGGTGGATCTCACGTACTCATCTGTCATCTTCTCCACTGCCTCTCGGATCTTTCCCGACGCATAACCCAACGGCTTCGCCAACAACTCGCCAGCCAAACTCGTCGGCGTCGTCGGAAATGTCGCATTCCCAAAATACCCCTGCGGAAGCGGCGGCCGCAACCGGTTCCGACAATCGACAACCACGCGCAGCTTGGTCAGCTGCTCGTTATCATGAGCGCGTGCCTTGCACGCGCATCTCCACATGTGACCGGCAACCGCTTCATACCGGCTGAAAACCCGACCGGATTCCTCGGTTCGACCTTCGTTTGCTTTGTTCTTGAGTTTCTCCACCTGATCTGACGTCAGCCTCAGCATTGCTACGGTGGTCTCCTTCTTCCTCTCCACACTTGCATCGGACCGGCCGAGCAGGACAGGAGGCGATCCAAATTCAACATGGTCGAAGATTGGTTCAACCGGTGGTTCACTCGCATGCAAAACAGTCCGGTCTAAGAATAACGTTACCTCAAGCTTCTCTCCACGAGCCACCTTGGCCCATGAATTGATGAATTGAAGTGCAGTTAGGCCGTCGACGATGATATGCGAAATGGCCACGCCGACAGCAATGCCACCGCAGTGGAATCTGGTGAGTTGCATGAGCAGCAATGGAAGTTCATTGATAGGAGTGTTGTAATCAACTCTAGGAATCAATTTTCTGATCTCCGGTGTCGGCCTGAAATCGCCGAAATCATTGATAACCGCCTCCGATTCGGCTTCAAAGAGTTTAGCTCCTAAGGCATTGCACTCGAGCTCAAGCCGGCCACCGCCGATCGAATGAACCCTGCCGGCTAATGGATAAAATTGCACCAGAACTTTGCTTAGAGAATCTCGCAAAATGTCGATGGCTGAAGCAGCAGCGACGTCACCGGAAGTGGGTCGGTAGAAGTAGATGGTGGGTGCATGGGTTAAAGGCTTAACTTGGTCGGATTCCGATAACCAGAGTTTGCCAGAAGGTGTGGGATGAGCTGGTGTAACTGTGTGAGAAGCTTTCAAGGTTAGCATGTTGAGGTAATAGCAGGGTAAAGCTCTTTGTTTGACGCGGTTCTATTGCTGATTCGTTAGTTTACCGTTTCATTTATATAAGATTGAGGCTATGAAGAAGTGAGTTTAGAGATCTCCGAAATAATTGATCACGTAGTCCCATGCATGTACCGACAAGTGTGTTAGTGTCATCATGTGGTAAACCAATCTTGCCCGTTGGATTCATCAAAACACTTGATTTATAGGTACTCATGATCGAGTTTGGATCCCCTACTTGTATATGTACTCTTTTTGGAATTCCATCACCCTAGATGTGGTATGGGACCCATCTCTAGCGTTTGGGAAAAATCAAAATATTAAGGGAAAAAGGGGGAGAGAGAGAGGGGGGGAATGTATTTTTTTATATTATTTTTTTTATTTTTAGTTTAATATGTTAATATGCATTTAAGATTTGTTTAATATGTTGAATATAAAAAATACAATTTTCTTTCAAGAATCTATGCAATAGTTTGTAAAAATACATTTAAAAATTAAAACGTGTATAATTTGTGTATTATATGCTTCTTTATTAATTATGCTCCCACCCACCCACTGTATATAGGTGCGGAACCCACCTCTTGACTGTCGATAAGGGTGTTAGAAATACACTGAAATCGTTTACGGATGATCCAACCCATTTACACCATAATTAGTAAATCGTTTAGTAAATATATAGTTCAGTTTTTTTCTCACCGTTTACATATATGATTTATTTTTAATATTCAACTATTTTAAGTTTAAGGAATTTTGGATATATTTGAATATTCAAGAGTTTCAGTGCCAGAACCATTAAGGCTCCAGAACTAGATTGGATCCTATTTTTTAGGACCTTTTAGTAAAAAGGCAGTTTCGGATCGGTCCCTTTGGGCTAGAACCAGTAAGGAATGGTAGTACCTAGAACCATCCCAATGGACATCCTTAAGATGCTTCTCTTTGGCAATTATGTTCATGGTTTAAATCTTGAAATCAAACTCTGACATTCTTGTTGTTAATGTCTCTGACAGTTTGGCTCATATCCAGTCCGTGCCCACAAACTCAAAGCTTAGCACCTGCCACTTGTAATTTGTGCTAAAATCAATAGATTTTCTCTTACAAAAAAAATTATACATTAGGTGAGAGAAGCACAGAACCCATTACTTTGCCCCAAGACAGAATCCTGTAGAAAAATTAATGGAATCATGATAGGAATCTTTGATGCACATTTTCATCTATTAGATATAGAAAACCATTAGTTTGCTCCAAACAAATCAAACAACTATGGAGCAGAAGGATATTAAGCTGTGACCTCTCTAACTAACCTTTCCAAAATTGGGTGGAAGAAGCAGAGAATCCAGAATGATGGCACAGCAAATAAAAATGTGATAAAAAAGTATACAACAAGAATTACAATGCTACCCATGATCACATAACTAAGCATCAACGTGATTATGAATACCACAAGGAACTTTACTATTAGTTGCACCAATGATGGAAGTGATCTGTGAAGGTTGATCACTGTTTGTCTGGCATCAAAGAAACCTGGAGGAGATTCATGGAGGTTCTCAACAGATGATGATGGAAAACTTCCTTGAGAAACTGAATCTGTAGTAGGAGGGCAACTTGTTCGATTTCCGGTTGCGCTTTCGACTAACCAGAGAAGAAAGTAGTTCTTCCTTGGGAACTTGAGATTCCCTTTCCAGACCAGCTTGAAGCACAAAAACTGGCACCATGGGCATGAGATAAGGATTGGTAGCTGCATAGATAGGAATGGGAATTTGATCTCAACTGATTGGAGGGAGAGTATGCAAGTCTTGCAGAGGCTGTGTCCACACCAGAGTATATGAGGTTCATTCTCCACAAGGTTAAGGGACTCCCAGCATATAGGACATTCAAGAAAATTTTCCTCTTCCTTTGCATTCATGAAGCTCAGTAAATAAACAATGTCAGATTAGCTGGGTTGCAAGGAGCAGAGGGTCTTACACTTCAAGCTGTGAAGTTTCAAAGCAAAGATACAATGTTAGGATCTCCTCTTACAGAAGCATCAAATAATGAAATCATTTCAATAATTGTGCACATGATCCAAGCTTCCTAGCTATTCTACTGGCGCCCATAGGCGATTTTTACACTTCTAGAGTTACAGGTGAGGAGAGAGGAGGGAATGATGTGAACCAGTACAGTAGCCAATCAAAGGCGGTGGGTCTCATAGCAAATCAGTCGTTCATCTCGCTTGGATTGGTATTAAGTGTCTGGTGTTGGTTTCGAGGTGAGTGTTAGGCACAATGTGAAGATGGAAGAGCCGAACCCATGATTCTGAAAGTCCTTATATATATTGCACTACTTTTACAAATAAGAAGTAATAACAAGCAAAAATTATGCGCTCTTACAGTCGCAGGAGAGAGAGAGAGAGAGAGAGAGAGGCCATTAACATTTTGAACCTGTACTAATGTTGTGTCCATAACATAAATTGTCCTCCATATATATATATATATATATATATGAACTGACACAAAACCATGAACTGAGTAAAAATCTTTAAATGATAAGAAAAATATAAATGAAAGAGAAACATATCCACAGGTAGTATCCTTATTGTAAGATCTGATGATCAGTTGTTGGAAGGGATAAAAACACTAACCACTAAGACGACAATCTCTGCAATATATTCCTGCAACCTTGCAGGCTAATGTACCAATGCCCTTTTCATTTTATTCACTCACTCTCAATGGTAAAGAGAGCAGGGAGGACCTTAAATCGACCTACCCAACAACTCTCCAAATTATAAAAAATAAAATAATCAAGACTGCAATTATTAGTAATCTGGATTCTAGAATGAAACATATCCAATCTTTAAATGTCATGAGTTCATTTTTTCTACATTTGTTCAACAAACCAGTATGACTCTTGATGTCAGGTACCCATTTTCATGGTATATTCGAATTTACTAAGACAACTGGCAACTTATTAGATGAAAGCCAAATGGGCCCACCTATTCTTCGAGCCTTTCCCTTTAGATTCCAAAACTTTTCAACCCATTATCACTGTGTCAAGTGGCAAAAAGGAGCAATTTTTTTCTTTGTTTAGCAAAAATGCAACCCAAAATGTGCGATGGGGTTGATGCTTTGGCAAGTCATTAAGCATTAATGTGTCTTTCTTTTCTTTTTTTTCAATTCAAAATTTTTTTTTTCTTGTTTTCCAAACATCATTGGCTAAGAGATGTCAAGAAAGAAGAAAACAAATACGAATCAATCGACCTTATTGGCTTGTCACCACCAAACAAATGCCCTGTGGCTGTTAATGGGTTAGGTTGGTCTTCGAGCAGACTGTAGACTGGTCAGGCTGATCCAAATGGTTAAACCGATTGGGGTCACCCAAGCATAAGAAGAGATGATGAAATCAACCTTGCTTGGTTATCCCGGGAAAAACCAGCTTAATAGACCTGACCCGGTTGACCTAGATGGGGTTTGCATCAACCCATAAAATCCAGGATTTTTCTACTTGAGAAACTTTGATCTTCCAAATATAGTTGTATGAACAACAAAGTGGTTATAGGCAACCCGAAAGAAAGATATATCAGCCAAATCAACCAAAACATTCTGATGATCGAACCATTTGACCAGGACCCGACCATCAAAACTGAAACATATCTGGTCTTGCTGGGTCTGATAATTAAGCTTTACGTAGTTGTCCTTGTATATTGTAGGTTTAAGTAATCACACACTGCAATGGAGTAGGTAAAAAGTAAAAATGTAAAATATTGGTCCTTTCTTCAAAGTAAACTTACAGCATGGAAAATTGAAATTCACATAATGATTACTTAAAGAAATGTTAAAAAGAATAAATAAAAATAAAGGGCAAATGAAAGAAGGTAACCTTCGTCAATGATTATAGGGTTAGGTTGATTCTAATGTGCTCTTATTAGGGTTAAATAGAAAAAGACTAAACACTACTTTAGGGAAAGGGTTTTCATAATCCCACATCACACCAGTAGGGGTGTAGACACTAGTATAGGGGTGTAGGAAACGATATTTCCAATAGATAGACCCACATAGTCAAGGTGAGAGAGAGATGATACCATAATGTGAGAGGGTGTGGGAAGGAATCCCTACAATGACGTTGTGAGAATTTTTTTTCCTTTAATTGCTTTTACGTGTAATATTTTACATATTGAATTTTTTTTCAATATTTGTTTCTAGGAGGTAAAAGAAAGCTTTAAAATTACTATATTTTACCTCATGAAAACAAACATTAAAAAACTTTTAATATATAAAATGTTATATGTAAAATTTTAAATCAAAACAAACAAAACCTTTATTTAAATATGTCAAGAGTTCTAAATCAAAGATATAATATATATTAATCAAACCTAGCTCTAATGATCCTATTCAAATCTCTTCAACCATGTGATATTTTTATGTGACATGACAAACTCATAAACCCAAACTATAGTTTTATTATTAGGTAAGCACTGTAATTAATCAAACATTTAATTGATGTTAATATTAATCTTCGGTCCACTTTTCTCAACTGATCTCTTAATTAGTTCATTCTAATGTAATCTAGAAAAAAAAAAAAAAAACTAAATTAATGATGGAACTTAATTTAACTACCCTAAATTGAACATATAATAGATATTAATCAGTCCTAGCCATTCACCAAACCAAACCGTTAAGGCTGGGTGTCTATTGATCAATTTCTTTCGATCAGGTTTAGTTTTGGTTTTTTTATCGGGTTGGTTTAATGAATAGGCTCTTATAAATCCATTATCAGATTGTTATCATTTCAGTGTGATTTCTTATATGTATATATGTATTAAAAGACTATGTTAATGAGCTCTTATTGGTCCAGTATTAGGTTGGTACCACTTTGTTTTCAGTTTCGATGTCCAGTATGTTTATTTATCAAAAGAGTGTAAACATTTGTTACTTCAACTTATACCACACTTAAACACAAGAATTTGATGAAATTAATATATTTCGAAACCATGAGTGTAGATCAGGTACCTGCCTGCACGTACATGTACTCTCCATAGGACTTCATTATTGTCTATATCCAGTGGATCCCATATTTTAGAAGTGGGTCTCACACCTCGTGGATGGTGATAGAAATCCATAGAGGGTATACATACAAAGATCTAATGCCTTTAAATGTTTGACAATTAAGTTAAAGAAGATCAAGTTGAGTGAAGAGATCCTACTAGCCGATGAATTCTGGCTAATTAGTTAAGAATAAGGGTTGTCTTGGTCTGTTGTTAATCATGCTGCGTGTAGTTTAAGGTATGTTTTGTAAGAGAGCAAAGCATTGTAAAAGTTTTGGGTGAAAAAGCACTGTAAAAGTTTTTGGTGGAAAAAGCATTGTAGAAGTTACTCTAGAGAGATAAAACATTAATTAAAAGCTAATCTAGAGAGAGAAAACATTAATTAAAGTCAAATGGATGCATCGGTGAGCAGGGAAAGCAGTCATCTTGGGTTAGCCTCTATAACCTTAGTGAATGTGGCTTTCATAACTTAAGGTTTAAGATTTAAAAGCTTGAAAGTAAAAACATAAAATATACTTTCTTGCAAGCAAGAACATAAAATATATTTTCATGCATTGAGTGATGGGAATATTGTTGGAGTTCTTAGTTTTACTTCTCTGATTATCTTGAGAAGGAGTATCTGCATTTGTATTCATTCTAATCGTCTCCAAGACATTAACAAAGGTTGTTGTGTAGTAGTTGTTCTCTTCTATTTGTTGGGCCTTAGTTATGTTGTTGTTGTTGTTATTCTATTTTGATTTTGTCTGAGTTCTTGTCAAGGGTCAAGTTTGTTGTGTTATCCATTTTAGATCAACAAAATTTTTATTTAACTAAAAAAAAGAAAAAAAGAGTAGAAGTAGACCCTCCTCTCTCTCTCTCTCTCTCTCTCTCTCTCTCTCTCTCTCTCTCTCTCTCTCTCTCTCTCTCTCTCTCTTTGAATTTGGATTTCAAATTTGACATATGGTCTATCAAGATATATTAGGCATTCAATGGTTACATTTGCCCTTTGACCCTTTCATGTGACAAAATTGAATATCCTAAGTAGAGATATTTTAAGTTGATTTTATGATTAGGAAAACTTTTGCCTTCCAATATTTTTGTATCCTTTTGGACCTACTTTACCTCAACACATTGTAAGGAGGGTATTTTTTTCATCGTCCATTTTTGGTTGGATAGGACTCTGCAAACAGTGGGGAGATGTTGGCAGAGTGTATTCGGGTCGGGTTATAATCCAGATCGGGCTAACCCGATTTCACCTTATTCGGGTCGGGTGACCCATTTTCACCTTATATATATGGGCCGGGTCATAATCCGAGTCAAATTGACCCGGTTTGATTGAACCGGGTTGATTTTAGTTCGGATCAGGTTTAACCGACCCGGGTTACCTGGGTAGAGGTTCTGACGCCGGGTCAGTCTCAGGTCAACCCGGTCAGCCGCCTTTTTTTTTTTTTAATCCAGCGAGTGGATCTCACTCGCTTCTTTCTCCGGCACGTGACAGCGCGTCCAGCTGCCAGTGACGGCGAATTTTTTTATCGCCATGACCGTCTCAGGGAGATCTACACATTGATATATTTTTCTTGTAATTTTGACGATCGAAAAATTATCCGATTATTTAAATCTCTTCTTTTTTCACAAAAAATTCAAATGAAAACTAAAAAGAATTTTCTTCATGTTTCAATACTCAATGATTTAAATCCATGTGGGATGGCTATGATACCACTGTAGGATTTTCATTCATCCTAATAAAATTCATTTCAATAAATCTCATATGGAAAATAAAACACATTTGAGTAATAACATAATCATTAAAAGAGATGGGACATACCTCTTAGTAGAAGATTGTTTTCCGTCTTGTTTTTTGTCTTCTTCCCAACAGAGATCTTTTACAGTCTCCTCTCCCTTAGGTATGAGTCCTTTTGTACACAGAGAGAGACTATAGGGACCCTGCTTCATATTTATAATGATTTGGATTTCATAATGAAATAGATTTGATTTATATTTGGAAAGGGATAATCAATCAATATTGATTGGATTTCCACCAGTCAAAATAGGCAAGTAAGATAATGTTGTCCATAATAATAAAATCAGAAAAAGATTTTACAGGATAGGACTCTGGAAACAGTGGGTAGGATGTTGGCAGATGTGGCCCAGTTGCCATGATAACAAAGGGTGTATGCATGGTTGGTTAGTTCCCCTTTTAACCTGGTAGTTGCCAATGATGGGGTAATGGTTACAAAAGATTTGCAAAGATATATGAGGGTTCTGGTCTTGTTAAGAGAGACATTAGAGACCAGATGGCAACTCTCATTTTCAGTTGGTCTTCAATAGTCGGAATCGTCGCGTGAGAATACTGAAGGCAGAGCTGTATATGGCTTTAGTGACAACATTATCGAGGTTTCTTGGACAAAACTAATGTAAGCCTTTTTGGATTCAGATTTACCATTATCCGCCTAACTTAAGGAAGCGGCCTCATCTGTCGCAGTCGTAAATGCGACAGAGCGTGTTGCACCCGCTGGATGGGTGATACCTAGACAAACTGAAATCCGATGCCTAATATTGATTACTTGCAAAATTAAAAGGTGAATTAGTGTGGCATGATATCGAAAACCTGAGTCTGATGGAAACGTGTCTCATGGTAGATAATAGAAAGAAAAAAAATTCATCTAACCCCCAAAAACTATGTCAAATTCGATCTAACCCCCAACAATTTCAAAAGTCTCATCTACTACCCAAAAAGTTTCCAAATGTCTCATCTACCTCCCAAAATTTTTTCCCCGTTAGTCAAAGAGACCCCACCTGTTAGTAGAGTTTCGTTAGTTGCAAATATTAGGACAATATTGCCCTTATTCCAAAGGTAAAAGACCGTAATGCCCCCAAGCTAAAAAACACCTTTACCTAAAACCAACGGCAGTGATTTGCAGAGAATGGTTTTGTTTGAAGGAAGATGAAGAAGCACTTGTTTTGTACCTGAGAATAGCTATCAAATCTCTCGAAACGGATTCGTTACCGAGTCTGAAACGTCCGTTGATGAGTCGATTAAGCCAGAGAGGTCTTGATGCAGGTCTCTAATCGAAATGGAAGAAAATTGGGCGATTTCTAACTGGAGATTATGACTACCTAGATGTGATCGTAGAAGGAAATCGATACTTGGTGGAAGTGTCATTGGCAGCTGAATTCACGATTGCTCGACCGACAGATGAGTATCTGTCATTGCTGAAGGTGTTCCCTGCAATTTTTGTTGGAAAACCAGAGGAGCTGAATTCACGATTTCTCCAGAAACACTAGTTCCAGTGAGATTAAACCTCCTGAGATGCCTGAAATTGCCGAGCTTTCCAGTCAGAGTCCCGACCATAGATGGATTTTCGATGAACACAAGTTCTTCTAAGGTAGAACCCAAGGTTGAGAGGAACCCAGGGAAAGAAACCTGGGTTTCTGTGAAACATCTATAGAAGAAAAGCTTGCGGAGATAGATGAAGGAGGAGAGTCGAGGGGAAAGCATGGAATTAAAAGTGCAAGGAGGGTTAGGAGAGAAATCTGAAACGTAACCAAAGTTGAGCTCTGTGATGTGAGGGGTAATGGTACCATTTTCGTCTGAGAAATAGTCACAGACGATTCCATGAGGAGCTGAGTTGCAGAGGTCGTCAGGGAAGAGAGATCGCCAATCGATGCCGGAGTTGATTGAATCCAACACTTGATATAGAGATTCCTGCTCGTCGTAGTAGAGGAAAGTAGAAGAGACAGAGTATGCAACGATGAAGCAGAGGACAAGAAGGCAGATGAGAGCTATAGAACGTGTATCCTCCCTGTAAATCTCATCATGGTCTATATCTAGTGAAATCATTTTATAGAGATGGGTTTCACATTTTATATTACCCAGAGCATGTCATCGAGTTTCAACCATATTTTTCGACCGAAAATATGGTCGTAACTGAAATTTTAGCCGAATTTTTGTATTTTTGGTACCGAGAGCACATCTCGTTTCGTATAGACCAGAAATTGAAACATTTCTGCCGAAATCAGAAATTTCAGCCGAAATTTGAAATTATGGTCGATACCCAGTATCGTTTCGGGTTAGCTAAAATCCGAAATATTCCAGCCAAAATTCTTAACTATTCCCATAACTCAATGTTTTATTTTAATGTTTTAAAATTTCATTTTACTGTTTTAAAGAAAGGACAAATTAGTAACTTTATCTCATTTTAATGTTTTAAAGTTTGAAATAGAAAGGGTAGAAATGTCTACTCATATGTTCAGTCCATTCTGTCATTTAAATGGGGCCGGTTAGAATATCTGGAAACCATTGGGTAGTAGATCGAATTTGACATAGTTTTTGGGGGTTAGATGAAATTTTTTCAAAATACAGAACTTTAATTCATCTATCAAACTTTGTATCGTAGCAGATAAGGTTTGCATCAACAATCATGGCAACCCTCTCTAAGGCTAGGTCTAGAGGCCCTGGGCATGGGGAGGAGGATGAGAAAAGGAAGGGAAAAAGGAAGAGAGGAAGGCCACCGAAGGCTGAGGTCGATGATGGGATGAAGAGTAGGATGAGGAGGGGAAGGAAGGAGGATCTTGGTTTTTGAAGGGGTTTCGTTCGTCATCAACGTTTTGGAGGGGTTTCATTAAAGATGAAGAGAAGGGGAAGGAAGCTTGATGGACGAAGTGTTGAGAGAAACCATCATTCGAATTCTGCAGGTTTTCGATATCATTTTACACTAACTCACCTTCTAATTTTGTAGGTCATCAATATCAGGCGTCGGATTTTAGTTTGTCCAAGCGTCACCCATCCAGCGGGTGCAACACTCCGTATTGCATTTTTGACTGCGACAGACGAGCTCGCTCCCTGATTTACCTAGACACTCATTTGACAATTGATTTATTACACAGAATTATCCTCTCTTGACAAAAGTTACATGGACTATTTCTGAAACAATGTTTTATAATAGTATAGTCTACATCGGGCGTTAAAAATTGATAGGAAAAATTCCGAAATATTTTTAGGATAATACTATCCTTATTCAATGTAAAATAACGTAAATATGCCATTGTCTATTTCTGGAATGAGATCTCTGCAAGTTCTCCAACCTTCTTGTTCCAGAGGCGAACGATGATATATTTATGTAATTTTACATTGAGTAAGGGTAGTATTGTTTTAAAAGAATTTCATCAGTTTTTGACATCCGGTGTGGACTATACTGTTATATAAAACATTGTTTCAAGGGTAGTCCATGTAACTTTTATCAACAGAGGGTAGCTCTGTGTAGTAGACCAATGGTCAAGAGGGTATTTGAGTAAATTTTCTTAATACTAATAATAGAAACATTCACTCTAATGGGAATCCTCCTCCTTAAAAGAAAATAAAGAACTAAAAAAAAAACAAAATCCCATTCCTAACCAAGGACTTGGATCTTCTCCTGTGGCTTAGCCGTGCCAACTGTCCATCAGAGAAGTTGAGATGCTTGACAGCCATGTCGATGTTTCCTAACCCGTTCAATGGACCATTGGTGGATTAGGTGACAAGAGAGGATTTTTTTTTCCATAATCAAGTGGACCAGAACCTCATGAACCCAATTCGAACCGGACTGGATCAAGTTCTTGTCTGTTTGGACCTGACAGCCCCAAAATGAACCGTAAAAATATGATGACACGTTAAAACCTAAAACCATGACTCGGAGTCCCGACTTGTGCGACCGCGACAGCCGTGACTGGTGGTCACGACTTACTCGAGCGCAAGACTCTTGCACAGAGAGATGGCAAAACCCTTGAAGAAAAACACAGCAAAAGGTAAATATCGTTTCTTCAGCTTTTCTTTTTTTTTTTTTGGTCACATATTTTCGTGAACTTCGTCCCTGAATCGATTTTATTTATTATTTTACTTCTTTGTGTTTTGTTTCCTCAGTTCAAATGAGCTTGAGTTGAGATTTAGCTTTATCTTTACCAGTCTTTTTAGTTTCTGCTACACATTGGATGTACTGCAGTTGAAAATATGTATTTGATAGAACCAAGCTGACAGCGTTTCCGATTCTGTAACAATTTTAATTATAAAAAAAAAAAGGAGTAAGGTTTAGGTTTTTGGGTTTTGACAGATTTTGTTAATCTTCAGAAAGAAAGAAATTTCATTTAATTTGGATGTGCGTTCTACCGGATTCTTCATTTCCTGTATAAATTAGTTTAAAGAAAAAAAAAAATTCTGAGCTGAAACAGAGGGAAAGCTGCCACAAGGCAGCTGAGTCAAAGTTGATTCTTCATGTGGGTCAGTGGATGATGGTTTGAGTTACGAGTCTACTCCTTGGAACATTTGATTGAATCATCACCACCATCTACAGTCACTATCTTGCATTGCACTGGAAGGACTGAGAGTGAAATCCCTCACCATAAATAAACTATAAAAATTGAAAGATGGAGGGGTTTGCGGCTTAATGAGTGAGAGAATTAAGTACCCATCCAGCTGTTGTGTGGTGGCTTATATTGGCCTCTGGGTATGATCCAATGATAGATTGTATTGAAGCCTGCTATATTGGCTTCTACCAGCTTGGCGCACAAGATCTTAGGATTTTCTAATATTGAAATGATCTGTTTAGATGGTTTCATCAGCTTCCACATGTAAGAGTGAATTCTCAGCTGCCAAATGCAAGTATACTGGTAAAAATTCAATACAGAACAGTCTACGGGACTTTATATTTTCGAAATGCTTGTACTGATCCACCGACTTAGAGAAGTAAAAAAAATCCAGAAGCAATTACTAAAACTAGATCAACATGACTTGGACTAAACCAAACCAAGTTAAACCCAGAGAAAGACCAAGAAAAGCTGTAACTCAGGCAAATCTTGCTTTCACAGGGTTCTGGGAGGGTTGGATCAGAGTTGGTCCTAACGTTAAGTATGTTTTGCACAAAGTGGTTGCCCTTAGACTCATGTGTGCATAACTCTTCAAGCTGGCAGCCCAAGCTTTTGCATCCAACCAAGCTATGGCCCCTAGATGAAGACTAAAAAAAAAGCAGAAACCTGACAAATTGAACCCAATAACCATGATTCTACAACATCAGATATTTCCTCTGTTGACATCTATAAACTATCCTTTTGGGAAGAATAATACTTGCTCGCTTTTTTTGCACTGCTGTGGGAAACTATTTTCAAGGTGGACGCTTTGTTACTTTTTTTGATGATTTATTTTGCAGGTTCCATTTGGATGGGCAGTAGTTGAGTTACAGCTTTCTGTCTATGTCAGAGGTGCAGGTGAGTTGTGTTTTTAAGTGTACAATTTTTCTATTTCCATTTAAATGCTATGGAAACGATGGTAAGGGATGCAGGATTTGGCATATCCCTTAACCAGACAAGAATATTAATCTGTTGATTATATGGTCCTCTAACTGGTTGGTTGAAGTCAATAAAGGAATCTTGTGTATGTTTTGTGATGTATTGTGCTGTATTTATTCATTATGCATGTGAGTGGATAGTTGAATCTATTTATTCTATTTTTTATTAAACCTTTTCTGCTATGGTGGGAGTTCTTTTTGCTTTATCATCCGCTTTCAGAAGTTCTTTTTTGTTTTTGTGTTCTATTTTGTTGTTTGCTTATTATAGCATGTGTTGTAAATGGGATGTATTAATCAAAACTGTGAACAATGTGATTTTTCTTCATCACGGTGGGGGTTTTGTGAATGGTTTGTGATGTTTATATGGCATTTTGATTTTTAGAAAAACTTCTCTATATGATGCTTTCTATATTATGAAGACAGAAGATGGCAGACCAGATGGTAACATTCATGTGTCGTTGGGATGGGAGGATTACAACTGGACCTCAAGGCGCGGATTATGAAGGTGGTAGGCTGAAAGGCATTCGTGTCAACTGTAGAACGAATCACTCCGAATTGTTGGGTCGGATGTATGAGATCACAAAGTATGACAGGAGGCAGTTTAATATTAAGATGACTTGCAGGTACCCGATGTCTAAGGGATACATAGCCTATGAGATAGATGACAACGATTCCACTGAGATTATGCTTGAATTGGGAAGACAGCAAAATGGCCATGGGGTAGAGCTGTACTTGGAAAAGGATCAAGTCCAAATCAACAATGTAAGAGATGATCAGCAGGTCATTGAGAGTGGTCTGTTCACTCATATGCTTGTCCAAGGTAGTGAAAAATTCAATCTTCCATAATTTCGCAATTATGAGGACTAGGGCTTCACCACTTGCATTACATGTGTTTATTGTTCTTCTGTTTTATGTGCTGCATGCAGACACCAATATTCAATTGGTCACTGAGTGTCCTGCTGACCCAGAACAATTAGTCCCTGGGCCCATTGATACCAGTGTACTCACACTACAAGGAGATCATAGATCCCAAGCTATATGGGATGGTGAGGTTGGTATTTGTCTCATTCTTATAAATGATAAAGCTACACATGTGTTTGACTGATATGCAATGTACTTTTTCTTAGGACATTGGGATATTGAAATGTACTCAGAGAATAGGGCGTTTAGCAGATTGGCCTTTGCATACTGATCTTGTGAAGTATATTATAAGAGCAGGACTCTATCACCTGTCTAGGGTTAATTGTATGAGGATGGATCGTCCATTGATCACCGCGTTAGTAGAGCGATGGCGCCGTGAGACCCACACGTTTCATCTTGCGGTGGGTGAGATGACCATCACTCTACAAGATACAGCCATTCTCCTTGGGCTTCGTGTACACGGTGACCCAGTGACTGGTAGGACTGACTACACATGGGCAGAGCTCTGCAAGGACTTATTGGGGAGGAAGCCAGAGTCACAGTACTTGAGCGGATCATCACTAAAGATGACCTGGCTACATACACATTTTCACCAACTTCCAGAAGGCGCTAGTCCTATGGTTCAGGAGCAATATGCCCGGGCATACATGTTGTACTTGCTTGGGAGTACTATCTTTGTAGACAAGTCTGGAGATTCCGTGCAGTTAATTTATCTTCCACTCCTCAGCGACTTTGATGCAGCTGGGAGACTGAGCTGGGGTAGTGCTGCATTAGCATTCTTGATGCGAGAGTTGTGTAGGGCTACTTCTAGGCGGATGTCTGAGATTGCTGGGTGTTTAACCCTATTGCAGGTATATGCCACCCAGTATTACCATGTATATTTATGTTCAAGCTGTCTTACTGTGTTATAACACCATTCCAACTTCAGTTATGGGCATGGGAGCGAATGCGTATTGGTTTTCCTAATAAACGTGAGCCTCAGACTCCTCCAGGAGGTGCTTCAACAACTGATAATGGTTCACTTGGTGCTTCAGAAATTGCAGTTCAGACACCAACAGATCCAATGCTAACAGACTTGGCAATGCAGTCACCAACAGATGCACTGCTACTAGTAGCAGATGAGCAGTCATCTGCACTTGCAGATCCATTAGGGTGCAGGTAAATTATATATATATATATTTTTTTTGGGGGGAGGGAGGTTAGAATTATATGGTTTTCGTTAGAGAGTAATCATTATATTCTGCCAGGTGACTTTTTTATTGTGAACTTTTTTAACCTTTCCACCCAGGTGGAATGTACCGATGTCACACACTGAGAGCCCAAAGATTGTTTTGCGTTACTATAGATCTCAACTTGACCACCTGATGGAGGATCAGGTATAAATTAAACTCTAGCTGTTTATCATTTGTATAAATCATCACATTTACCTGAGTCTGTAAATAGCTTGTGTATTCTGTTTCCTATAAATGTAGGTTGTTTGGCAACCATATACCCCTGAGATTTTGGCAGCATTACCTGAAATATGTAGGAGTGATCAGGATGTGTGGCGGACAATAGTACCCCTCATTTGTTTTGACATTGTAGAGTGGCACTTACCTCAGAGAGTTATGCGTCAATTTGGTCTACAGCAGACAATTCCAGAGAATATAAATCTTGACCAGGGACTCCATAGCATCACCAGGCAGGGGAGGCCCACTATAAATTGGAAGGTACATCATGCTGAGTATATCTCTCTATGGGAGAATCGCTTGTCAAGCATTACTGAAGGAGCTCCTGAGAATGGCACAATGCACTGTAACAGTCAATATATGGAGTGGTATCGTCGCATCACTCGTCGCTTCGTTGGTCATCCCAATGATACACCAGTTATGCGCTACCAACTTAAGGGACATGATCAACAAATATTGGTAACCTTTTTATGTTTACCTCAATTATTGTCCTTTCATTTCAAAATTTCAGTCACTTCTTTGCATCTCCTAAAGTAAGTCCGGGTGAAATGGCAGGTTAGGTGCATGACTAAGATGCAATCCCGTATCAGTATGACCCTTCAAAATCTTACTCCTACGTGTACATGTGGTGCACGCTCAACATTTGAGGAGCTTAGAGATATGATAGATGGCGCAATTCAGCAGGTTCGTGAAGGACGTCAGACTGAGCCAGTCCCAATAGTAGCACCTGCAACTGGTCGGAAATATACCAGAAAGCGGCGCAAAGCTGAGGACTAGGACAAATAGCAGCACTGGTGGCTCCACCTTTACTAGCTAGAGGTACTTTACTTTAGAGTAGATAAAACCTGTGGATCCTACTCCAGCTCCTCAGATGCAACCACTGCCACCAGGAGCTTCAGATGTTCCTGGCACATTGGTTGGGCATGTGAGCAGTTCTAACTCTGGTTGATGCATAAGTAGCAGTAGCATCAAGCTGATCCCACTATGGGAGTGTATCATAGGTCACCTAGAAGAACAGGAAGGTCACAATGAAGAAGTATCATGACCAACGAGCAGATTGGTTGGGTGAGGGAACTTATATATGATTGGCCCTAGAGAGTTGATATCAGAGGTGATCCAGGAGGATGTGTAGATTGTTCATTGACAGATAAGCTGTCATGGGATTTATGGGAGGCATAGTGTTTGATTGTGAAGGAACTACAGCCCTTGTGATGTCCTTACTGATGGTAGCCTGTGTTTTGTATTAGTAAAGCCTCAGTGCAAGGTATTGAACAAAGCTTGATACTTTCTAAGGATCATGATGTTAAAAAAAATTAAAAAAAGGTGTCCCTATTTGAATATCTTGCGAATTGGCCATGGGATTACAGGATTAAATATGAGGAAGCTTATTGGTAATTGAGATGGGTATTGGATCAATCTTACCATATTATTAGTATGTTATTGAAGTTCAATTTGTCTTTTAAGTTTAGGGAGACCAATAAGTAGTTGGAGACCTATGGACGTAATCTTCTCATTCTGTCGTAATTGTTCTATTTTGTATTTAATGAGATCAGTAGTAGGAGGAGACACACACACACACACACACACACACGAATTCTTCTCTCCCTTCTTAGTTATCTCCGTCCTTCTCTATTCCTTCTTTTCTTTTTTTTACTTTGTTACAATAACCTTCCATTTATAGTTACCCTTTAATGAATTGTTCTCTTTAACCCTTTTTTTTTATAGAAAAATTCTGTAGTAGGCTTTGGCTATAAAGTAAAGGAAAGTTGGGTTTATAGCAGAGCAGTTGGCTAGGAGGGCTAGGAGGTCGAACTGCCCTTTAAGAGAGTAGAACCAAAGGGCTACATCAACATTATGGCATTTGGGCTAGGTCTGATGGGTTGATGGTGAACCTCTTTCTGGTCCTAGAGAGCCAGTCTTTCCTGATTTTCATTAGGGTGAGAGCAGCTTATTGAATTTCTGAGTGGGAATCACTGGATAAACTGTCCACAGTTCAACTGGAATGTTCTCAATTGCACACTTAGGCTGTGTTCGGTATGCATTCTAGATCTAGAACACATTTTGAGATGACAAAAGCAGTGTTTGGTATGCATTAATGTGGTTATTTTGGGAATGGTTCTTTAGCCCATTTTGCATTTGGACTCTTGAACAGAAATGCCTCGCTATTGTTGGTGCTGAAAACTGGACAGTATCATTGGGATGCCACGTTAGTTCTTCACGGCTTACACAAGTTATGAAGCACGTCCAGAGTGAGCCATGGTGATGAACGGGTTATTCTCTGTTATAACCGATCTATCAAAGAGAACCTGAAATAACAGAAAAGATACACAAAGGGATGGACTGGGTAGTCCGGTGGCCACTCCGATGCTTAAGTCAATTCTCAGATCAAGTAGAATGAAGTGTCTTATAGAGAAACACTCTTTAAAATATGGGGTAAGGTTTGAGTCTAACAATGGGATGGTTACCGAGAATTGAACTTACCTTGCTCTGTGAGCTTTGGTGCTTTTATAGATTTTTGGACAACTGATCGGAGTGGTTGATAGTAGTGTAATGGTGCGGGTGGTTGCATAAACCATTATGTGGGTCTTCTGCCATTGGATAAAGATCTAACGGTAGGATGAGATACGAATATGACCATCGTGGTCAGTCGCACGATGAACTTTTGTAGGTAGTGGTCATCGAGCAGGGTGTGTTCCTCTGCATGTACGGAACTGCTCGATGCATGTTGCTGTGACACGTGTTACACACGTGTCAAATGATTGAGATGCTCTGAGCAACTATCTGTGTTGCCTCCGGATTAGACCATGTGTCGTCTATGGATTGAACCACGTGTCGTCATATCATTGGTGGGAAAAATATTGTATTAACGGATATGTAATCCTTTCTCATCCTATTGTAGATATTGCATTTTTGAGAACGCATTACAAGCATAGTTGTCACCAAGGCAAACCAAGGCGTTGGAGGCCTAGCGAGGCGTCCTTGGTTATCAAGGCACCTGATTTTCCAAGGCTTCATAAGGGCACCTGGGCACCCAAGCGACGCCTTGACAGGTATGATTCCAAGTATACATACCAAACACAGCCTTGTGGCACTGATCTTATCTGGGAAAACAGATCATCAGTCCAAACACAAGTCTTAATGTTTATGGTAATGGACTTTGATACGTTGGCAGTGGATTGGGTTGAAAATTATGATTTACAACTTGGCTGGGTATCATCCCAACCTAGGCAACCAACTTAATCTGAGCCCCAAATGTATTCCATTTCTATGTTCTGTTATTAGGGTTCCATGTTGTGTTGCCATAGAGAAATTCCTTCAAACTCAAACAGTTCATGCTAAGCCATATTGGGCTAAGGAATACACATTGAGTTGGCCCAAATTCAGGCTACCTACCAAACTAAATTTTCACCATATAATTTACACAGGAACCATAACCTGGAAGTCCTTATGCTGGCCACTATAACTAACCAGTTCAGTTGAGGAACTGTTCCATCCGAAAACCTATAGGAAAATGTCTACTGGTAGGTCAGGTCAATAACTGCCGGCACCCCTCCTTGAGCACATTCATTTCTTGTCGCCGTTCACGGTGTGCCCCAGTGTATTAAACTCGTATAGATTCTTCCTTAAATCTGATCATACTTCTTCTGTTCATACTTCAATTGATAAAATCTATTCTAATGAGGACAAGAAGAAAGGCGAAAATTACGTCTCATTACGTCAATAAGACTTGAGATAACAACATGTTTTATTTCTAACCTCTCAATAGGAAATTCTATAAGTTCATATAATATATACAAATCATCAAACTAATCATTGTGGAACACAAGCTTTCTCTCATTAGAAAATCTCTTTCCTGCTTAAAGGTAAAGTAAAACCCATTATTTTCAAATACATAATTGGACCATGTGCCACCATTTGGGTTTATGTTTTCTTTTCTTTAGTTTTTGCTAAGTGGGCCCATTGGGCCTAGACCTCAGGTCCTTAAAAACTGTTACTTTTTGGTCCTAGTTAATATAGTAAGGGCTCAGCCCCACAAGGCTTCCAATTTAGGTTGGACTTTACAGGCTATGCAAAAGAGTGGTGACTGAGATTTCATACTTTGTAATACATTTACAATGTTTTTTTTTTTTTTCCCTCATTGACATCCTTGTTCGGTGTCCGTCGGATCACATGAAATCCCAAACCCCTCATGTCAAATATCAAGTCGGATCACAAAAAATCCCAAACCCTCATGTCAAATATCAAAATACCCTCATGTATATTAAGGTTTCCATAATGATCCAATGACATCTCATGAAAAGGAATTGATGTCATATAAAAAGACCCTTTATAATGGGCTTTAGAAGCTTCAACTTGTCCTTTCATTGGACAGTGCTTTCTCCTGTGAACTCGGGGTCTTCTTTTTTTTTTTTTGATAATGGGTGGAAGGGTCCCTGTTTCAGTATACCTACCAACAATCTGAATGGAAAGGGGAGGAAAAGATGGAATCTCATAAGGGTCACAACCCAAATTTTCAGTCTTCAGATCAATTCATTGAACAGAGGTTTCTCTTGTGAACTTGGGGTCCCTGGTTGAGTATACCTACCAACACTGAGAGGGAAAAGGGGAGGAAAAGATGGAATCTCATAAGGGTCACAACCCAAATTTTCAGTCTTCAGGCTAATTCATTGAACAGAGCTTTCTCTTATGAACTTGGGGTCCCTGGTTGAGTATACCTACCAACACTGAAAGGAAAAAGGGGAGGAAAATATGGAATCTCATACAATAAGTATCATAACAAGGGTCACACTTCAAATCTTTAATCTTCAAACCAATTCACGTGACTATCTATCATTTACATTGGATGATTTAGATCAATGCTGGCCTAAGCTTTTGGGAAATCAGGTGGGACCAGAAAATTATCATCAACCATTGATTCTCCAAATTTGCAACCTAATTGTTGCTATGATTTCTAATGCCTAGCTCTGTTGTTTATTTTGTAAATGCAGACTTCCACCCCCCCCCCAAAAAAAAAAAAAAAAAAAAAAATTGGTGTCATTACAGCTCAATATACTGAGTCACTTTGATTAGGGATGTCAATGGAGCTGCTTAGGGTAGGTTAGTAGATTTCACCAATATATTACCCACCCTCTCAATTAAAAGAGTGCTCAACACGAACTGGACCTGTGCTAGCTCTGACCTCTCACAGATGCATGTGGTTCACCAATTTTACATTGTAAACAGGGTTGGTACCCTAACCCAACAAAGATCATACCCCACTAGTAATTAGCCATAGGACAGGAATCTGCAGTAACTGTAGTATATAATATTTATGAATAAAGATCTACCACCGTAATAATTTTAATCCTACCACCTCTCTCTGTCTCTCTTTCTTTATTTCTTTCTTTCGCAGTCATGGTTCTTTAACAGCCATAGTGCGGATCTGCATCCTCTCCTTTCAGAATCGAACAGTGGCAGTCTTACTCGGATAGTTGACACGTGATTCTTGGTGAATCCAAGATGTATATCTGAGTCGACACCCAGTCGTCATGCCGAGCCAACAAAAGATGACGACTAGAACGTGCATCTTGGATTTACCCAACAGTCATGTGTCAATCATTCTGATAAAACTGCCGCGTTCTCTGAGTCATTTCACTGCTCATCCGTTTTTGGAATCCAAACGTGTTAGCATAAGAATCCTAGAAAAACAAAACCAATAAGGAACAGAGAGGATCTGCCATCAGACAAAAACACAGAAACTACTGACTCTTCCTTTACTCACTGTTATAGTATAATCTTTAACACATGGAAAATGCAGACTTTGTCACTTTCTTTAGGACGTAACAGCATTTTTTTTGTTTTAAAATATCTATCAAAATATTTTCTCGTGGCATCCTGTCATATGCAATATGTACGTGGCAGCATCTAATATGGCCACCATGGCTAGGTTCCATGTTCTATCACATGAGTGTCCATCCTTTGGACTCATTAATTTTATATTAGGCATTGAAGATCTTATGAACCCCATTGAATGACCTTCTATTAAGTGTAATGACTCTCATTTGAGGGTGTTTTAGTCTACAAGACTCGTTATTGTAGGGTTCAGGAGGAGTAGAACGTATGCAGTCTTATTACCTCTGTAATGTGGAGATGCTGTTTTCATGTTTCAGATCCACAACCATTAAGTTGCAATATGATAACTTTATCATCACACAATGGCTCGCCCTCGAATAACCCTTATTTAAAATTACTCAAAAAAAAATTTATTGTTATTTTAAAAGATAAAAAATTCTAGCCGAACAGTTGGAGTTATGCCAATATCCCATTCTCTATCTATCTTCTCTTGTACTATCTCTTCCTTTGGCCTTACTGAAAGATCTGTTGTCACCCACCTTCATTGGTGGACATAGAGAACAAACGCCACTTGGACCAGATCAACCCTAGACAACCCATTTTTAAACCGGTCCAGCTCCAGCCACAATGTCCAATCACATGAGCTAAAACAGCATCTACATGTGATTGAGTTGTTATTGAAGAGAGTGAAAGAAAAAGGATTTGAGGTTTGAGTGGTTGCAATCATGGCCTGTTTGGTTCGAGAATATATCCGGTCCACAGTACTCCTGATCAGTTGATTCGTTTGGACCTTTTCCAGAGCTCCAAGGTCCACTTTAAGACCAGAAAATCTATTTTAGGGTTTTGTTGGTTCAATGGAAAATGAAGGAAAACGAACTACTGAAGATGAAACAAGTTATTCAATTAAATATTTTGATTCTACTCTGTTTGGTTGCATGGAAAATAAATATAAAACATTAATTTTTTAATAGTAAAGATCTACACCTCAAAGAGTTCATAAGTTCAACTCTCCTTAATGTCTATCTATTCCTTAAAAAATAAAATAATAAATTTAAATGGAATCAGACATAATCGAATCGAGCCCTATCAATTCCAATTTTGATAAGAATCAACCAAAACCCTAAAAATCCAATATGAACAAACCAAAATCAAAATAAAATAAATCGATTCTTTCGCTTCCTCATACCATGCATGGGTGCATGGAAAGCCTTGTCAAGCTTGACTATTGTGGTTTTTATGGTTGAGCTTAGCTTGGATTGAGGTTCAATCTACTATATCATTTTTGAAGGGATTGGATATCAGGAGATGATCTTTTCCCTTGAAATACTATATATGATTAATATATTAAAGTTTATGTTACCAAAAGTGTACTGAGAGTTTAATTTTACTTATTAATTGTTTGTTTATTTAATAATTATTTTCAAATTAATTTCCTCTCATATCCATAAAAACATGATAGATCAGAGGATCTCCTAGGTTAAATATTTCACTAGTCTAACCTGAGAGTTTGGTCAAATCTATATAAAATAATAATATAAAATAATTTTTTTACCTAAGAATTTGGTCAAATCTATATAAAAATAGTAATATAAAATAATTTTTTTTCCCAATCAGACAAAGCAAACCACATGGTTTGCTTGAGTTTCTATTTTCCTCCATTCACTGAGGATGTACCCTCCGGAGATGTTACTCTTCTGGAACCGACCTTGGTCAGAGATATGATTTAAGGGAAGTCTTTTGTTGGATGGAAACCCTAATGGCTAGTTTTACGACAAATCAAAAGTTTTGTAAAATAGAATCTTTTGTACGATAATTGTCCATTAATCATTAATGTCTATACTCGATTCCTATTAAATGGATATCTAAAATTGACTAGCTCTCAAAAATGTACAAGCACCATGGTCATACCAATCATCCATCCAAAACCATCATAATAAAATTTTAGGGAAAATTTCTCTTACCTCTTCTTTATGAATCTTAAAAGGCAACCACTTCCTAGCTTATTCAAAATGTCTCTCATCTCTCCTATTTTTAAAAATATTTCCTCTCATTCAATTTGGTGATGAGATTCATCATCACCAATGTTTTTTAGACAATAATACCCTCCAAAACAATTGTCAATTTTAGATAAAACTAATCTCCCCTTACCTCTCAAAAAAAAAAAAAAAAAAAAATATATATATATATATATATATATATATATATATATATATATGGGAGAGTATTGGACAGACAGGAAGCAGCGGTCTATCCAGTACTCGTCAAAGAGTCGTTGGAGACCACTGCTCAGAGTATTTTGAGAGGTAATTTTATCTAAAATTGACAATTGCTTTTGAAGGTATTATTGTCTAAAAAAACATTGGTGATGATGAATCTCATCACCAAATTGAATGAATGAGAATTATTTTCAAAAGAAAAAGAAGTGGGAGACATTTTGAGTCAAGTTAGGGAGCATTTGCTCTTTAAGATTCCTGAAAAAAAGGTGGGAGACATTTACCCAAAATTTTAAAAATTTTGTTAAAATAAGAATTCGATTGACCAATTATAATAGCTAGACCACATGATCAAGGCATGATTTAAATTTTAAGGATTCTCTATTCATCCAAAGGCTTGGATTGATCACATCAACCACCCACATGGTCTAAGAATGCCCTTATATAAATTATATAAAGAGATAGAGGTTAACCACTCATCATGAGTACTAACTAGAAAACATGGGCTTCCTCTGGTTTGGAGCTCTCACTTGGGATAAAAACAATTGTCAACTGGGAGTATTTGTCCCTTTCAAATTAAAAAACAAAGAGAGAGAGAATTTAATATTCTTTAAATGAATATAGTAATTATATTATCACCTAAGCCTAAGAAAGGTGGGAAAATGTAGATTGGTCTATAAATCATGATATATATTATATTGTCATTTGGTTTTGGAAATAAATATTTTTAAGGGAAATGACATCAAGAGGAGTGAAAATGTTAAGATATACATCAGGGCATGGGAAATAATCCCAAAAGACATTTTTTTGGGAAAAATTTTGTGAGCTGCGTAGAAGGGAAATATCCCAAGTCACATCAATATTTCATGCTAGAATGCTAGTTATGTAAAAGATATAAAAAAGAATTCCCAAACTATGGCTTGAAAATATTTTTTCCTATTTTTAATTATTTTTTACTCGCCACTAGTAGAAGGGATCCTTTATGATTTACCGTGGAACGGATTTATTTAAGAAACCAATAATTGTTTTTATCTGAATCTTCCGTTTAGGATTTATTGTTGAATAATTTTTAAGAATCTAGTTTGGTTGGATGATGTGCATTAATAATAATAATAATAATAATAATAATAATTTATTATTATTATTTTGGAGATTTCCATATATCACTCAATATCCACAACATTGTAATATGCATGGTTGAGGCTCAAATTCTATATTATCATGTTGTCCATTTCTTTCCAGCAGCCTATGTTTTATCTAATCTATCCTCCACATGGTAGATGAGGTGGCAAGATCCAAAGGTGATTGACTAAAAAAGTGTTTTGGCTGGTCTAAAATGGACAAGTTATCTACTACTCAAGTGAAGAACCTCTGATCTTCTTAAAAAATCAGAGGCTATGATCATGGGGTTCAGTAGGGTTTGATCATTTTCTGTTCCCTTTTCCATTTTCTCTTTTCCTTTGAAATCCTTATTACAATTTGAATGGGAGTAGAGTCTAAAAACAAAGTCATTTGAGATAAGTCATTGAATCACGATTGGAAGGATTGGATAATAAGAGAAATCTTTTTACCAACTTCGACAATCTTGACGATTCAACGTGAATCTAATGACCGGAGAGAACCAAGTACACAGCCCAATGTATGGGTATGCATATTTTCATGCTGTTAGGATCTTTAGCAACCATAATGTCAACATTAATCATCTCTCCTTTTAATACATTAGACCAAGCCACTGAAACTGGTTAAACCTAGAACTCCCAACCAGATGGATATGCATGAAAATTGAACCAAATCATAGAAATAAAACCAGTGGAAAAAACCAACCTATTTCTAAACCAAGAGAAACAATTTACTATATTTTAGGTCATATTTAAATAATGGGAAAAAGATCCATGGGCCATGAATGTCAAGATCTATTCCCATGTCTTCTCACATCTTTGATATTCTCTATTTTTTTCTTGGCTATATGTGTCCTCTATTGAAGTTACTATTTCTGACGCTTCATTGGTGTGGTACTGTGGCATGGGAGATTCTCATAAACTGACAGCATGGGGATCCCTCTCCCTTAAACAATATACATTAGCTAAATATCATTGTGTTAAATCTAACCAAGCTGGCTGATCTAAATCCTATTAGTTAAAGTATGGACCTTGGTGGAATCCATAGCCTTAATTAGGGGTGGAAATCGTTTCCTGTCATCTAACTGTCCATCGGCTAGAGCAACTGGACAACAAGAGACGATCCCAGTTCCCTAAATAGTGGTTACGGAAGTTGAAATAAGCAAGAAAGTAAATGACATAGAGATTTAATGTGGTTCACACCAATATGATGTGCTACATCTATGGAAGAAGATGAAAACGATTCACTATGTCAATAGTACAATGGAGATCTCTCAAGAACAAACTCTCTCTCAAACCCTTTTCGAATACCCCCTTTCAATCTCGTTTTGAACGGCCAGTATTACAAGGCAAGAAAAAAATAATATATAGCTCTTCCAAGATGGGTAGTGCTATCGGGTCAAATCGATCTGGATTATCAGGTCCTGGCCCTTCACTTCCATCACAGACCTCAGAAAATTCTCATTAGAATTGCCACCAAATTTTATCAAAGTGGATCAATCATCAAAACGAACCATGAATCCAAAATTGCAAAAAAATTTAAGACACAAAACAGAAGACTTTAGTGTTGCAAATCAATTAAAATGATATTTTCTCTCATATGATTTCCTCTTCTTTTCTTTTTCTTTATTTACTTCAAACTTTTGATGGAGATAATTTATATAATCAACTGTATTTGTCTTTAAAGGGTTTTTCAATAAATAATCTCCCTCAATTACCCATAAAAATGAGTAGTCTTCTCTCCCTAAAAAAAATTAGGCTTTTTTGTATTTTTCCTGTTGTATGTGTTGGAGGATTGACATCGTCTCTTCCCAGAACCATTGGGAGAACGAGGCAATCTCATCCGGATGGTCAATATGTGACTCTCGGGTGAATTCGAGACCCACGTTCGAGCTGATATCCCCTGTCAACTTGGCTTGTCGGCTAAGTGTCGGCTTGAATGTGGGTCTCAGATTCACCGAGAGTTACGTATCGGCCATCCAGATGAGGTTGCCGCTAGAGGATCCGGATCCATGTGTTGGATTCTTTTCACCTTTGAATATTTTTTTCTCTCCTTTCTGACCTTATGAGCATCGATTAATGGTACCAAGTCTGGCATGTTAAATGGCGGCATGGAAGATCCCCCCACATTGGGAGTGTGGGAAACCCTCTCCCATGACTCGCTAAAACCAGCCGTATGGACCAAGACCCAAATGATAATAACTTGATAATAACCCATTAATATATACTTTTAATAAACATACATATAGGAAATAGAAACGGGACCAATACCAACTTGATCTCTAAATATTTATACAAGACGAAACTGAACTAACAATTAAGGATGTTAATTTTGGGATTGAACCAGCCTGAATTAACTTGAAAGAGACCCGGACCGAATTGATAGTGGATATGTTTTGGTTAACTTGTTATAATACTTCTCAGTCTCGATCTCAGTTCGATTTGGGCTAATCCAAAACCGAACCTTTAAGACAGATTAGCAAAGCTCGAACCTAACTTCATCCTGGCTCGAACGAATCAAACCGAATGCCAGGGATTTAAACTTATGGTGGTCAACCTCATCAACACAAAGTAAGATGGCATCCCTTACTAGGCAAGCAAATGGACCCAAAACTGAACCGGTCTGAAGTTAGCCCGATAAACTCAGCCCAATAACAAATAGATACCGGACTGGCCGGTCAGTTGATGTCCACAGTGGAGTCCGCCTCTTAATTGATATGTTCCGATCGGCCGTACAAAGACCGAGGTGACCGATTGACATGCGTGACATCAGAGGGGTAATACTGTCATATCACTGTGGCCATAAATCTCCTGGCGTGGTAAATACGCTTTCCTTAACACGATTAAAGAGTAGGTGGCGCGAAAACAACGTCCATTAAAACTGATCCCTTCCAACGACCTCTCTAACTGAAATCCGTTGTTATCTATAATCTTTCTCTGCTTTGATCCTGATTTTCTCTTTCAAACTCTCAATTCTCAGACTGCCCACTTCTCTTGCACTTCCAAGGATAGGTTTTCTGCTCTTTCTTTCTTTCTTTCTTAGAAATCGTGTTTTTGTTGTCGTTATGGTCTGATCTGGTGTTTCAGTTGATCCGGTTAAGAATTATCAACTTGATTCAAATCTGTGCTCTGTATTTTGTGACTTTGGTAACCTGGAGTTCGTGGATGAAAGATGGAAAGCCGAAATCTCTTGATTGGATTATTTATGTTTTCTCGGAGTCAATAACAAGAGATATTGCGAAAATCGAGATTGGAGAGAAGCGAAGGTTCAAGAAATTGTTGAAATTGTGATTTTGTTTAACGAGTTGCTCTTGTTTGGACGTCTTACGGATTTTGCTAGGGTTTAAGTCTTCCTTAAGGTGAGTTCTTATTGGATCGCTTGTATTATGGAAGTAGTAACAACTGATCTTGCAAGAATCCTCTGTAATTCAACCGAGTTGCTTGTATTTTTGATGGATTTCTGAGATGATCTGTTCGTGAGTTTCATGAATTCTTGACCTTCTATTAAAATTTCCTGAAAATCAGGAATGGAAATGGATTTAAAAAAGAACACGAAGGACGATGGATTATGCAAATAATCTGTAGTTTATCTTGAATTAAGTTACTCCTCATTGATTGTTGTTCCTGGTTTTTAATAAATCGAAATAGTCAAAACAGAAAGATTATAAAAAGTTTGAATCCATAAGAACCATGTTTAATTATAAATTCTCAAGGTTCCTTTTTTAATTAATTGAGTTCTTACTGAGAAATGTGAATTCATGGGGATGGATAATAATCTCCTCTGCACGTGGACGTCGATGTCTTGTTCTCTTCCCATTATTCTAGAAACTAGAATCTGCAACTAAAACCTTCATATAGAACAAAAATGCACGATAAAACGAAAAACATTAAAATTGCAAACAAACAAAAAGCTCCATTAATGCATTCTATGGTTTTTAATTCATCGATTATACCCACCAGGAACATTTCCAAATGGAAAAGAATTTAACTGCTATTTTTTGATTCATCTGTTGAACCGCTGCGGATCTCAAGAATAACCGTTGGTTTCCTTTATGATTTTATTACGATTTTACCCCCTGTTTCATAACCAATATCGCCGTTCACAACTGCTATTACAGAAGATCTTTCTTCGCTTTGTTCATTACTTCATTTCACTTCCATTATTCCAGTCAATTCCTTTCGTCAAAAGGAGTTGGAAGAGAAGAGGGACAGAAGGTGAACACCCACATCCAGCCCACCCAACCATGGCACTCCCGTGAGAGGAACAAAAGGCGAAAAAGGATTCTGCGGATCCTACGCATCGCAACTCACTGCTCTATTGCCTGAGTTCTAACGTCTATTACCCCTAGTCCTAGACTTCTCGTTATCCAACGGCTTCTTCCTTGTATTTCTACTTTTCTAGTTTGTTATTAAACAAGCGATGACCGTTTAAGACACGTTTTAGCCCTCTCCGCTCTTCTCTGCATCACAAACTTTTAATGCGGCAGATGTGTTTGACTCACTAGGCTTTTTGTCATGGTCTGATCTGCTTGGATTTCGGCTCCTCGTGATCGACACAGATAACTCATTTTTGCACTGGTGGGTTTCATTGCTCTTTTGATTCTATAAACAGATCTGGGTGGCTCTAACTGTAAAGTCGTGTTGTTTTCAGTTATTCTCTTTATGCATCCTTTTTCTTTTTCCTCTCTGCAATTTCCTTACTTTTTTTTTTTCATTTGCAGCAGATTTGTTGCAGAGAAGGTGGTATTATTTTTAAGTGTTCGGTGCCATTCTTTTGTACGGGAATACATGAAAGCCTCTGTCATGTGGGTGTAGATATATGAAGGACCTCTCAATGTGGTCTGAGTGAGATGGTGTGGATGGATGTTTTTGAAGCAGAGCAGGGAGTACGGAAGGGGGAAGCAGAGGAGACCACACGACGGCCACTGGTTCCATCCGAGAAGAACAATGCAGTCACTCACAGGCCTAAAACGAGAGAAGTTGTTTCAAGGTACAAGGCAGGGATCACTCCGCCATCTCTTTCCACAATTATTGCCCCCAGGAGGTGCCCTTCTCCGAGTGTCACGCGTCCTTCTGTTACTTCCCCTTCATTCTGTAAGCGATCCATATCAGCAGAGAGGAGAAGACCCGCTACTCCACCATCCCCATCAAGGCCTTCCACTCCAGTTCAAGAGACCTCTGCAGAGATGCAAATATCTTCCAGAAGGCTAATGGGTGGGCGAACGTCGGAGGGCTTGTGGCCGTCCACGATGCGGAGCCTCTCTGTCTCTTTCCAGTCGGATACATTCTCTCTTCCTATCACTAAGAGAGAAAAATCAGTCACCCACCCTTCTTCCGACCATACGCTGAAGCCTTCGGCCAATGTAGCACATAAGCAGGCCGAAACACCTGCCATCCGGAAGGCAACGCCTGAGAGGAAGAGGACTCCTCTTAGAGGGATGAACACCTCAGACCAATTGGAGAATTCGAGGCCTGTGAATAATTCATCTACGAGGGTGGTAGATCAGCAACTGTGGCCTAGCAGAACAAGTACTGCTGGTGCCTTAATAAGAAACATTGATCTTACAGAGAAGAGCAGCAAAGCTGCTTCATTACCCTTTCCAGTAAGAGGGGGTTCTCCCCGGAGGAGAACACCCATGTCTGATAGTTTGAGTAGATCCCTAGAAAAGTTTGTTAGTGATACCCCAAGGCGATTATCATTTGATGCGAGTGGAAGAGTGGATTTTGAGATGTATTCTGGTATTTCTTCAAGTTCAACGGAAAGAAGTTCATCACTTACTCGTTCCAGCAGAACCCATTCATTGCCTATTCCTGGTTCGTCTCGCCATCCTTCACCAAGCAGGGCCTCGGTACCATCATCCACCCCATCTAGACCAATGCTTAGCCCATCCAGGACAAGGCCATCAAACCCTTTTCCTTCAGTTAGCTCCTCGATAAGTCGATCAAGCAATTTGTCTTCTGTTCTCAGTTTTGTTGCTGATGTCAGAAAAGGAAAGAAAGCAATGAACCATATTGAAGATGCTCATCAGCTGCGGCTTCTGTACAATAGATACTTGCAGTGGCGCTTTGCCAATGCCAGGGCAGATACAACATTGTCTTTCCAGAGGATGACAGCAGATGTACGTTCCTTATTTGCACGCAATGTTCTATAAATCTGTCTATTTCTTGTCGCTATCCCTTGTACTCTTGATGATACCCTCCATCTGTTTCATGTGGCTTCACAGCTTTTATTTAACGGAGTTGTCCTGATGACCACTTCCTCTGGATCGCCTCATCAGTGTCTACATGGATCTTTCCCTTATTCCTGAATTTGTTCTAGAAAGTTAGAACTATCAACCAGATGCTATCTTCTCTATGACGATATTGAAGACAACTTTAATCCACAAAACTCTGTGAATAGGTTTCAGTATAAGTGTATAACAAATATGTTTTTTTGTGGTTTAAATTATCTTCTTATTAAAAACGATCTCAGAGCTTGGGGGATAATAGCTTTTCTTTCAGGTTGTTAGAATTTCCTACAATTATGGAGCCTGTATTATCTTTGTTGATGTCCTGGTCCTTGTAACCTTAGTGAGCAAATGATCTGATCTCTGTTGGTGTCTAGATAGTGGCTATATTGGTTAGCATTGTCTTGCTATGTGAGTCTTTTCGTAATGCTTCACAAAGTATTGGATCCAGATGGTTTAGTTACCCTTGGCATTGAAATAAAATATCTAAAATGAGTAGCAAGCTGGGTTGCTCAGTCTCTGAAGGAGTACAAACTATTGTATCTAATTCTGTCTTTTCTCCTCATAAATTTCCCTGCTCTTTAAATGGGTGATTTGCTTACTTTTCTGGTACCCCAGATTCGTTTCAAAGAAGAAACTGAGACTTTAATTGGTTGATATTGAGAACTTGTAGTACCTTTTCCCTTTATATATTTCTTGATTATGTTTTCTTGGTAGCATTCCTATTGAAAGCAAATTTGGATGTGCCATGTACCAATTCCTTTTGTGGGGACAATATATTCTTGTAGCGGTTAAATGTTCACAAAGTGCCAGGATGTGATGTTGTCCTGTAAACTTGTCCAAACAGAAAACTCTTTTTAATGTATGGGGAACTACTTCAGAATTGCGGGATTCTATCACCATGAAAAGGATCGACCTTCAACAGTTGAGGCAAGAGCTGAAGCTTAACTCTGTTCTGAATGAACAAGTAAGGTCTCTCCTTCACTACCGTGTTAAAGTTTTTTTTTCTTTTTTTTTTTTTCCTTTCCTTTCTTCCACACCCCTTTTTGGATGGGATGTTTAGAGTTGCTTACAGGGACATAGAATTTGATTTTATCGTCAATGTTAATAGAAAGGACTGAGGGGAAAAAAAGTGTCAAAAGCCTAAAACAACCTCTCTCTCTCTCTCTCTCGGGTTATGGCAGTATTTCTCTCTCGGGTTATGGCAGTATTTCTCTCTCGGGTTATGGCAGTATTCTCCCATTTATTGAACCACCATTGCCAAAACCATGTTGTTTTATGCACTGCCCCCTTCATTTACCTCATGGCTCTTGCAAATTGGAGATTCTTAGCACATTCTTGTACAAAATAGACCAAGCATTTGATAAAGAATTTCCGAGTTTTCATGGCAATGGGGGTGCAAACAGCATCTCGAATCAAATAAGAGAATTACCATCAAGATCATATGGAAGGCAAAAAATGTTGTTGGAGTCTGCATTGTTACATTGTCATGAATAATAGGAAATACATAGGCTACATTTCTTTCCATTTCAATATTCAGATGTGAACACCACATTTCATTAGTTTTTAATTGCTTAGATGCTTGAGATTGTCATATTTTAAAATTTAGTGTAACAATGATTTTTGCAGATGGCCTGCCTTGATGATTGGGTTGTACTGGAACGAGATCATCTTAGTTCTTTAGCTGGGGTGATTGAAGCTTTAGAGGCTTGCACTCTCCGAATTCCAGTTTCTGGAGGTGCAAGGGTATGCTTTGCAATAAATTGATTAAAATATGAAACTTATAGTTTAAAATAGTTGGAACCTTTATTAATTTTGTACCTTTACAGGCTGATATCATCACTGTTAAGGATGCTATTTGTTCAGCTCTTAATGTGATGCAGGCAATGTGTTCCTCCATAGGCTCTTTGCCATCAAGGGTGAGTATGTCGTGTATCTTACCCTATTTTTCACTAGCAATCATTAATTTATGCAGTTACATTTGTTCTGTCTTCTTTTCTTCTAAGCTTGGGCAAGATCTTCTGCTTTTATATGCCTCCTTGAGTGTATCAGCAAGTTATTAGGCTTACGTGTTCAGTTTTCTCTACTATATATTTTGAAAAGTACTAAGGAAAAATCACATCTTTACTGGTTCATTATACTTCCTTTTCCTTTCAGGCTTAGGATTCCACTTTCTATCCTTGTTTAGGAATATGACTGCACATTTCCAGTCCTTGTACAATTAGGATTTCCATTCCTACAATTACAATCATGGAAGTGCTTCTCCTTGAAGCTTTTTAGGTGGATTCCTTTTTAATCTATCTATGAAGATATTTACTTCAAAATTTTCTTTCCTTTTCTTAAGGAGTGGTTTGTAGGACAATAGATTTACCATAGACCAACTTAGGCAATGCATAGTAGCTGAAAGCCTGCTTTTTTGCATCTCCTATTCATGCATTTAGCCTAGAAAAGCATTTACTCACTAAAACTAACTATTCCAACTTTCTTTTTCCCGATGACAACAAGCTTTCACGAGCTCCCTGATTTTACAGAGAATAAGCCCTGCAGAATTGAGACAACTAGATCAAGTTAAGCTGGAATGGAGGAAATTTTATAATTTCCATTTTCTAAATAAGATTGGACTGAAACTAACATGAAAGATCAGAAAATATTTTAATTTATCAAAAACAAATTAAATTTCCTATTCCTAATTTAGATAAAACAAAACTAATTCTAGATCAGCACGAAACATTTTGAACATGGATTGATCAAGTTGGTCAGCCTGGAGGTAAGATGTCCTTGGCAACTCTACATGTGGTGACGGTCTGTGGTAGTACATATACATTACTTAAGTGAACTCATCTTGGGAACATGTGGGATTAGAGAATCACACATGTAGGCCTGAGCTTTAGCGGCTAATCATCCAATTATCTGACTATCTGGTCTCAGAAGTTCCCGAGAATCCAAATAAGCTCTGACATCATAAACATCCAATTTGATTCAATCCCCATTCATCGGCTGGGTTGTGACCATACCAGCTCAAATCAGGGAAACACCAAAGCCAGATTAGCAGGGTTTGTTCGTTAATTTTAGGAAGGGTCAGAATGGCAAGCACCTTGTGAAGCATTGCTCAATCTGTTTGAAATCCATTTCTTATTTGGGTTGGTATTTTCTGCCCCACATCCCAGAGACAAAGGAAGTTAGATCAAGGATTCATGTATGAGAAGTAACAACTCCCTATATTTATTTTTAATCACGTAATTCCTCCCTTTATTTCTTGTGATTCTGATTGGTATATAGATGACACATGTAGCAGGGAGATTCATGCATTTATCGTCCATATGGTTTTTCCAATGCTCATAAGAACTTCATTAGATCAAATTAGGCAGTGGTTTTTATCTGGCTGCATAAGCACAATATTGCTTGCATCAGTAGAATTTTTCTTTCCCTTTTTTTGGTGGCACTTGATAGTTTTAGTCCCGTTATTTTAACTCAACACACCAGATGATGGACTCTGAATTCTATTTATTTTTTCATCACAGGTGGAGGGGATTGACCATCTAGTTTCTGAACTTGCTAGTGTAGCAGCTCAGGAGAGAATTGTGCTTGACGAGTGTAGAGATCTTTTGGCTTCAACAGTAGCAATGCAGGTAAAAAATTAGGATCTGTACATGGGCGTATAATACATGGATTAATATTTCTCCCATCATTGCTATTACTTAAGTTGTTGGGGTGTGCTTGGCTGATGGAGCACAAACAAAAATCAAAAGATTAGTACTAACCTTGTCATAGTAAATGTTCTGCACTTCTCATTGAAAACAAAATTGGCTTTGCACTTATTATTTGAACTTATTTATAGAAAATAATACTGTCCTTTCCCTCAAAAGCAAAAGACTTCCACTACTAATCTGTGGGTCAAAGAAATATGAAGCATCCAAGCACATAATCTTTGATAGCAGAGGACAATTATTATTAAACCCCAAAATCAAGTAAGGATAGTATATCATTTAAAGCAATTCTGGGGACTTCCTGTGGAATAATGTTTAGATAGCGTTCCTTTGAACAAGATAGAAAAAATGTCTTCAGCTTGATAAGGATGAAAATGTTTGGCTCCTCCCCCTCCCAAAAAAAATAAATAAATAAATAAAAACCCTTAGTACCTGGTGAACCTGTAATTGAAAGAAGAATGGTGTCCAACTAAGCATTCTTCTATCAAATGGAAATTCCCAATGTTATAAGTGATTTTTCTTCCTCCTACTTCTCGCTAAGAAGCTTAGAGTTTGGCAACATTTCAGGATTGTTGCCATACCAGACCTTAAAAACTTAAGTCTCCTCTTAACGACTGAGTTTGGCTTTTGACACTGATAATGCCCACCATGTAGTCATGTACAAAATCATTTTCTCCTCATATTTACATAATACCTGTGTGCATAGTTGTCAAGGCGTCGCCTAGGCGACGCCTAGGCGTCCAGGCGTGATTCCAGGGCCTGGGCGATCGCCCAGGCTCTCTGGGCGTCGCCTAGGCGCCGCCTTGGACGCCTTGGGCGCCCAGAATGCCTGGGCGATCGCCTTGGGCCTTATGTGTGTTTTTTTTTTCTTTTTGATCTCTGAATTTGCTTCACAGGATTTATTAGGCTAGATAGGAACAACATTTACTAGACAATACTTATTTATGACTAATATCATTTAAGTAAATGATTCATTTACTTAAGATATTATTAATAAATAAGCAAATACCCCCTATTTGAATCCAATAAAAATAATTTAAAATTCAAATTCCAGAAGGATAAAAAGTCAACCCTTTAGTTCAAGAACAAAAATCGTATTTTCGGGTGCGGGGGCGATTTTCAACTTCAAAATGCTAGGCTTTTTTCCAAATATAAAAATTCCATAAATCTTATTATAGTAAAGTATCACTAAAAACCAAGAGTGCGCCAAAATAATATCTTGCTTTGATGCCCAAAAAATAATTTACATTCAGACGACTTTTAACAGCATTCGCGTACTTAGAACAAGGTTTGACCGGAGTGTAACTCCTTCATTATAACTCGGATTCAAGCAATCTAGGATTTGTTGGAAAGCTGATTATACTAGCTTTGCAATGAATTTGAGATTGCTTGAATCCGAAATATATTAAAGGAGTTACACTCCGGTAAAATTTGTTAGAAATAAGTAAATGTTAGTCATAAATACGTGTTGCCTACTTAACTCAATTATTTGTTTCTTTGTTGTTTTTCTTATATTAATTAAGCTATGTCTTAAATGTTTATTTATGTAGAATGCTGCATATATATATAAACATTAATATAACATTAATATATTAAAAATATAAAAAAATACACTGGGAACGCCTTGGTCGCCTAGGCGACGCCTAGGCGCCTAGGCGCCCAGGATGGCCTCAAACGCCTTGGATCGCCTTGTCGCCTTGACAACTATGCCTGTGTGTACCTTTTATGAAATGATTTGCACATGTAGTCCCTGCTACAGCATGAGACGTAGATTAATCCATATGAACCTTTTTTCTTATCATTAAAGCAGCCACAAACCCAATGTCAATGTGGAGGTCCACATGGCCGAAACCGATTTCGGCAGCCTAGATGTTTCGGCCGCCGTTTATAGTGAAGTGAAGAAGATTGTAGATTCACCCTTCAAAGTTCTTATTGATGACAAAAAAAAAACAAGAAAGAGTAGCTTGCCAATAGAGGTTCAAAGTTTAAACAAGACATAAAATCAATGTCTCAGTGGACTCTAGGTGGTGTCACATGGAGAATTAGAAGATGACATAGAGACCACAGATAAGAAGTAACTAACTACCACCTGCACCTGGGTGAACAGTAAAGATTCAGGTGCAGCGCAATACATATTTCTTCAACCAAATCCAGTTCAACTTGTCTGTTGGGAAATTACAACTTAAATGGTATATCAAAATAAAGAAATCTGTAACCTGGTGCAAGTCCTGCACCCTCAAGGTCCCAGGAAGGGTGATCAGGATCAGTCCTAACACAGCATATTGACCCATGTCTTCATGCTGGCAATCTGAGCTTTTTGCATTCCACCAAGTGATGACCCTTACAAGATTAAAGACATTAAAATAGGTAGATAGATAGGTTTGTCCTGACCTGAAACTTGCATGGGCTTGCTTTCTCCAACCTTAACCAAACTGCCGGTCAACAGAAGGAAGCTTTATTTCACTGCTTAGATTGTCAGATGTGAGAGTGGCTGTGGTAAAGGCTGTAGGAAATGGAATGTCAATTGCATCATATTTTTCCAAGATTGTTACAATCTTGGAAGGTTTAGCTATTGGTGGTTATTACTATTAGCTTGGATGCTAGTAATTCTTATCCCTGTTCTGAAGTAAAGCTTCTGGGACTCGATTCAGCCATTGAGTTCACTTGGTAGAGCATATATAGGATTGTTCTTAACTTTTTTCTTAGAACATCAAAGTTTCAGGCTTTGTGATTTCTTTGACACTGTACTGTTAAAGAGTCGGGTGTTGATAATGTGCTGGCATGCCTGACAGGGAAAATGTGTAAGACCATGTGAACTTAAATTAGTTTGGACGGCGTTGAATCTTGGAATGGGAAGTTGGATTATGGATACCAAACATGTTGGGCTTCATTTCTAAGCACAGAAGTTTTTGCATTACTTTGATTTTATGCTTCATTCTTATATATTAGTTGTCTTAGGAGGTATTTTAATGTGTTTAATTTTCTATATTATTTTGGAACTTCTAAGAGTAGTTGTGATCTCGCGTTTTAGTTTTTATGAATATTTTATGATATTTCCTTTTTTCAATTCTAAGAGTAACAATCATCGTTTCATCCCTTTTTTTCCTTCCAAATTTCTATAAATGAAAATGATGTCTCATCTCAGCTACGTATACAATTTTCTTTTGGAGTATGCTAGAAGCAGTCAAAAAGTTCTTTTTGCTTTTTTTTTTTTTTTTTAAGTAAAAAATTTGTATTATCCACTTTTCCTCTCATCATGTAATTGGATATACTTAAAGCCCCCCTCCTTTTTTATCTGTATATACATATGATGTGCAAATGAAATTGAAAATTAGATTGTTGGACCAATATCTGCCTGATCCTTATCCGCACTCTCACTTGATACTTGGAAGTGCATCATGCATCTGGATTTACTTTCTAGTTTCTGTTCCACATTTTCTTGCGTCTTTCGGTCATCACCAGCTTGTGATAGAACTTCCTTTGCCTCTGACAACTAACCGCTACCCAAACTCTTTCAACAAGAGGATGGGGGATGGGAAAATAGATAAAAAGCAAATCTTTGGTTCAGGGTAAAGGACTAGGGATTTCAATTGTTTTTAAATCAGGTACATCTCTCTTGAGACCATCTTGTCTGGTTTCCTTTGACCCAGAGGATTACCAGTCCTTTCCTTTTTAAAATTTTTAGGAGTGTGTTTGACATCTCTCTTGAGATCTTCACCTTTGTCTGGGTTCAGTTTTTTTTGTGTTAGATATGTAAACCAGGCTCATCATATTATGAAAAGGTGTTTCCAAGATAATATACATGGAATGAGTACAAGATATAACTTGGAATCCCATTCTATATTCTGAGAGGAACATAGTATTAAATATATGGATTCTATATTCTGAAAGGAGCATAGTATGAAATATATGGAGACTGCTAGAGAGTCTAGTGATGCTTCTGATTTCACCTTGAAGGGGGGGAGGGGGAGAAAGTTCTCGAAGGCTCACTTTGTCAACCAAATTGTGGGGAGTTTAGCTTAAAACACAACCAATTCATTTTGTCCATCAGGAGGAAGAAGAAAAATAGAGACCAACTCTGGTCAGGTGGCAGACATCCTCTGAGGAGACATTCCAAGTGCGTCAACTTAGTGATATATCTAGTTGTTGATATAAATTTATTCTTCTGTCATTGTTTTTTTTCTTTGTCCTCTTAAGCCTCTGATGGTTCTCTAAGCTTGTTTTATCTGATTACAGGAATTTGCATGTTATTAAGCCTTCAGACATCACCAGAAAATGAAATGTCAATGAATTGATTATATACTGTACAGTATAATTGCAAAATCTGTCTGGTGTGGAACAAATTCAGGACTGTAAATATATAACTAGATGATCTGTTCTTTTAACCCCAAGAGGGTAGCTCAGTTGGCAAGGGACCATGCCTCAGGAAGCAGAGGTCTTGAGTTCGACTCCTCTTTCAGTTCTTGGAGCCACCCTGAGGCTTCTCATGGGCCTTGGACGGATATGGTACATGTGGACGGTGGGGTCTACTTGAACCTGATGTCCATTTAAAGGATGGGTCATGGGTTCCTCATTAGCCAAAAAAAAAAAATTTGTTCTAATGGTAAAATTATGGCTATCCGCAGTACATATTAACAAGCATGCATGCCAGTCCATATATGCTATATGTTTAGTCCTTAGACCTAATCATTGTTTGCTTGCAACAGATGGAGGAAAACAGTCTCAGGACACATCTTATACAATTGAAACAAGATTTGCGTAAAGGAGAGCAGCCACTCTTAGCAGTTGCAATGCTTGGGTGACCTCTCCAGATGGCTAACAACTTACTGCTTTCCACTATATTAGTCAAAGAGCGAAATGCCTGCTTATCTCCCAGTGAGTGTAAATTAGTTTTTTTAATTTGGTGGAAATTTTTTACTTTTATTCCATTTCCAATTTTTTTCTCTCTTTATTTGTCTTCTTCTCCTCCTTCCCCCCCCCCCCCCCCCCCCTTTTTTTGACAAGGGCCTTTGAGCTCTCTTCTTTCATCCTGTAATTTTTGTATCACTCAAATGAAAAGAAAAGGCAAAAAGAAGCAAAGGTTGGAAAATTAATGCACAAGTTCAGAATATGAGTAAAGAGTTTAATATTGCATTTATCCCCAAAGGACACAGTTGGGGACATGCATACTGTGTTTCTTTTTTCTTCACTTCATTCTGCTTGAATAGCAATATGAGACATGTAGAATAAAAAGAGACCACTCCAAGAAAATCAATAGGATAGGAATTCCCACCCCCCCCCCAAAAAAAAAAAAAAAAGAAAGAAAGAAAGAAAACACACAAGAGTTGTATACGTTCCCTGTTTCCTCCCTTCTGCCTAGCCCCCTAAAATTAAGGGTATGAATTTTGAACTGAAGCCATTGACTGAAACCAAATCGAACTGTTAAACTGGAACCGATAAATTGATTAATAATCTATTTGGTTTTGGTTTTAAAAATAGAAGCCGAATAATAATTGGTTGGTTCGAAGTGAAGGGGTTTTATTTTTGTTAAGTCGAGCATGCAAGCTATGCTCCAATTTTTATCTTCAAACCCATTCCTTGTTCTTTGATTATTCACTTTGATTTTTTGAACCTATGCCAATTGGCTGTCGATATTACTTCTCTACCTTGAAAGTAGCAAAATATAGGCATTGGTAGAGATACCCCACAATACACGGACTAGAGATATTCATTTTAGAACTCAAAATGAGGTGCTTGGAACCGTTTAATTGGGGTTTGATATTGGTTTAGATCCATTACATATTGATCCAAATTGGACTGAATAATCCAAACCAAACCGATTGACACCTTTACCTAAAATGTGTCTAGCTCTTAGCATCATGCTTTGGAAAAAGATCCTTTGCTGCACTCCTGTGTGGCAGAGGCAATCCTGAGCATTTAAAGTGCATCGGGACACAATCCCCATGTCCTCCCAATGCTCAGGATTGAGACTGCTTCAACAGAAGTGCAGCAAACAATCCCAATCCATCTTGCTTCTTTCCAAATTAGGTCAAGTAGACACTTGTAATGTCAACCCCACACTAGACATTATCTTCCCTTTAACCTTATGGCCTCTTCACCTTTTCCTAAGTTCACCATGACTTGTGCCTTGGTCCTTAAGTCAATGCCAATACAGTAGTCTGTGTTCATATCTCTTTCTAATTGTTTCATGTATGCTCCTCCATTCAAATGTCTTCTCTGATGAAGGGTTGTAAAACAGTAACATTGTCCCTTGAAATAGTCATAAAGTACCACTTCAAGGCAAGCTTTTGCCCTTAATCATCCACACCAGCATGAAAGACAAATGGAAGATTACTTAAACCTAATGCAGATGATGCAGTATTGTATTATTAAGGCATTTTAAAGCCATATAAACTAATCCAGTTCTAAATGAGCATGAGCATATCTGCAGATGTAAGCCCCTCCACTTTTCTTCCTAGTTGCTTATATTCTGTTCCATCCAACAGGAGAAAATAAAAAAATTTATTTTACCTTTTACACAATTCACTAAGGATTTGGGTATGGTATTGGTTCATTGTTAATACAGATGATGTAAGAAAGCCAAATGTACAAGAACTACTATCACTTAGCATTCATCAACTGCTGAAACCTAACTGTTCATTGGTGGGTATATATTGGGAAATTTTTTTTTTCTGTCCCTCGAGGAACTCATGGTCTGGTGCATCTCACCCATATTTTAAGTCACGGAAAATGTTCTCCATGCTGTATTTACTTATTGAGAGAGTTTTTTATCCGGCTATGTCCTGCATCATCTCACATGGTCTGTGAAATGACCCCCAAACCTTCCTCTTGGATACTTATGCATTCACTCCCATTGGCCTCTATACTAACGTAAGAACCACGCAATCAAAAAGAGAACCCTTGACCATTTTTATTTTTTCTAACACTCTCTCCCCTCCATTCTTTCTCCCCTACGGCGGAAGCCTCCCTTAATTGTTATACTTGTAAGGAATCTTCTAGCTGCCAGATCCTTCTCCCTTTTTAACTTCGTTAGTTTTCATGTTGTTGATTCCTAGATGTAGTGCTCTTTCCCCACGCCGCCTATTGGTACTATTGAAATAGGATTGATTTGAAATACAAAACCTATATGTATAACATTTTGCTCAATACTAGAGTCAACAATTGAAGCATATAAGGCTGCATTAATCGGGGATACACGACATAAGGAATTGTTCTATTTCGAAACTTCACCTTCAACAAGTGTATACTATCAAAGTGGGTTACCAAATCGATAAAAAAAAATGGAAATCAAATCGCTTGAAGTGTCAACCGGTCCTAGTTTGGTTACAAAATGATGGGTCAAACAGTACAATCACCTAAAGTGGTCGAGGTTATAACATTCAAAAGATTCCGGTTCAGTGGTTTTTACTATTTGGAGGGTTGATTTAGGGCATCTTTAGGTCAAATTATCGAAGCTCCAAATGATTGAGGACCAGAATTTCAAAAAACCAAACCACACATGGAACTTCAATCTGATTTTTCTGGTTTAACTATTGGTTTTTGTCAAAAAAATGGAGGTTTATCAGAAAACCTTGAACCGGTTTATTGCCCATTATAGTCTAACCCATGTTCAACCGGGCGATTCGGTCTTAATCTGAGCAATTGGGGTTTTAGATTTTGACGGCCATTCCCGCCTTCTGTACTTCTGTGTTAGAGAGAGAGAGAGAGAGAGAGAGGGTGGGTGAAGGTTCTTCCTCGCTTCTCCATGAAGTAGAGCATGAAAAGACTGTTAATTTCACCTATCTATTCTCGACAATGTTTGAGACACCAAACATGTGTTAGAAACCTATCTTTTGTATCATCAGATCGCAATTTCTTCCTTAATGTCATCTGTAAAGCCTCCACCTTGGTTCAACTCAAGCAGACTCAGGCCCAGATCATCCTCAACGGTCTCCATAACGACCTAATAACCACAACAAAGCTCACTCACAGGCTTTCAGACTTTGGAGCCATTGACCAAGCCCATCTCCTCTTCACTATTTCAAAACCCGATCTCTTCCTCTTCAATGTCCTCATCAGAGGATTCTCCCAGAACAGTTCACCCACCTCTGCCATTTCTTTCTACAACAAGCTCCTTTGGTACAATACTCTCAAGCCCGACAACTTCACGTTTGCCTTTGCGATATCAGCATCTTCGCACCTTGATTCTAAGGAAATTGGGCTTCTACTTCATGCCCATTCAATGCTTTTTGGGTTTGAATTTGATGTGTTCGTCGGTTCTGCTGTGATGGATTTCTATATCAAATTCTCTCAAATTCAGACGGCACGGAAAGTGTTTGATAGAATTCCTGAACCAGATACAGTTTCTTGGAATACCATGATATCTGGGTTGGTGCAGAATGGTTGTTTTGCTGAATCGATACAGTTGTTTGAGAATATGATCCTGAGAGGGACCCAATTTGATTCGACCACGTTTGCTGCTGTTCTTCCTGCAGCTGCTGAATTGCAAGAATTGAAAAAGGGGATGAAGATACAGTGTTTGGCAATCAAAACATGCTTCCATTCTCATGCTTATGTCCTCACGGGTTTGATTTCTATGTACTCCAAATGTGGTGAGATCTCTGCCGCAACATTTCTGTTTGCACAGATTAGCCGTCCAGATTTGATATCTTGGAACGCAATGATCTCTGGGTATTCTTGCAATGGTGAGACTGGATCTTCAGTGAGCCTATTTAGACAATTATTAGTTTCCAGGGAGAAAGTTAATTCGAGTACAATTGTGGGTTTGATCCCCGTGTTTTTTCCCTTTAACCATCTTTGTCTCGCTCATTCTATTCATGGTTTCTCTCTAAAGTGTGGGCTCAATTTGAATTCTTCAGTTTCTACTGCTCTGACTACTGTTTATAGTAGATTAAATGAAATGGAATCTGCAAGGCAGCTTTTTGATGAATCCCCAGATAAAAGCTTGGCATCTTGGAATGCCATGATCTCCGGTTACACTCAGAATGGATTGACAGAAATGGCAATCTCGCTTTTCCAGAAAATGCGGTTGTCAGATGTCCTCCCAAATCCAGTCACAATTACAAGTATTCTTTCAGCTTGTGCTCAGCTTGGAGCTCTTTCTCTAGGAAAATGGGTCCACGAGTTAGTAATCAGAGAAAATTTTGATTCCAATATATATGTGTCTACAGCTCTAATTGACATGTATGCGAAATGTGGTATAATTGGGGAGGCGCGACATATATTCAATTGTATGCCGGAAAAGAATGTGGTATCTTGGAATGCAATGATTGCTGCCTACGGACTCCATGGGCATGGCAATGAAGCGATCAGTCTCTATTCTGAGATGTTAGATTCAGGAATATCCCCAACTGGAGTTTCATTTCTTTCGGTCTTGCATGCTTGCAGCCATGCTGGATTAGTAAGGGAGGGAGATGTGATCTTTCAGTCAATGACACAGGATCATGGGGTTCAGCCAGGACCTGAGCATTATGCCTGCATGGTTGACCTTCTTGGTCGAGCTGGGCAGCTGGACAGGGCCTTAGAGTTTATAAAGACCATGCCTGTAGAGCCAGGACCTGGTGTATGGGGTGCACTGCTTGGTGCTTGCATGATACATAAGAAAACAAGCCTAGCAAGAGTGGCTTCAGATAAGTTGTTAGAATTGGATCCCGAAAATGTTGGGTATTATGTTCTGCTCTCTAACATATACTCAGTAGACCGAAACTATTCTGAAGCTGCAACAATTCGTCAGGCAGCTAAGAAGAGAAAGTTGAGCAAGAGACCTGGATGCACCCTGATTGAGATTGTTGACGACCTGCATGTCTTTACTTCTGGTGACTGGTCTCATCCACAATCAAAAGCCATCTATGCCATGTTGGAGAAATTGACCAGAAAAATGAGGGAGGCTGGATTCCAGGCTGAGACTGATGTAGCACTGCATGATGTTGAGGAGGAAGAAAAAGAGCAGATGGTGAAAGTTCATAGTGAGAAATTGGCAATTGCTTTTGGGCTCATTAGTACCGAGCCAGGGACTGAGATCAGGATCATCAAGAATCTTAGAGTTTGTTTAGATTGCCACAATGCAACTAAATTCATCTCGATGCTCACCGAGAGAGTGATTGTAGTTAGGGATGCTAACAGATTCCACCATTTCAGGGATGGGGTATGTTCTTGTAGAGACTATTGGTGACCACCATCAGTTAGGGATCAGATACCCATAGGATTATGCTGGTTCAAGAGGGTTATTTATTTACATCTCTCAAGGAATAATACAAGAAGCTCAATTAGGCTCATTTGTTTGTATTATTTACAAGAAAAACAGAACGAAAAAGATGATGATTCAAGAAGCTTGACTATATATCATAAGATTCATCCAATTAAACAGCTGAGGAATCAACCATTCATGCCTGAATTCTATTTAATGACCTCAATTTACTGATCTGATGGAGCAGCAAAGGATAGTTGTCCTTAATTGTCTTCCAGTTGTACTTTCTTTGCTACTATTTTTTTTCTTTTGGGCATGTCTGAAGCTTTCCAAAAAGTGTGGAGGAACCAAAATAGAAAGGGTCAGTTTATGTACTGTTCTACTTACTCAAAATCATTTAGAATCATGGTAAGCCTAGAGACATCACTGAAGGTTTCCTTTCTATGAAACATCACATCAAAATCGAATTACATAAAATCCACACCTCAATAAGAGACTCTCCTAAGTATTTAACACAAATTCAACAATTGAGGAAGGAGTACAAGCTGACCTCATTAAATTGGGACACTTAAAGAGTTAAAGATCATTGAGAGCCACTCTTGTTGCATCATCCTTTTGTAGAAAGATATTGCTTTTTTGAAAAATCTGTTTACTGATAAAACTTTGGTTTTTTTTTTTTTTTTTTTTGGATAGGTAGACCCCAAGGAAACTTAAACTCATGACCTCTTTAAGTTTAAGGGGTTGGTCTTTACCAATTGAGCTATCTCCTTGGGTAAAAAAAACTTTGATCTTGCCTCAGGTGAAGTCAGATTATCAAAACATCACATGTAGGGACAAGAGTTACCTAATGTACCACAAATGCAGTACCCCCTAGAGAATATAGCTGTTCTTTAATCTAAACGCATTAAGGGGAATGCAACAAACACAATGCCACTCTTGCACACATTATGGAGAAGACACTCTTCTTCCACACGCCTAGGTCTAGTCTCACAAGCTCTTAGAGAAAAAGTAAAGCGACAAGAGGGGGAGAGAGAGAGAGAGAGTAGATTTTGTAGTAGCAATCTAGTAAAATGAATGAAAGAAATGGAAATGGAATATTTATTTATGGGTTGTGCTATGAGTAACCCCTTTGGTTACAATTAGAGTGCAACCATGACTGATTTTGCCAAGTGGTGGAGATGGGACTGAAAATTTGTTGACATATAGATCTCAATCTCCTGTATTCACAAGTCAAGATTCTGCCTGATCGGAGTTTGCAGCGTGGCAAAAAGAATCCAGGATTACCAGAGAGTGCATGGGACTATAGTAGGGTGCATAACCATACAAAGGATGGTGTTGCATTAGAAGGAAGTGTAAATGATTAAATTTGATGATGAAATTTGAAACGTGGCCAAGCCATGGTGTTAAGGTTACAAACAATTTCTTTTCTTTTTCCCAGGAGATTCTGGGCTGTGAATCAATTTGACTAGGATTAAAAGCGGCCAAGGAATAATTTGTTTTGTTCAGACAACTAGATCTTCATAAAGGTTTATTGCTCTTTTGCTATTTTTTGTTGAGTACTTTCATTTTGTCTTAAACCAGAAAACTTTAGTTGCTTGTGTGAACTACCAAGAATTTATCTGTCATAGGAAAATCCTTGCAAGCCTAGGAAGAAGACCCATTGTTATGGTTCCACAATGCACTTTCGGATGGAATTATGGAAGCATTATCCTTGGACTATCAGCTCAGTCGAGCTGATTGGGGTTATGTTACAAATAAAAATATTGATTCCAGAAGCTCCTTTCAGTAATTATGGAAGGTTCTGTTGTAGAGTTCAGGATGGATGAAGAGATGGGGTCACTGAACTAGAAGATGGTTGCTAGTGGTAAAGATGGGGAAGGTTTCATTTCAATATGTTTCTGATGTAGGCTATCTCTACTTCTACATTGTTTTAATCGTAGAAGAAGAAAAAATGCCTTGTAAACTCAGAGGGCTGAACCTATGTGGATATTTTTCTTTTATAGATGATAGTTAACAATAAGTGGTTGTCATGGGAAGATATGAGATACAGTATTGATACCTTGTGAGTTATGACTATAGCTAAGGTTACTTGATAACTTACTACAGTTCCCTTGGTAAACTATTATTGCATGTGTTTCTTTTTCTTCTGAGCTACTTAGTTAACTAGGTTGTCAAAGATATTAAATTGATCACCTTCAATCCACGATGATCAACTTAAAATTGTCCAAGCAGAATGCATTTTAAGATATACATGCTATACCAATACACCAATTAGTGGTGTCAATAAAGAAGAGTCAAAACTTGCAATCTGACCAAGCAGAATGCATTCCGAGACATCTATGCTTTATCAATACACCTATTTTCTCTGTCAATAAAGAAGTGTAAAAACACACAATTTGACCATACACCTTTTCTTTCAAGTCAAAATTCCAATAATTCTCTAGCTGACAATGTTGAAGTCCAGTTTCATTTACCCTGATGGTGAAGGCTTCCAACATATAGGAGTTCCTTTTTTCTTTTTCTTTTTTTTTCTTTTTTTTTGGGGGGGGGGGGGGGGGGGGGGCTGTTAGAGAGGGGATGGAATCCACCAGATAATGTGAGTATAACAAGTTAGATACAACTTCTTTAATATAAGAAACCACCAAAATATTTGATGCATAATCTTTCAATTACATGAAAATTTTCACACAATTAATACCTGAAAGGATATTAAGTTGATCTGCGTTGATCCATCCATACAAAGTTGAGTAGCTCATCAAAACTTTTCACCCTATGTTTATTTTACCTTATTCCATTTTGTTTGTTCACACGAGTGACAGAAAAATTTACATGTTTGACATCAAACCCAATGATCATTGGAAAGAAACCAGTCTTCAACAATTGATTCCACATTGTCTGACATCAGGGCCTTTGGTTTTGAGCACAAATGGGTCAATTCTAACCCATAGCAAGGAGAAGATTGAGGCCAAAAGCACTGACCAGATGATAACAATGGTAGGAGTCCTGTTCTGCCTCCCCATGAGACCCTTGAGGAATGGATGGAGATGGACGATCACCCAAAAGGAAAAGAAGAGCTTTCCAAAAAGAGGACCCCATGACTGATACCCATTATTTGTAGCGTCAGATATGCCAGCAACTACTCCTACCAGGTTGATGATTAGGATAGTGGTTGGAGGGATCAGGAGAGTAGTCCATTTAAAGGCATATAGCTCTCCAAAGTCCCCATCATCAGAAGCCTTGGACGTAACAGTAAAGTTGGTGTCAATTCTGGCCAAAATCTTGAGAAGCCCCTGAATAACAGCAAAGAGATATGCTGACACACCACCAATAACCCAGAATTGCTCGTTCCTCCACCATTCCTCAATGCTAACCCCACTCCACCTCAGCTCCAATATGCCCGTTGCAAAAATTGAGATAAACAGTCCAATGAAAAAGAGACTTGCAAATGTGCTTATCTGGTTCATGAATCAAACAGGAGAACGGATGTTAGAAAACCAAGAAAAAATTAGTCATCTAGTACTTGTGGCAGTACAGAGGCACAAACAATGGCTAGTGATGAAATTGAAAATGTACCTCTGGCATTATGAACTTTCCAGTTAGCAAGCAAACAGCAGGAAGGGTGCAATAGGCAAGGAGAGGTAAGGCGGTGAATGGGTAGATAGTTGTGTTGATATATGCAAAACGCTCAAGATACTTGAGGTGTCCACCCTTGTATCCGTACACGAGGGGATTGTGTCGACTGAAGAAGATCTCAACAGAACCAAGAGCCCATCTCAGTACTTGATTGAGATGATCTGAAAGGTTGATGGGTGCTGACCCCTTGAATGCAGGCCTTTTGGGCATGCAATAGATTGACCTCCAACCTCGGCAATGCATCTTAAATCCTGTCAGGATATCTTCAGTGATAGACCCATAGATCCAACCCAACTGCACAGTAAACAATAGCATTATACAAACTGAGGGACTACTAACCATATAGAACCGGAATCAAACTACTAACATTCCTCTCATGATTGAAGGACTTATTCTTCAGTGAACATATCAGCACAGCTGATATGAGAGAAGAACAAGTTCAACAGCCCACCTAAATATGGTGTGTCTGAAAAGTTTCTAGATCTTGTTGATACCTCTGTACCCCATTCAGTTTTGTCTTCATAGCCACAGCTAATAACGTGAATGGCTTCTTTGAGCAGAGCTGCTGGACTCGAGGAGGGAGGGACACCACCTTGCTCCATTAGTGTTGAAGCCACAAATGCTGCTGACTGACCAAACTTTTTCTCAAAATTCATCTGGGACATCAATAGCTCCTTGTCCTCATCAATTCCTGATTTTCAGAAACAGGAACTCCATTTAATTGGAGAGAAGAAAATGAAGATAGAACTTCTAGTAAAAGACTTAAAAGGTGTACATGCCATAACAGACCTTGGAGGTTTGATCCATCTCCATTCACACCAGCTGCACTCGTGCCTTGTTTAGAATACTTGGGGAGTTTCTTACGACGTCCAAAACATGGGCAGCAACCACAACTTACCATCTTTGGACGCTTTGGGCCCTTTGGAGGATTATAACCATATAAAGCTTGCCTTCTAAAGACACACCCAGTACCAACATACACTGGACCCTGAATTCCATCTAAGCCTTTCATGTTAATCTGCAAAACCAGGAAGGTTATCACATCTTTCACTTCTTGTCCTTAGGTAGATTACAGAATAAATTATGTAGAGAGACCACTCCAGTGTTATGGGTCTTGAAACTTACATCGAAGAAGACTGTGTTTCTGTTGGCATACCGATCGTGCAGGTCAATGCCATCAAACCTCTGAGGGAACTGAACATAACATACCTTCCTCCCAACCTGAGGGTCCATCAAGAAACACATTGCCTCCCTGGCAGCTTTGCTATTATTTATATAGTGATCACAATCCAAGTTCAACATGAAAGGAGCATTCGTCAGCACCGCAGAAACACGAACCTGTAAAATTCCAAGAGCAATGTTCTCATTAACAGAGCTATTTATTCCCAAGAATCATCACCATAGAATTTCTATTCTAAGTTGTGGTAATAAGACACAAGCTCTTGTGCTGATTAAATAAGCCACTAGGCCAGTCATTTGGTTGCTCAAATTTACAGCCCATCATCGTTCTCGAGGACCTCATGAGTGGCATAGATCATGAACCGTAAGGACTAATTAGTGGGGATTTTAAGCACGTCTACTTAATAGTGCAAGACCATGGTACAATTCTATTCTTGTTACATGTTAATGGATGATTTATGCTTTTTTCTTTTTTTGGAATTTTGGGTAAGAACAGTGACCACAGTTTGTAAATTTTACCAGGGCATTCATGGCACCAGCTTTCTTGTGATGTTGGAAGCCAGGTCTCTTCTCACGAGAGACATAGACAAGGCGAGGGAGCTCATTTCCTTCAGTATCATGGCCTCCACTGTGACCAAGAAACACTTGAATCATACCTGGATGATCCTTAGTATTGTTTCCTGGCCAAGGTGTACCATCTTGCATTATCCACCCTTCTGGGGGAACCTTTATGGCTTTGGCTACCAATGCATTGATCCGGACCTTAAACTCTTCATATTCTCTCTGTCAAACAAGAAATGAATTTATGTCAGGAACACAAAATTCTACACTCTCAAGTTTCAATAAATTCAACAGGGTTTCAAAAAAAAGTATATAGACCTTCATAGCTCTACGCTCCTTGACAAATGTAGGCTGGACTTTGTCTTCGAGATTGTCCATCTTGAGAGAGAAGTACATGTCTGGAGCTCTAGGCTCAATGGCAAATTTCTTACAGAAAGGAACCCATTTCCGAGCGAATTCTGCAGTTTCGGACAGTGATTCAAATGTGAGCATGGAAGCACCGTCATCTGAGACGTAGCACGAGACCTTATCAACTGGATAATCCATGGCTAAGATTGAAAGCACAGTGTTGGAAGTAACTAGAGGTGGTTCCTTCAAAGGATCCACTGTACTGACAAATATATCCACTGGAGATAGCATTGAAGGTTCACCTTCCTTCTCATATCTGCATTCATATCCCACAAGTGCAAGAGTAGTACTTCAATTAGAAACAATTTTTATTGAACTGCAAAGTAACAAAAAACTGTGATTCAAGAACCATGACCTTATAATCTTTCTGTAGCTTGAGATATAAATCATGCTCAGAGATACATTTAGCTAAAGAACATGGATCTCACAACCTGAGAAGGTCTGTAATACCAGTAGCACAATCCATCTTGATTGTTTCAGGGCACAAATGAACTGGTTTCACTAATAGTCTCTCTATATTTTTGCAGAAATATCACTCTCTTTTTAATTGAGAATTGAACTCTTGTTGATTCTACCAGTACCTTCTGAGAACTGTTTCATTTGTATCAACGTACCCCTATGTCAGATCTCACCAAAAGTATCACATATAATTGAGTAACAGTCAACTTCAATATGGTTCAAAGAAATCAGCCAAATTGGCCGATTTGAATCAGAATCAGTAGATCCCAACTCTGATAAATGCCAATTCTGATATCCTATTTTGGAATCAGTTATGAATGCTATTTGTTCTTCATTTTATTTTATTTTTGCCATTTTTTTAGTCAATAAAATAACAGAAAATCAATGAAAGTTATCTAAAATAACAAGATCTACAAGTATTTTGAATAAAAACTTCAAAAAAAATCACAGTTTTGTAGAAATCTTTGCTTCTTCTTATAGATTCCAATTTCTAGAGTTCCAACCAATTTCAACATGATTCGAATCAGATAGATGGATGGCAATCCAGTCTCTGATTCTACGTTTTTAAACCTTGACTCTGGTAAGTATCTCACACAGTGATCTGTTGACATTCATTGATAAAGTTGCATAAAAACCCACCATATTTACGATTCCTTTACTCTATTACCACTAAATTATTATGAACTTCATGTTCTTAAAGTCAACCCAGACAGTAATTCATTGATTGATTCTGCTAAACTCAGTTAAACTATTCTGTTCATGCAAGTCAATGATTATAGATATTCTATACAACAAATATTAATTACTAATATGCAAGTGTGTGAATCAGCCTTAAAGTAGTTTACTAGTGTGTGAAGCCGATGTACCTGAGAGAAAGACGATCAAGATATGTCTCACGATCAATAGGCAACCATTTGGGGAACTGATCAAGGATCCATGAGATGGCAAACCATATCTCACATATCACAGAAGTGAGCCATAATCCGAAGGCATCATGAGCCGGGTTCAGGAGTCTATAGCGAATGTAGAAGGCTAGAATAACCAGCCGAGTCACAATCACCATACGATATGGGTTCACCTTGCTAGAGGCAATGGGTACTTTTCTTGATAAGGGTTGCCTTGCTTCTTCCATCCTGCACATCATTTACATAATAACATCACCATTAGTGAATAAAGGTGGCCAAACCACCATTACCAGCCCAAAACCGAAACCAAATCAGCCTGATTTGACCCTGGATCAAACCAAAACCAAACCTATTGAGCTGTGATTTTAAACCCAGGTGAAAACCAGGCTGGACCAGTTGATAAAGTCTGAAGCAGACCAGAACCGAAACTGAACAAACCTAATAATGGACCAATAAGAGTCCATTAAATCAACATTTTATTAAGTATTCATATAGGAAATGAACATAAACCGAACTGATAGTGGACCGATAAATGCCATTAAGCCAGCTAAAAAATAGACCCCGAATTGGGCTGAAACCGAAATGTTTTTATTAGGCACCAATTGGGCTGAAACCCAAATGTTTTTATTAGGCACCAATTGGGCCGGGGTGAATGAGACCAAAATCGAATTGACCCAAACCATAACCAGAGTGAGCTGACCCATTCAACTCCTATGTAGGGTAGATCAATCTCCACCCAGCTTCGATCTGGACCAGATCTGGCCGGACCAGATATGGAGGGGCTTACATTTCAGGAGAAGCCAAGTTGACTAACCGGGATCCAGGATGACAATGGGCCGGGACTGTACCAACCGAAAACCAACCCAGCTATTACCAAAAAAAATGGCCGACCTGCTTAGGGTGGAGTGGTGGACTAATCTTAGCTAATCTAAATTGGACCGGTTCTGGATTTGGTTCTTTTTCAACCAGGGCCATGTCATCCTCAACTCATGATGATTCATGAGATACACTGGTAGAAATTATGCTCACACATTCTCTCTAATCATTGAAATTAGTATTCACTAATCCCATTATTTAGAGTTATTAGTGTACCCATTGTTTAGAGTTATTAATGTACTAAAGAAAAATATTAGTCAAAAAAATTAGACCGTTAAGATTTAATCAGAGGGCCAAAAATTGCCATTAGTTGATCATTTACAGGGAAATAGAGTATGATAAAAAAAAATTGATGACATACATGGGATCAATGTCCATGGCATCATCAGGATCAGTCCTCAAGTTCCCTTGCTTTGATTTCCAATCATACATACGCTCTTTCCACCCTGCCTCTTTTTTTTCATCCCATCTTGTGCTTCCTGTATTTAATTTTTCATAATAAATTTTAATTGTTTTTACTTGAAGAAAATATAAATAAATGTAGGGCATATAATACATATAATTAAAGCATAAATTCTTAAATTATTATAGATGCTATTAAGTTATAATCAAAGTTGATATTCAATATCTAATTATCCAAATATATGAATATTGATTCAAATTGAATTCGAAATTTTGATTATCCATTTACATACAACAAAGGCAATAGTTGCAATACTAATTGTACTTCAAGATCATAATGAAGAGCAAGAACAAGAACTAGCAAAAAAATTTCAATGAACGATCTAAATCACAAGGGAGTGACAGTGACTATATACCAGACTCCGATAACAGATAAGGATGCACATGTTTATGAAGCAACGATGACGACATTTGATTGTATCCATGATTCGATATTGGAAACTCACCACTCACCTACATAAACACAAATTGGTTAAATTTATTTGTTGATCGATTCAAATTCCATTGTGACTTAATACTCATGCGTTCAATTTGAATACATTAACTCCATGAAATTTTAAATATATGGAAGATGGAAGATGTATTGAATGCAATAAGAAACTTGAGTACCTGTCTAGATCTACTGGTTATAACTGCAGGAAATTGGATATTATTGTCATCATCATCAGGACCTCTCCCATGGCTCATCTTCCCATGAAGCATTGCTTCTCTGAGATGTAACTGCTTGTTTTGCTCATCTTCAATGTTGAATTCATGCTCAATATCATCCAGATCTTCTTCATCTTCATCTCCATCAACCCTTGCGCTTCCTTCATTCAGAGATCAAAATAAACTTAATTATTATTTGTAACAAGGTTTTTCTAGTTGTAACAAGGTCTTTTTTATTAATTTGCATCAGTACCCAAATGAAATGTTAAAACTATCCGACTATATGTTATAATAATCCTTGTTACATTCAGACGGATCCTATATAATTTGTATATACCTTTGAGACGCTTGTACCGGGTCTTGCACTGAGGACATAGTTGGCTACCTTCTCTCCTCTCATACTCATAACAAGGCCGACACACCGGAAAACCGCACTCATTGCAGGCGACGAAGAGATCACCATCTGCAGTAAGTCCAACTTCATCACCACATATCTCACAAACATGACCATTCAATGACTTCAATGACTTCAATGACTTGGGCTGCAGACAAAACAACATGAAATCTTAGTACAACATGTAATTGCAGAGATATTTTGTGATTAGACTTAAAAAAAATTATGGGTTTCTTAGTTACCTCTTCATGGCCATGAATGACAACAAGTTCATTCCTGTTGTGGGATCCGGCCACTAATCCCGCACTGGCTTCCATTGTTGTTCTTCGATCAATACAAGGTCTCGGAGAATGCAGAGATGGGTTCCTTAGATTGTTCCTTTTATCAATGAAGGGAGTGGGTTCTGTATCTCAGCTCACCTAATGTGTCCACAGAAAGGTTGCTGGTTGCAGAGTCTCCATTGCCTTGGAGTTAAGCTACGTCTATTCAGCCACCATGCATTCACCATTTCACCTGGCCTTTTCCAAGGATTACCAACTGTACTTAAGTTATTAATATTTGCAGACCAAAATTACCCCTCTAGTTTTCCAATAATGTCTACCCAGTCCTCTTAACTGAATTATCTGTAATCCCTAAAATTACTTGTTTATCACTATCAAAAATAAAAAAAAAAAAAAATAATCAAGTGTTTATTAATTAGAACGTGTGAGACATATACTTGATGGATTACAAAATCCTGCAACAATGGAGCACCCGTCCATGCCAAACTCTTTTAGATGCGAGAATAGTTCATCTACATGTACATGTACATTCTTGGGATTCCATCACTGTACATATTCAATGGCTCTCATACTCTAGAAGTGCCCACATCACATCGATATGATGAGATCCCATGGTAAGTATATGTACATACAGGTGATCTGAACTCACTCCGTGCACCGGTGAAATAAATGATATGAGATACAGTATTGATACCTTGTGAGTTATGACTATAGCAAAGGTTACTTGATAACTTACTACAGTTCCCTCAGTAAACTATTATTGTATGTGTTTCTTTTTCTTCTGAGCTACTTAATTAACTAGGTTGTCAAAGATATTAAATTGATCACCTTCAATCCATGATGATCAACTTCAAGTTGTCCAAGCAGAATGCATTTTAAGATATACATGCTATACCAATACACCAATTAGCGGTGTCAATAAAGAAGAGTCAAAACTTGCAATCTGACCAAGCAGAATGCATTCCAAGACATCTATGCTTTATCAATACACCTATTTGCTCTGTCAATAAAGAAGCGTAAAAACACACAATTTGACCATACACCTTTTCTTTCAAGTTAAAATTCCAATAATCCTCCAGCTGACAATGTTGAAATCCAGTTTCATTTACCCTGATAGTGAAGGCTTCCAACATATTAGGAGTTCCTTTTTACTTCTTTTTTTTTTTTTTTTTTTTTGGGGTTGGGGGGGGGGGGGGTGGGGTTAGAGAGGGAATGGAATCCACCAGCATAATGTTTCAATTACATGAAAATTTTCACACAATTAATACCAGAAAGGATATTAAGTTGATCTGCGTTGATACATCCATACAAAATTGAGTAGCTCATCAAAACTTTTCACCCTATGTTTATTTTACCTTCTTCCATTTTGTTTGTTCACACAAGTGACAGAAAAATTTACATGTTTGACATCAAACCCAATGATCATTGGAAAGAAACCAGTCTTCAACAATTGATTCCACATTGTCTGACATTAGGGCCTTTGGTTTTGAGCACAAATGGGTCAATTCTAACCCATAGCAAGGAGAAGATTGAGGCCAAAAGCACTGACCAGATGATAACAATGGTAGGAGTCCTGTTCTGCTTCCCCATGAGACCCTTGAGGAATGGATAGAGATGGACGATCACCCAAAAGGAAAAGAAGAGCTTCCCAAAAAGAGGACCCCATGACTGATACCCATTATTTATAGCATCAGATATGCCTGCAACTACTCCTACCAGGTTGATGATTAGGATAGTGGTTGGAGGGATCAAAAGAGTCGTCCATTTAAAGGCATATAGCTCTCCAAAGTCCCCATCATCAGAGGCCTTGGACGTAACAGTAAAGTTGGTGTCAATTCCGGCCAAAATCTTGAGAAGTCCCTGAATAACAGCAAAGAGATGTGCTGACACACCACCAATAACCCAGAATTGCTCGTTCCTCCACCATTCCTCAATGCTAACCCCACTCCACCTCAGCTCCAATATGCCCGTTGCAAAAATTGAGATAAACAGTCCAATGAAAAAGAGACTTGCAAATGTGCTTATCTGGTTCATGAATCAAACAGGAGAAATGTTGTTAGAAAACCAAGAAAAAATGAATCAAAGACTCTAGTACTTGTGACAGTACAGAGGCACATAACAATGGCTAGTGATGAAAATAAAAATGTACCTCTGGCATTATGAACTTTCCAGTTAGCAAGCAAACGGCAGGAAGGGTGCAATAGGCAAGGAGAGGTAAGGCGGTGAATGGGTAGATAGTTGTGTTGATATATGCAAAACGCTCAAGATACTTGAGGTGTCCACCCTTGTATCCATACACGAGGGGACTGTGTCGACTGAAGAAGATCTCAACAGAACCAAGAGCCCATCTCAGTACTTGATTGAGACGATCTGAAAGGTTGATGGGTGCAGACCCCTTGAATGCAGGCCTTTTGGGCATGCAATAGATTGACCTCCAACCTCGGCAATGCATCTTAAATCCTGTCAGGATATCTTCAGTGATAGACCCATAGATCCAACCCAACTGCACAGTAAACAACAGCATTATACAAACTGAGGGACTACTAACCGTATAGAACCTGAATCAAACTACTAACATTCTTCTCATGATTGAAGGACTTATTCTTCAGTGAACATATCAGCACAGTTGATATGAGAGAAGAACAAGTTCAACAGCCCACCTAAATATGGTGTGTCTGAAAAGTTTCTAGATCTTATTGATACCTCTGTACCCCATTCAGTTTTGTCTTCATAGCCACAGCTAATAACGTGAATGGCTTCTTTGAGCAGAGCTGCTGGACTCGAGGAGGGAGGGACACCACCTTGCTCCATTAGTGTTGAAGTCACAAATGCTGCTGACTGACCAAACTTTTTCTCAAAATTCATCTGGGACATCAATAGCTCCTTGTCCTCATCAATTCCTGATTTTCAGAAACAGGAACTCCATTTAATTGGAGAGAAGAAAATGAAGATAGAACTTCCAGTAAAAGACTTCAAAGGTGTACATGCCATAACAGACCTTGGAGGTTTGATCCATCTCCATTCACACCAGCTGCACTCGTGCCTTGTTTAGAATACTTGGGGAGTTTCTTACGACGTCCAAAACATGGGCAGCAACCACAACTTACCATCTTTGGACGCTTTGGGCCCTTTGGAGGATTATAACCATATAAAGCTTGCCTTCTAAAGACACACCCAGTACCAACATACACTGGACCCTGAATTCCATCTAAGCCTTTCATGTTAATCTGCAAAACCAGGAAGGTTATCACATCTTTCACTTCTTGTCCTTAGGTAGATTACAGAATAAATTATGTAGAGAGACCACTCCAGTGTTATGGGTCTTGAGACTTACATCGAAGAAGACTGTGTTTCTGTTGGCATACCGATCGTGCAGGTCAATGCCATCAAACCTCTGAGGGAACTGAACATAACATACCTTCCTCCCAACCTGAGGGTCCATCAAGAAGCACATTGCCTCCCTGGCAGCTTTGCTATTATTTATATAGTGATCACAATCCAAGTTCAACATGAAAGGAGCATTCGTCAGCACCGCAGAAACACGAACCTGTAAAGTTCCACGAGCAATGAAGGGTTCTCATTAACAGAGCTATTTATTCCCAAGAGCCATCACCATAGAATTTCTATTCTAAGTTGTGGTAATAAGACACAAGCTCTTGTGCTGATTAAACAAGCTACTAGGCCAGTCATTTGGTTGCTCAAATTTACAGCCCATCATCGTTCTCGAGGACCTCATGAGTGGCATAGATCATGAACTGTAAGGACTATTTAGTGGGGATTTTAAGCACGTCTACTTAATAGTGCAGGACCATGGTACAATTTTATTCTTGTTACATGTTAATGGATGATTTATGCTTTTTTTGGAATTTTGGGTAAGAACAGTGACCACAGTTTGTAAATTTTACCAGGGCATTCATGGCACCAGCTTTCTTGTGATGTTGGAAGCCAGGTCTCTTCTCACGAGAGACATAGACAAGGCGAGGGAGCTCATTTCCTTCAGTATCATGGCCTCCACTGTGACCAAGAAACACTTGAATCATACCTGGATGATCTTTAGTATTGTTTCCTGGCCAAGGTGTACCATCTTGCATTATCCACCCTTCCGGGGGAACCTTTATGGCTTTGGCTACCAATGCATTGATCCGGACCTTAAACTCTTCATATTCTCTCTGTCAAACAAGAAATGAATTTATGTCAGGAACACAAAATTCTACACTCTCAAGTTTCAATAAATTCAACAGGGTTTCAGAAAAAAGTATATAGACCTTCATAGCTCTACGCTCCTTGACAAATGTAGGCTGGACTTTGTCTTTGAGATAGTCCATCTTGAGAGAGAAGTACATCTCTGGAGCTCTAGGCTCAATGGCAAATTTCTTACAGAAAGGAACCCATTTCCGAGCGAATTCTGCAGTTTCGGACAGTGATTCAAATGTGAGCATGGAAGCACCGTCGTCTGAGACGTAGCACGAAACCTTATCAACTGGATAATCCATGGCTAAGATTGAAAGCACAGTGTTGGAAGTAACTAGAGGTGGTTCCTTCAAAGGATCCACTGTACTGACAAATATATCCACTGGAGATAGCATTGAAGGTTCACCTTCCTTCTCATATCTGCATTCATATCCCACAAGTGCAAGAGTAGTACTTCAATTAGAAACAATTTTTATTGAACTGCAAAGTAACAAAAAACTGTGATTCAAGAACCATGACCTTATAATCTTTCTGTAGCTTGAGATATAAATTATGCTCAGAGATACATTTAGCTAAAGAACACGGATCTCACAACCTGAGAAGGTCTGTAATACCAGTAGCACAATCCATCTTGATTGTTTCAGGGCACAAATGAACTGGTTTCACTAATAGTCTCTCTATATTTTTGCAGAAATATCACTCTCTTTTTAATTGAGAATCATTGAACTCTTGTTGACTCTACCAGTACCTTCTAAGAACTGTTTCATTTGTATCGACGTACCCCTATGTCATGATCTCACCAAAAGTATCACATATAATTGAGTAACAGTCAACTTCAATATAATCCAAAGAATCAGATGAATTGGCCGACTCGAATCAGAATCAGTAGATCCCAACTCTGATAAATGCCAATTCTGACAACCTATTTTGGAATCAGCCATGAATGCTATTTGTTCTTCATTTATTTTTATTTTTTTTGCCATTTTTTTAGTCAATAAAATAACAGAAAACCAATGAAAGTGATCTAAAATAGCAAGATCTACAAGTATTTTGAATAAGAACTTCAAAAAAAAAAATCACAGTTTTGTAGAAGCTCTAACCGGTATGAAAGTGGTAGCTTCTTTGCTTCTTCTTATAGATTCCAATTTCTAGAGTTCCAACCAATTTCAACATGATTCGAATCAGATAGATGGATGGCAATCCAGTCTCTGATTCTAGGTTTTTAGACCTTGACTCTGGTAATTATCTCACACAGTGATCTGTTAACATCCATCGATAAAGTTGCATAAAAACCCACCATATTTACGAATCCTTTACTCTATTACCACTAAATTATTATGAATTTCATGTTCTTAAAGTCAACCCAGACAGTAATTCATTGATTGATTCTGCTAAACTCAGTTAAACTATTCTGTTCATGCAAGCCAATGATTATAGATATTCTATACCACAAATATTAATACCACAAATATTAATTACTAATATGCAAGTGTGTGAATCAGCCTTAAAGTAGTTTACTAGTGTGTGAAGCTGATGTACCTGAGAGAAAGACGATCAAGATATGTCTCACGATCAATAGGCAACCATTTGGGGAACTGATCAAGGATCCATGAGATGGCAAACCATATCTCACAGATCACAGAGGTGAGCCATAATCCGAAGGCATCATGAACCGGGTTCAGGAGTCTATAGCGAATAAAGAAGGCTAGAATAACCAGCCGAGCCACAATCACCATACGATATGGGTTCACCTTGCTAGAGGCAATGGGTACTTTTCTTGATAAGGGTTGCCTTGCTTCTTCCATCCTGCACATCATTTACATAATAACATCACCACTAGTGAATAAAGGTGGCCAAACCACCAATACCAGCTGAAAACCGAAACCAAATCAGCCCGATTTGACCCTGGATCAAACCAAAACTAAACCTATTGAGCTGTGATTTTAAAACCCAGGTGAAAAACCAGGCTGGACCAGTTGATAAAGTCTGAAGCAGACCAGAACCGAAACTGAACAAACCTAATAATGGACCAATAAGAGTCCATTAAATGAACATTTTATTAAGTATTCATATAGGAAATGAACACAAAACGAACTGATAGTGGACCGATAAATGCCCATTAAGCCAGATAAAAAATAGACCCCGAATTGGGCTGAAACCGAAATGTTTTTATTGGGCACCAATTGGGCCGGGGTGAATAAGACCAAAATCGAATTGACCCAAACCATAACCAGACTGAGCCGACCCATTTAACTCCTATGTAGGGTAGATCAATCTCCACCCAGCTTCGATCTGGACCAGATCTGGTCGGACCCAATATGGATGGGCTTACATTTCAGGAGAAGCCAAGTTGACTAACCGGGATCCAGGATGAAAATGGGCCGGGACTGTACCAACCGAAAACCAACCCAACTATTACCAAAAAAAATGGCCGACCTGCTTAGGGGTGGACTAATCTTAGCTAATCTAAATTGGACCGGTTCTGGATTTGGTTCTTTTTCAACCAGGGCCATGTCATCCTCAACTCATGATGATTCATGAGATACACTGGTAGAAATTATGCTCACACATTCTCTCTAATCATTGAAATTAGTATTCACTAATCCCATTTTTCAGAGTTGTTAGTGTACTAAAGAAAATTTTAGTCGAAAAAATTAGACCGTTAAGATATAATCAGAGGGCCAAAAATTGCCATTAGTTGATCATTTACATGGAAATAGAGTATGATAAAAAAAAATGATGACATACATGGGATCAATGTCCATGGCATCATCAGGATCAGTCCCCAAGTTCCCTTGCTTTGATTTCCAATCATCCATGCGCTCTTTCCACCCTGCCTCTTTCTTTTCATCCCATCTTGTGCTTCCTGTATTTTATTTTTCATAATAAATTTTAATTGTTTTTACTTGAAGAAAATATAAATAAATGTAGGGCATATAATACATATAATTAAAGCATAAATTCTTAAATTATTATAGAAGTTATTAAGATAAAATCAGAATGGATATTCAATATCTAATTATTCAAATAAATGAATATTGATTCAAATCGAATTCGAATTTTTGACTATCCATTTATATACAAGAAAGACAATAGCTGCAATACTAATTGTACTTCAAGATCATAATGAAAAGCAAGAACAAGAACTAGCAAAGAAATTTCAATGAACGATCTAAATCACAAGGGAGTGACAGTGATTGTATACCAGACTCCGATAAAGGATAAGGATGCACACGTTTATGAAGCGACGATGACGACATTTGATCGTATCCATTATTCGATATTGGAAACTCACCACTCACCTACATAAACACAAATTGGTTAAATTTATTTGTTGATCGATTCAAATGCCATTGTGACTTAGTAGTCACAATTTGGATACATTAACTCCATGAAATTTTAAATATATAGAAGATGGAAGATGTATTGAATGCAATAAGAAACTTGAGTACCTGTCTAGATCTACTGGTTATAACTGCAGGAAATTGGATATTATTGTCATCATCATCAGGACCTCTCCCATAGCTCATCTTCCCATGAAGCATTGCTTCTGTGAGATGTAACTGCTTGTTTTGCTCATCTTCAATGTTGAATTCATGCTCAATATCATCCAGATCTTCTTCATCTTCATCTCCATCAACCCTTGCGCTTCCTTCATTCAGAAATCAATTTAAACTTAATTATTATTTGTAACAAGGTTTTTCTACTTGTAACAAAGTTTTTTTTATCTATTTGCATCAGTACCCAAATGAAATATTAAAACTATCCGGCTATATGTTATAATAACCATTGTTACATTCAGAGGGATCCTATATAGTATGTATATACCTTTGAGACGCTTGTACCGGGTCTTGCACTGAGGACATAATTGGCTACCTTCTCTCCTCTCATACTCATAACAAGGCCGACACACCGGAAAACCACATTCGTTGCAGGCGACAAAGAGATCACCATCTCCAGTAAGTCCAACTTCATCACCACAGATCTCACAGACCTGACCATTCAATGACTTCAATGACTTGGGCTGCAAACAAAGCAACATGAAATCTTAGTACAACTTGTAATTGCAGAGATGTTTGTGATTAGGCTTAAAAAAATTTTGATGGGTTTCTTAGTTACCTCTTCATGGCCATGAATGACAACAAGCTCATTCCTGTTGTGGGATCCGGCCACTAATCCGGCACTGGCTTCCATTGTTCTTCTCCGATCAATACAAGGTCTCGGAGAATGCAGAGATGGGTTCCTTAGATTGTTCTTTTTATCAGTGAAGGGAGTGGGTTCTGTATCTCAGCTCACCTAATTGTCCCCAGAAAGGTGTTGGTTGCAGAGTCTCCATTGCCTTGAAGTTAAGCTACGTATATTCAACCACCATGCATTCACCTGGCCTTTTCCAACGACTACCAACTGTACTTAAGTTATTAATATTTGGAGACCAAAATTACCCCTCTAGTTTCCAATAATGTCTACCCAGTCCTCTTAACTGAATTACCTGCAATCTCTAAAATTACTTGTTTATCACAATCAAAATAATAAATAAATTTTAATCAAGTGTCTATTAATTAGAACGTGTAAGACATATACTTGATGGATTACAAAATCCTGCAACAATGGAGCACCCGTCCACGCCCAAGTCTTTTGCATGCAAAAATAATTCATCTACATGTACATATACATTGTTGGGATTCTATCACCGCAATGGGTCTCATACTCTAGAGGTGGATCCCACATCACATCGATGTGATGGGTTCCCATGACGAGTACATGTACATGCAGGTGATCTGAACTCACTCCGTGTAATGGTGAAATACATGACTAAATGGATCGGGTTTTTTGTCGTAAAATATAATTTGATGGACATGTTCTCTAACAGTATATGGAAAGAAATCAGAGTAGAATGGTTGATATTATATAATGGATATTGTGGGTTATAATGAAGGAAGCATTGCCCAATGAAATGAGAAATCTAGGGCTTGTTCAACCCTATTAATTTGTATGGTTAATCCATTGCTTTCACGGCTTGTATAGTTATTTGTTTGGGTTGAGGAAAGATTAACTTACCCTGACCCGGAAATGGGGAAGGAATGCTTGGAATGAAAGAATTTGTTAATGGAAGTCATTTAAATTGGTAGGTTTGTGAGGTGAGGTTTCTCTATCATCTGGACACAGACTTTCTAAGGTCCGACATCGTTTTTAATGGAAAGCTCTCATAGAGCTTTGCAACCACGGCAGCTGCCAAAGGAAGATTCTTACTTAAGGCCATCCTGATCGCCGGACCCCTTACTGAAGCCGGAATCCACTGCTTAGGACCCATGTTTTTTAATGAAAACCTCATTATTAAAACTTTTAGCACATAACATACACATACTAGCCAAGAAGACCTGCAAATCAAGGTATATCCGACTCTTTGGTAGCTGCAGTTTTTAGGGTTGATTCGATTCCTTCATAGTGTTGCCATGACCATAATTGTGTTACAGGATTGTTCTAATTCAATTTTCGCCGTTGATATCGAAACATGTATTGCTGGATGGTCAGGACTATGGATTCGGCAGCATAAGAACTTCAAATCACAGCAATCTGCAATGAGACTGTTCTAGATACCTATCCGCCAGAATTTGATGACAGATTATTCACATAAACAGAAGGGGTGCTTTTCTGCAAGCATGGACAACTTCTTGGAAGGATGTGCTAATATCATGATAATGGTGTTTTTCCACCCCAAAAAAATAAATTTTAATCTCATGATAATGGCAAAACAATTATTTCGGAGACCATAAAGACTTGCAAACTATCAAACAATCTCTGATTGCAGATTTGATGGTAGAAACAACACTACATGATAACCTTTGCCCTTTGGTAAAGTACATCATGACCTTTGAGTCTGATTATATACCATGTTCACAAGAAATGGTTGTCCATTAATGGTTGTCCATTAGCACAATATGAATGTGATTATGTGAATGTCAGGCATTCCCTGGATCCTACCCAAACTTTCGTTGGCATAAGATATAATGGAACTAATCAGACATTCGGCATCATCAATCACACGTAACAGAATATTGGGTACACAAACCTACTGAGTTGACACTCTAATCAGCTTACCTGTTCACTCTGACCTGATAGACAATCTCTTCACAGATCTCTGGATCATTCTTAAGGAGTTGCAAAATGATTGAAGACTTCACCAGGGAATTAGGGACTAAGATTGAAATAACTTATTCTGTTATTCAAATTAATAATTACATCACTATCATTCTATCAAGAGGTCATTACCTACAATAACGCTGTACATAACACGAACAAGAGGCATTACTCAGCCGCTGTCCTCCTTACTGACTATAAATGAAGGTTGCATCCTCTTTTATCTATAAACCACTCCTTACAAAATACTAACTCTTCTTATACACCAGCAGACACTTCAGTCACTTCTGATTTTTCCCTTTTCTTTGGTGGTTGTTCCTGAGATTTCTGTAAAATTGCTTTATTTGGAACCAGAATAACGAATATATTCCTGTCTCTCAAGTTCTTGCTCTCCTCTGTACCAAGCTGCAAATGTCAATTACATTAAACCCTAAACTGAATTATGTTACATAATTTAATATGCATTTATATATTACACATAAGAATCATCTGCCTTGTTATCAAACCAGTAAGATGCATATATTCACATATGTAGATGTTCAATCTACCTGTATATGTCAACAGAAGGTCAAAAGCCTACTATCTGATTATACCATTAAGAATAAGGGAACTGACTTTTAGGAGGATGGCAGGTGGGTATAGCAGTAATTCATTTGGATTTTGATTCTCAGACACATTAAAAATGCATTACCTCATATAAAACAAGTCTATTCCAGAATTTATTTACCCAAAAAAAAAAAATTTCTATCCCAGAATAAGAATAAGAGAAACCAAATCCAGTACAATGAAATTGGATTCACGTCCTACATCAACTGTGTCCAGTCCCATGAAAATGGATTCATGTCCTAGATAAACAAAGTCCAGTAGCATGACATTAAATACTAAAGTAATGGCCAAAACATTTTTGATGGCATGAGTATGCAGGAATATTGGAAAGAGGTAGGATGGGCTACACAAGATCAAAAATTAAAAATGCAGAATAAGATTCCCAATCATGGTTTAACAATTTTCTGGTGAAACTAATGATGCTCTTGGTTTAGATATTACCTTCAATACTTTGTTGCGGTTTTTTTATTTAGACAAAACCAAACTTCTATTCTATATTTATCCACCAGAATTCATTTATTATCTGATTTGGTTGATTAAATACAATTTCCTCAAATACAGAAAAAGACAGCACCGGGCAACTTCTAGTAATAGGATATTGTGTCGGCCCCTTGGATAAGATCATTTTTTTGTAAAGGGTAATATATTACCCTTTTTTTTTTTTTGTGTGTGTAGAAAATTATTACAAACGTCTGTAGAAAGGGTGCAGCTAATACAAGAATGTTGAGATAGATGGAACGAATGTACACACACATTGATGGTGCGCAGTAGTCTAAAGAGTGAGGATTAATCAATTGAAAAGCAAGGAAAAGGTCTAGAGAGTGAGGATTAATCAATTGAAAAGAAAGGAAAAGGATAGGTAGAAGTGATGGGCTAAAATCTATGTGGTGAAGAAGGTCAAGGTCCTTGTATAACCCATCACATTATTGAGTTACTAGGTACAGATAATCTCAATCAAATATATAATGCATAACCACAATTCAAATCCAAAACAATTACCAAGTTTCTGATACATTCAAATTTAATAATCTCAAACTAACTTTGCTCATCATAGTATCATTGACTATAATTTGCAAAGCAAAATTCAAGACAAGAAGCGTTCTGGAAAACCATTGCAAGTATCTCCAAATTAGACCATACTTTGAAAATAGGGTAAAAAACCCTATGCTGGGGAACCACCTGGATAATTATTAGGTAAATCTATCGACCCTTTCATTGCTGACAGCAGACTTGTTTATTGAGCGTGTCAGTAATTTATAAAATTCTTGTTAAATAAAATCCCATTAGCTACAATTTCCAACACTACACTCGTAACTCCATAAAAGCCAAAGTTTGGACTCACATCCATGTGACAGGATTTTTTTTGCATCCCCAAGTATTGCTTCAATTAAAAAAAACATCGAAAGGAAATCTCTTGAAGGAAGAATGGAAGAATCAAAGATGTAATCTGAAGCTTGAATGGAATATACAGCCAACAGATGGCATTGTAAGGGTCATCTAATTGAAATCAAATGTCACTGGAATATTTTGGTTTGGACATGACTAAAGTGAAAATATTTCAGTCATTTCAGTCAAAAATTGATTGAAGTCATATAAAAGATTACAATGATTAAAATTGATATTTAAAATGACTGTGACTTCAAGCAAAAACTTTGAAATGATATCACCTAAATATTTCAGTTTAAACCATGACTAGCATCAAGACCAACCACCCCCCAAAAAAAAAAAAAAAAAAAAAAAAAAGGTGCCCTGGTTAAGGCATTGAAAATTCTGAAGTGATTGGTAAACCATACAGTACATCTATAGTAAAATATATTATACAGTGATAACATATAATGAGAAAACCTCTCAAAAAATTAACAGTATATTCAACATCAACAACAACAACAACAACAACAAAGTCTTATCCCAACTAAATGGGGTCAGCTACATGGATTCTTGTCTGCCAATGAGCTTTGTTCGATGTCAAACTTGAAGCAAGGCCTAAGCTATACATGTCTTTCTTCACCACCTCCCCAAGAGTCATCTTAGGTCTACCCCTAGCTCTTTTAACTCCGTCAATCTGAATCAAATCACTCCTCTGAACGGGAGCACCTAACAGCCTCCGTTGAACATGGTCATACCATCTCAAATGACTTTCTCGTAACTTATCATGTATTGACGCTACTCCCAAATCAGCTCTAATACGGTCATCTCAAAAAACTAACAGTATATTGTTCTTCAATATTCCAAACATGTCAATTTATTCATGAGAAAAGCATATTGTAAATACCTCCCCAACGTCAGTCTGGAAACGCCTGAGTAGCTCGATCGCAATATTTCGGAACTCATTCTCACGACCCTTCAAGTTCACAATTACCTTAACCTGCAGGTATTTGCTTAAATATATGAATCTGGTACCAAACCAAAAAGAGAGTGTGTGTGTGTGTGTGTGTGTGTGTGTGTGTGTGTGTGTTGGGGGGGGGTGGGGGTGGGTGAGAGAGAGAGAGAGAGAGAGAGAGAGAGAGAGGGGGGGGAAGAACCACATTCATAATTGATAGTATGAGAAAGTTCCAACCAACCTTGTCTCCATCTGTGAGAAACTTTTTAGCAGATTTCAACCGCACAGAATAATCATGTGAATCAATGTTGTACCTATTAAAGAAATCAATACAATTCATCAAAATAATGCTGAACATAAATCCTCCTGAAACATGGAGAGGAGTTTCCATGAAAAGAAGAGTCAATAGAGCATGTTTACAATAGACTAGATGGACGAATAATGAAAAGGAAGGAGATTGAGAGGTGTGAAGTCTGACAAAAAATAGAGGACAACTATACAGTATACAAAATAAAAAGAGTAGGGATAGTAGGATATAAGGTTTGAAAGATGAAAGTGTAAACTTTAAGGCTGCGTTTGGTAACGTTTCTGTTCTAGAACGTTGTTCTTTTGACAAGACTATCTTTTTTTGTTTCTATGCTGGAACAGTGTGTGAGGACAAGGGAAAAATTTTGAAAATTGAATTTATCCTCATTTTTTAAATTGAATTAGCATGTTGTGAAAGTTGTCTACCCTCATTACACTCAAACTAGGATCTGGAAAGTTCTCACCTTCAGATCCTATCCACTCATGCCAGTGGAGGGTAAGAAGACTGGAGTCGCAACCTATATGAGGTCTAGGACCTATAAATGATGTCCCTCAATGGAGGGACACTAATGACTCGTGCAAATGGAATGGCTATCTCGTCTCACCAAAGACGGGTAAGTACCAAATTACGAATTGGGAAGGTGTTAGGCACCCAACTCGCCCGGTTGAACCGGTCTCCCTAAATCCTATCATTTCCTACAGTTTATGAATTCTTGGAACTATCTATCTAATTAAATTACAAGGTACAAGGAAAGTCCTAATTTGATCTCTAATTCTTTACTAACTATGCATGGCATAAGCTGAAATTAAACAAATTAAACAAGAAAATAATTACAAAATGAATTAAAGAATTTAATAAATAATCTAATCATACATCTAAAAAAAGAAAAAAATGATATACAACATATGACCGAGGTCTGGGAAAATCCCAGACCGCCTACGTATCCCTGTGAGGCGGGAATCAGACCAAACGTAGTACGGGAGGGTGTGTACGTACAAGGTGTGTGCAAGAGAAGGGACGCTCCTAAAATGTTGGAACGAATCCCAAGCAATGGATGCTCCCAGAATCATGGAACACATCCAATGGTGAGAGATGTCCCCACAACAGTGGGACCCATCTCAATGTTGAGATACTCCCTATCACAAGGAAGTCCCCTCGATGAGGTAATCCCATAATACATGGAACTTACCTCAATTTGACCGAGTGTGGAGCGACCAAACTCCCCCGCAACCTACGTATCCCTCGAGACCTCTGTCTCTCCAGAATCAGGTCAAGTGTAGTTCCCAGGGCGACGAGCCAAGGACACGCGTGGCAACACTCACGAAAAGCCAAATGCTTCAACTCCCCACACACGAGGTACACTAATATCTCACTCATATCTCATATTCGGGATACCTAAGTGGACTGCCCGTCGGGCCAGATTTATCTAAAATAGTCAAAAAGATGATCCAATGGTTCAAATTCATTTTAAGCACCCATGATGAAGATCCAATGGTTCAGATTCATCTAAGACACTCAAGACCAAGATCCAATGGTCCAAAAATCCCTTAAAACACTCATGATGAAGATCTGATGGTCCAAATCACTCAAAATCACTCACAATAAAAATCTAATGATTCAAATCCCTCAAGATCATAATCCAACCGTTCAGATTCATTTAAACAACTCCCAAAGATAATCTCTTGGTTCAGATCGCATCATATCATCCATAATGATAATCCAATGGATCAAACTTATCCAAATCACTCATAATGATAATCCAACGGTTCAAATTTCAAATCACATTACCATTATGATCAACAGCTAATATTTCATTTCATTACATGCACAACAAGGATGGCGGAGCTAAAACCTAACATGCACATGTGGAAGTCGACACATATGATTAAAAAATCATCACGTATGCGAAGATACGATAATAAAAATGAAGCAAACAATCACAAAACGACATACAAGTATGGTAAACTGGAAAAGAAACCAACCTGATATGCGCCGGCGAGATTGAACAGCAGGATGTCGCGAGATCGACGATGGCGATCATCGCAGGATGTCGCAAGGCTCTCGGGTTGATGATGAAAGTTCTCGCAGAATCTCGCGGGGATGACCGACGATGATCGTCGCAGGGTTTTGCAAGGCTCTCTGGGTTGACGACGATGATCGTCTCGGGATCTCGCGAGGATCCGATGCTGAGTGCGAGTTGCGGACAGTATGAGGGATGGTCGATGGTCGCTGGGTGCAAGTTGCGGACAGGTATGAGATGGTCGCTAGGTGCGAGTTGCGGACAATATGAGGAATGGTCGCTAGGTGCGGGTTGCGGACAGTATGAGGAATGGTCGCTGGGTGCAGGTTGCGGACAGGTATGGGATGGTCGCTGGGCTGTTGGGTGCGAGTTGGGGACAGATGGTCGCTGGGTGCAGATTGCGGACAGGTATTGGATGGTCGCTAGGTGCGAGTTGGGGACAGATGGGCAGGGGGTGCTGGTGTGCGGACAGATGGGCAGGGGGTGCTAGTGTGTGGACAGATGGGCAGGGGGATGTTACTGGGCACGAGTTGGGGACAGATGGTTTGGGGGGTATTACTGGGCGCGAGTTGGGGACAGATGGTCAGGGGGGTGTTACTGGACACGAGTTGGGGACAGATGGGCAGGGAGATTTTGAGAGAAAAAAGAAAGGCCGGCCTTCAAAAAAAACTCCAAACCTCCTTCCAAAATGTGAGCATCGTTGGGGTATTTATAGAAGCAGGAGGTTGGATGAGGAGAGGTGGAGTGGGGGTTGATGGAGATTGAAGTCATGCAGGGAGTATGGGAGGTGGCCGGATTTTAGGGAGAAGCGGCGGAGGGATTTGGGGGTATGGCCTGGTCGGCGAACAGAGGAAGGTGGCTGTACCTCCCTCACACTTTCTCTCTCTGTCTCTCTCTATTCTCTCCCTCCTCAGCAGCCTCGTTGGGTGACGAGCTCTTGATGGGAGATTCTCCAAGCGGCTAGTAGGTAGGTTGGCGGTTGGCTCAAGAAGAAGCGGCAATGGCTGGGGAGAAGCTAGGTGGTTCAGCCGATTTTGGGGAGGGATTTCAGGGGACAGGTGGGAGTAGCAGCATGGTCTGGCCAGCGGACAGAAGGGGGTAGGTGGTAGCAGCATGGTCTGGCCGGCTGACAGAGGGAGGTAGGTGGCTGCCGGCTTTTGGGGAGGGATTTCGGGGGTATGGGTTGGTCGGCAGACAGAGGGAGGTGGCAGTACAGGTGGCAGTACCTCCCTCTCCTTCTCTCTTCGTCTCCCTCCGTCCTCTCTCTCTTTCATTTTCTCTCTTTCTCACTCTTTCCCACTCTTTCTCACTTTTTCTCTTTTTTTACCTTTTCCCTCACTTTCTCTCTCACTTTCTCACCCTTTCTCACTCTTTCTCTTTCTCACCTTTTCCCTCACTTTCTCTCTCACTTTCTCACTCTTTCTCATTTGTCGAAAACCAACAGCAGAATTCAGCTCGGTCAAAGGTGGCAAAAATGGGGTGCTGACACAGTGTTCTTTAGCTCAAGAACAACCTAAAAGTCTGTCTGGCAAACATGTTCTAGAACTCTGAGAAAAGAAAAAAAAACAGATTGTCGTTTGGTAAAACTTGTTCCATAACATTTTTTTTCCAATTCATTCAAAAATAACAGAAATGCCACCAAACCATTTTTTTTGCCTAAATATTTATATAAATGCCATTAAGTCATTCATAGATGGAAAATTACAAAAAAAAATACCATCAACCCATGTAATCAAGAGATGAGTTATCCTTTATCTAATTCAATAGGATGTCAGTATGGTGTTATTCACCTCATCATAAGGATCAACAAACCTACATCTTAAATTTTTGAAGTACTCAAGGTGAGAGCTTAATAAAATAACCTGGTTCTTACAAAAGGTATACTGAAATAAGGAAAATTTGAATAATTCACTAATGCGGACAGAAATTACCAGAACAGAACCGAAAGGGTTACCGAGAGAAGGGAAGGGAAAGGGATCACCGAAAGGGAAGGGAAAGAGAAATCAAGAGAGAAAGGGAAAGGGATACTAGGAAAAGGGAAGGGGAATGAAGATAGCAAGCCATAGAGGGAAGATGAGTGGGGAGGGGATGGGGATAACCAATATAGGGAGAAAGAAACATGAAAGAGGAGAAGAGAAAATAACCGGGAGAGAAGAAGGGAGAGGACAGTTGCCGTGAGGAAATAGAGGGGGAAAGGGTTACCATAACAGGGGGGGTTTGTGTTGGCGTGAGATATAGAGAAGGAGGGAGGGGGTGCCGTAAGGAAGAGAGAAGAGAGAGAGAGATCGAGAAAGAGAGGGGCAAGGGAAGAGAGAAACAAAGAAATGAGATGGAAGAGGAGAGATCGTGAGGAGGGAAAGAGAACTTACATGAGAGAGGGAGAGTCGAGAGATCTCTTCTTTCTTTAATCAATTCATCATCGTTCCAATTAAAGAAGTTGCCTATTATATAGGCTTTACAATCCTAATCACATACTAAATCAAAAAGGATAAATAAAAGAAAGACTCTTACTAACTCGAAAGACTCCTAAGTCAAAATCGTGGAAAGGGTCCACGTCTCTTCTTTTACAATAAAAGAAATATAAAAAAAAAAAAAGGACTAAGTCAAATATAATATTAAAAATCCTAATTAATCTAACTAAACTTTCCAAAATAAAGGATTACAAAGATTTCCCAAGTTAGGAAAATTTCTCTAGAGATTCTTATCCAAATCTTGTGGATCTTGCACTGCATCATTCACTGTAGAAGCAAAACTAAAGTTCTTCAGCCCTGAATCTAAATAATGAAAACGAGCTCCAGCGGAGAACAGTAAAAGCACATCAATATAATCCAGAAAGAAGTCCTAATCTTTACTACGCACTAGCTTGGGGCATCACTTCATCAAACATGAACCCAATCTGTTTACGGATCTGACTGAAAAAGCCAATCTGATCCCAGAAATTGCAGGATGGGCTGGTTCCAAGTTGGGTTTCTGAGTCAACACCCTACTGAGGACAATCAAGATTTTAGTTACACAATAATTAATCATCTGCAACCACCCTCCAAATCATGTTTTCTTTCTTTTTGTAGAGCACAACTAGAGCAAGCCTCATAACAGAGAGATTCCCTTTCCTGATTGACAAAACAAAAGCACATAGACAATGGGAACTATAACAAGATGAGATCAAACTTTCTGTATCCTGAGTTACCAAAAGGTTTAATGCATAAAACAGTTAATCTTGTTAAGTCAAAACTTCCCTTTCCAAACCCATTTGGCCCTCAAGAAAATTAAAGAAGCTGATCATGATTCAATAGTACAAACACAACCAAGCAGTAATACTATCTTTCACATTTGCTTGTGCCAAATAAGATGCCAAAATAGAATAAAAAGAAATGTAATAGGATTGTCATGGACCTATGAGAAAGATTAAACTTTCCAAAACTGTATGGAGTGAGAAGAGGGATAGGAGGGGCTTCCCCAACCATTTCATGGCTCATCTCTGCTTCACTTTCTTTAACTTCTCCCATTTTGCAACCTCTTTGGAGCTAATTGCTTGGAACCAGTCAGGTATGGTAACAAAGATGAGCTTGGGCTGGTTAAACAGGATTACAGCAAGCACCGCATGAAAACTGGATGGTATACAGTCCTGGAAATGTATACGACCATACATCTTGAATTAGTCAAGACCCTCATAAAACCAGGAGAAGATGTTTTCCCCCTCCTTTTTTGGAACCGTATTTCATGATGACAAGCTTTTTTGGATAGTATTGATTATTGAGCCGTTGATGGCCATACTTTTTGAAACCCCGAATTGATGTTTGCTTAGCTCACTCTCACTCGCACAGTGCAAGATGGCTTTCAAAGCCAATGTTGGGCATTGCAATTTGTATATATAGTTTCTTGAGTTTGTTTCCTAAGCGGGTAAATTGGGAATGGTCGAAAGGAGGGAGAGAGAGTGAGAGAGGGAGAGGTAGAGGTGACCATACCTAAAAGAAAGGAAGAAACAACTTGCAGAGATTGAAATGGCGGAGAAGATACTGAAACTTGCAGAGTTTGTTCAACTCCTACGAACCAGTAAAAAATATTCAGAGAAGAGAAATGGAGATAGTGGAGCAGTAGAAAGAGAAGAAGAGAGGTAGAGAGTCAATGAGGGATGGAGAGAGATGAGGGGAAGATGTATACCTGGTTACAGAATTGTGAATCACCGCAGCAGATGTAAAGCTCGGACAAAGGAGCTGCTACAAAACTGTAAAAAAAAAATTCAAAGAAGAGAAATGGAGATGGAGGAGAAGTAGAAAGAGAAGAAGAGAGGCAGAGAGTCAATGAGGGATGGAGAGAGATGAGGGGAAGATGTATACCTGGTTGCAGAATGAACAAGGAGAAGTAAAGGTTGTGATCGAACAAGGAGTAGAGGAAAAGCTCGAACTTCTTGGTTTTATTGGGCACAAAATCTAATTTTTTTTGTTCTTTCAAGTTTTGTCCCGGAACGGAAAAACACCTATAAGGTGTTCTGTAAAATGTGGTCTGAGATGTTCTTTTCATCCAGTTAGTTCTTTGAGAACAAAAGAACGGACCAGATTTGCCAAACGCAAATATGGTGTTCTAAACAGTTTTTCGGTTCCGTCAAAACGGAAGAACAGTTCTTCGGGAGAGTTACCAAACGCAGCCTAATAGAACAGTGAATATGATGCTGTCAATTAAATTTGTCCCATGAAATGAGATAATTAACATAGCCTAGTGCTTACACACTTACAAGTGGGACTTAGATGAAAAAATGAACTTCAAATAGGATTTATATGAAAAAATCAAGAGATGATTTTGGGAATTTTAATGTATTTGATTCAAGGAGTTCCTCAGGAAGAAATAAAGGTTGTGATCGAACAAGGAGTAGAGGAAAAGCTCGAACTTCTTGGTTTTATCGAGCACAAAATCTAATTTTTTTTGTTCTTTCAAGTTTTGTTCCGGACCAGAAAAACACCTAAAAGGTGTTCTGTAAAATGTGTTCTGGGATGTTCTTTTCATCTCGTTCGTTCTTTGAGAACGGAAGAATGGACCAGATTTGCCAAACACGAATATGGTGTTCTGAACAGTTTTTCAGTTCTGTCAAAACGGAAGAACAGTTCTTCGGAAGAGTTACCAAACGCAGCCTAATAGAACAGTGAATATGATGCTGTCAATTTAATTTGTCCCATGAAATGAGATAATTAACATAGCCTAGTGCACACACACTAACAAGTGGATTTAGATGAAAAAATGAACTTCAAATAGGATTTATATTGAAAAAACAAGAGACAATTTTGGGAATTTTAATGTATTTGATTCAAGGAGTTCCTCAGGAAGAGAAGATCTTTAAAGTAGGGAATTGAAATGAACATGCAAAGAAATCTAGGCACATATATGAGAACCAAAATATATATATATATATATTCTAGGAAGGGTAGACAAGAGTAGGAGATGCAATTTTAGAATTTGCAATGGCATACCACTGTGCAATAATCAACATGTACTTCGAAAATTTGAATTATTTGTGTGATCTTTAAAGGCAGAGCAATTTGGAACTCAATGAGAATTTCTTCTCAACAAGGGATGGAAGTTCGAATGTAGTGACTGCAAGGTTATCCAAGGAAAGAGCCTAACAACGTAACATAGCTAGTGGTTTCAAATGTTTGTATTAAGGCAATCAGAGAAAGAAAGGAAAGATAAAAATGCTTAAGGATTAGATGGTGGCATTTCAAGATAAGGAAGGAAAATGTAAATGGAAAAAAAAACAATAATAACAATAAAAGAATAGAGAAATACTGTTTAGAATTTCTTTCTAACAAAATAACACTATTTAGATTGAAGTTGGCAGATATTAAAAGAATAGCAAGACTAGTTCTTAAGAAAGGTCTAAAAAGGAGAAGGCAGTCATTTAAAGAAAAATGATCGAAAAACAATGAAGTCTAAATATCCATTAGAGTTAGAGGTCTTGTTTAGGGCAGGAGGATGGAAAAAGAGAAAGATTTAGACTGCGTCAAAAATTTCCATAGGACAACATAAGAAAGAAAGTAAGATGAGTTAAAATTGAGGCATGCCACGGCCTTCTTCATAAGTCAGGCACTAAATGTGTTGGGAATGATCCATACAGATTTGCTAGAATTATGGAGAGAAATAAGGGAGAACTAGATTATATTAGGTGCATTAAGAATGAGGAGCAAAAAATTGTACAGAACAATGCAAAGAAAGAAGGAAAAGACATTCTCCAAGTACAAAACGAAAAAATGGAATGACAGATTAGAGGAACCAAGGAAACTGCAGAGCATCGACACTTTCACAGAAGTTGGCAATATGAAGAGGTTTGGGAAAGAAGATAGAGAGAAAGATGTAGGACCTTGATGTTTTCCTAATTAAGGTTCAGAAACACAAGAGAAATAGTCAATAATCCTGTTATCCTATTGAACTAGATTATTAAGGAAGTTTGTTAGAACTAAGAAAATATGGATGAAAGAGTAACTTAGAAAAGACTAACGCATTTAAGGCATCTCCCACTAGCCAGAAGATGGCTACCCCAATTTATAATAAAAGGGCTGGGAGATTTATTATTATCAAAAATATAAAATTAAATTTTAATTGCAAGCATAACCTTAATAATGCAAATGAAGAAAACTGTGTCAGTAATTTACCTAATAAAATAAAAACACTTGATGCTAGTTAGTTAGAATGTATCTGGATCTGAAGATTTCAAAAGAGATTATGACCAAGCTTGGCTAAACCGAGGCAGTTTAGATTTGGGCCAGGTTTTGGTTCAGTACTTCCAAGACCAGCCCATCACCAAACCGCTTTTTAAAGTTCTGGCCTCCAAAGACCGAGGCTGAAGAAAAGAGAGCAATACCCACAGATTTTCTGGATTTATTCTTTGAACTTCTTTTTCTTTCCATTTGCTTGGAATTTGACCGGAATCTTTTCTCTCAATATGAAGAAAACTATTTCTTTTCTTTTCTCATTATTATCATTACAAAAATGATATTATTATCATTATAAAAATGATATTGGTTTACCACTTAGTTCTTCTCCAGGTTCATTCTTCAGTGAGTTTCCTTTCTTTCCTTTGGCTTGGCATCTGCTCCAAAGCCTATCTTTCATTCTTTCTTCACATCCAGCACTTCACTTCACGTTACAAGAAAAACAAAATATTCACAGTAAGGTCTTGTTACGATACTGTTACGATATCGAACCAGAACTGTAAGGAACCAGTAGTTACGGTTCTGGTTTGATGCTATATGTCCAACTATATTACTTTCTTGCTTTCCTAAATAGTCTAGTTGGTAATCAGAATAAGTCTTAATCTTGTTGACTAAGCTATCTTTTCTTTCCTAAATTAATTTATCTCTTTCCTTTTCTACTTCTTCCTTCTCTCATGTTGGAGCCTACTACCAGCTTGCTCATGTTGGAGCCTACTACTATCTTGCTCATGTTGGAGCCTACTACTATCTTGCTCATGTTGGAACCTACTACTACCTTGCCCATGTTGGAGCCTATACTACCTTGCTCGTGCCAGAGCCTACTACAGTTGCACGTGATGCAACATTTATTACTAGTTACATGTGATGCGACCTCTACTACTACTACTGCAACCACGACTACAGTTACTCCTGCTACTACTATTGTTGCTACTTCCGCTACTACATTGTTCCAAGCTAAATCTCTCACATTCCACTGTGCTCCAACTTGAGGGAGGGTGTTACGATACTGTAAATGTATCGAACCAGAACCGTATCGAACCAGAACCAATAGTTACGGTTCTGGTTTGATACTATATGTCCAACTTTTTTCTTTTTTTTAATTTATATGTCCAACTATATTACTTTCTTGCTTTCCTAAATAGTCTAGTTGTCTAGTTGGTAATAGGAATAAGTCTTAGTCTTATTGACTAAGCTATATTTTCTTTCATAAGTTAGTTTATCTCTTTCCTAAGTTAGTTTATTTCTTTCTTTTATTAGTCTTTGTATTTTAGTAGATCTCTAAGACTTAGAGATTGAGTTGTATCTTGTTACCTATTTTCTCTATAAATACAAGGACATAAGGAGAGGAGAAATATATTGATTCTCTCTCCCTCTTCTCTATTCTCTCCATCTTCCCTTTCTTTCTTTTCTATTTTGTTACAAGTCTTATCTAGGTTTTCTGAAATAATAAAGTAAGTTTTGTACATGCTAGCAGAAAGGATAGCCTCACGTAAGCATGTGGAAGAGGACGAGCTGTTTGGTTGTTGTGACACCAGCACCCAAAAGGTGAAAACATTCTTCTTCTTTTCATGCGATGATCATTTATTGCAGGGGGAAAAGGACACACACCACAAGAGGGCACAAACCGGCTGACCCCTCAGGCAGGAGGGGAGAATCTGGCACACAGCAAAACAACAACAGACCGCAAAGGACCCACAAGGACAATGCACCCACCCTGAAGGACGAGCATCAGAGGGGGGCTGCAGAAGCCGGAAACCACTTACTCATCAAGTAGCTATATCTAGGGGACGGCGAATCCACTAGGGCAGTGGCTTTACATTTAAACTTAACTTCAGCTTGGATGTTCTTGAAGATGATTTCTCGGCTTGGCTTTGTTTCTAAAGATACGAATATTTCGTTCTCTCCACAGATGTGAAATCGAAGCACAAAGAGCCACTTTCGCAATACTACCAATGATGCCACCTGCTTTGAACTTGCTAGCAATCCAAGCTACCTCTTCATGATAATCATGATCCGGGATTTAGAGGGGCTGCAATATTTTCTGATCACCGTCCACACCCAACTAGAAAAAGGACACAAGAAGAAGATGTGGTCCAAAGTATTTTGGCCCGCCCAGCAAAGGAGGCAAGATCCACTAACCACCCCTCTCCACTTGTCAACTGATCAGAGGAAGGGAGACCATCTTTGAGGAATCTCCATGCCACCAAAGAATGCCTTGGAATATTTGCCCCAAACCAAATAGCCTCAGCCCAAGGGACCCTCGGGCAAGAGGTCCGAACACAGCTCCAAATGGCCCTTGAATTACACTTAAAGCCAGAATCCGCACTTGTATTCCAGCACCAGATCAGCTTCCACTTGGTCTCTTGGCCGATGAGATATTTGAGGAAAATTCCTCCAAATATCAGCAAGCTCAGGTATAGGGGCCTGGCCCGGGTCCCAGTCACCACACAGAAACCATTTTCAGAATTCCATAGTCAAGAAAATGACCATCCCCAAAGTGGAGAAAAGCACCCCTTTCAGATGCCAAGGGTTAAGCCAGAACCGGGCTGTTTACCATCACCTATGGTATATTTTGCATTGTTGAGAAGGAGGTGTTTATACTTCATAAGCCCCACCACACCCAAGAGCTTTTAGACATTGCTGAGACAGTCCAAAGAGAGTCTTTCCTCAAGTACCGGTTATAAAACCAGGTCACCCAAAGGCTGCCTTTCCTAGCCACAATGCTCCTGCTCCACCCATGCTTCAAAATGCGTGCAATATTCATTTCCCAAACTCTCTTCACCCCAGGCCACCCTCACATTTTGGCTTGCAAATATGCTTCCAAGCAATGTAATTAATTTTGCGACCTCACGAAAGCCCAACCCAAAAAAAAAAAATGAGCCAACAAGGATTCGATCTTCTTAATGACTCTGCAGGGGATACCAAAAAAATCTGACCAATAAATATAGTACCCCTGCAGCACAGACTAGATAAGTTAAAGCCTCTCAACTTGGAATAAGAATCTTGCTTTCTGTCCCTCAAGCTTCCTCAAAATACTGTAATGATAGGGCTGCACATGCTATATGAGAGTCTTCCAAAAAAAGGGGGACTCCAAGGTACTTCAAAGGTAAAGGTAGCTTGGACATTTGACAGGCAAAATTATCTCCCTCTCCACCTCCTCAAAAACGCCGCCAACCAAACTAGAAGACTTGGCCTTATTAACCTTTAGGTTAGAGATAGTTGAGAAATCATCAAGCACAGCCAAGGAGTTAACAATGGACTCCTTCTCGGCTTTGACAAAAATCATAAGGACATCCGTAAAGATCAGGTGGGAGAGCTTGATAGCCTCACATTTGATGGTAACTTTAATCTCCTTCCTAGCAACTCCTTGATCAAGCCTTATAGAGAGGGCTTCCATGGCCAGAATGAATAAATAAGGCAATATCGGGTCGCCTTGGCGAATGCCTCTCCTGCCTTCAAAGTACCCCGCTGGGCTCCCATTAACAAGAATGGAGATAGAGAAAATGAAGGGAATTTTCCTATATTGAGAATAGTGCCACATCATGATGCATGAAGAGTTGAAGACGAGAAAGGAATCTATATAAGAAACCACATTTCTAGTTGTCCACCTTTGATGCAGTTTAGATTGTTCAATTGGGCCTAGGAAGACTTTATTTGGCCCATTGATGGGTTTTATGGGCCTTGAGATTTTATTTTTGGATTTATTGATGTAATGGGCCTCTTTATTAAGCCCATATTTTGCGTCTTAATTCTGTACACAGCATTAAGTAAATAGATAAATTTGGGTAGGTTCCATGCTCTGTTAAGTAGTCAGATTAGTTTAGTTTAGAAAGTGTCCTTGTCAACTAAAACTTCTCCAATATGCTATATCCAAGGAGGAGATTCCCTTATCAGTATGGTTTTTTTTAATTTATTATATGCTGGTTGACGGGAATTTTTTTTTTGGGCTGAATGGAAATTGCACAACAGACTCAAAAGACCAAACCTGGGTATCGAATGGGATAGAATCAGGCTCAAACAAAAAAAAAGGAGAACAAAGAAATCAAAGATCCGGAAATCCTATCCACATTAAAATTGGAAAGGTCAATCCAAAGAAGAAAGGATAAATCTATTCCTTAAGGAAACAAGGCAAACTCTAACAATAGGAAGAAGAAGTCCTAGAACATCAAAGACAATGGCAACCCAATTTTGAGAGAAATTCCCAAACATAGCAGTCCACATTCTAAGATTCACTTCCATCAATATATGATAAATCGTCACACAAAACGCAACCTTGACAGTCGTGTCACAGGGGCTCCTTCCTCTAAATCCTTTAAAGATCCATATCCAATCCCAGTCAAAAGACTTGATCCGTCTTCTGGAAAGACAGCACCTAGTTAGTATCCCTTCCCACACCCAAGACAAAAAGGGATGGGCTAAAAATAGATGATGGATATCTTCGTCCCCTGACCAGCATAAGCCACTCGTCGAATTGACACCAATGCGTCTCTAATGATGAAAAGACTTCACTGGGAGAGAATGAGTCATAACCCTCCATACTATGAAGCTATGGTGAGGGATGTGCCCCTGGAACCAAACAGCGTCATACCAAGGAACTTCTGCAGCTCTAGCTCGCATAAACTGCCAAGCAAAAGAAGCTGAAAACACCGTAGGAGTTGCATTTCACCAAACAATGTCCCCACTCCCTGGAGGTCTTCTAGGAAGAGAGACGAGCTGTCCATGCTTGAACAAGACTTTCAGAAGAGCCTTAACCCTGCCCCCAGGACTCATAACTGATGATAGACGAAACTGTAGCTAATCTACCACAACCCGACTCAAGCCTGATCCTTCTGCAAATAAGGATAAGGACACCATGGGAAAGCCAACTGTCAAGCCAAAGCAGAGTTGAGGACATATCATCTATGAGAGACTTAATGGTGTCACAGACCAAACGCATGTGCTCCATGATCCACCTCCAGACCCAAGATGAGTCTGGCCAACAAGAGGCAGACCAGATTGACTCTTTCTTCAGCCATCTGGCATAGATACAATCCACCCATATGCTTTTCTTCTTAGAATCCACTTCCCAATCAACTTGAGAATACATGCCTTGTTGACCTCCTTAACCCTTCTAAGCTCGAGACCTCCTCCTCTCTATGGCAAGCAGACTGAAACCCAGCTAACAATGTGAAGAACTCTGTTGCAATCTGACCCCTACCAAAGAAAGGCACTCATCAAGGACCCGATCTTGTGGGCAATCGAGCTTAGAAGACCAAAAATTCAGTCCAATATAAATAGAAGCTCGGCAAAACTGATCTGACAAGCTCAAGCCTACCCGCATAAGAAAAAAATCTCACCGTCCAAATCTGAAGCCGTTTCCAAAGTCGGTCCAGAATCAGACAAGAATGGTGGACAGATAACCTAGAGGAGATCAATGGGAGGCCCAGATAGGTTACTGGAAGTGACCCAAGGACAACCTGGCTAAGCTCCTCAGATTCTCTTTAGACTGATCATTAAGCCCTGCTAAGAAGATGGAAGATTTCTGATAATACAAAAACTTGACATGGAGATGAAGCAACTGAGGACAGCAAAGATGGATCTGACGGATTTGGAGTTCCCCTTTGAGAAAATCATTATGTCATCCGCAAATGCAAGATGAGTCAGATTGAGGACCTTGCAGTTGGGGAACAGATCAATATCTTTCTGCATTGCTTTAATCTGCAGAGATCTAGATAGATCCCCTATGATGAGCATAAACAAGGGGAACAGAGGGAACCCCTACCTAATATCTCGACTACTCGCAAAAAAGTTTTTACTCCTTTAAGCCAATTAGCAAGAATCTTGGCAACGGATCTGTAAATGGTATGGCAGAGCTGAAATCAGACATAGAACAAGCTCCCTCTACTTTATGAATCAAGCAGAGAAAGGTCTGATTTATCTCCCACAACTGAGAAGGATTGATGAAGAAGCTTCAGATAGGCAACAGAAGATCGGAGTGAATAATATCCCAAGCTGCAAAGAAAAAAAACCCATATTGAATCCATCCAGGCCAGAGGCCTTCTGGGCTTCAGTAGATCTGATGGCCAAAAGAATCTCCTCTTTGGAAGGAGGGTAGGCCCAAAGGGACTGCTGATCCAAAGAAAGGGATTATCAAGGAGGCCCTCAAGGATGCTCAGAAGGGGGGAGGGGGGACTCGGGCAATAGATATTGGAGAAGAAATCTTCAACTTCCTTCTTTATCGTACCTAAACCAGTAAAGAGGGAGCCATCACTAGCTTGCAAGGAAGAAATAAAGATCTTGTTCTGATTGGTCTTAAGTGTGTTTGAACTTCTTCTTTTTTCCGTTTTATAATTGACTGCAAAGGCTATTAGTCTCCCCACAATTTATGATGGATTACATGGAATGAAATCTGGATTTTCTGTTTGAAGAATTGAGTGGAACTCTCTCTTCCCTTCCCAAGATCTGATTTATTTCCTTCTCTCTCCTGAGATCTCCCCCTCTCATACTACAATTTTTTCTCAGCCTATTGTCATCCCCTGCTACTCCCTCTCATTGCCTATTTTCCCCCTCTCTTAGCTGCTTCCGCAGGTACTAAAAACGCAATATTCTGTTACCAGGACTTCTCTGAAACAGAAAGCTTGAGGATCATTATATCTACTTCATAACAGTCTTCTCAGGTACTGACCTGCAGAACCAGCAATTACATCCCATTGATTGATATTTCTTGTTAATCAGAAAGTTACCAGATCTGAAACTATTTTCTTATCATCAGGTATAGAATCTTTTCCCTTCTATCTTTAAGCAAGCCCACCACCAGCAGATCCATCAATCGATCTGCATTAACCTTCCCAGTAATTGTCTGGAAGGACGGATCAATTATTGCTGTGATCACTTCCCCCCATGCCATCCCACACATGACACATGTGATGCAGGATACTGTGGTTTGACCAAACTCCAATTAGCAACTAAGTTGGGAATAACAATGCTATAAATGGTATGGACAATACTTTTTACAATGGCCACTTTGACAAGCTTATCAAGACAGTCAAAATACAGGGCCCAAATTTTGTTGAGAGGTAAACCCCAACTTCTACAAGCAGTACTACACCTTTGATCATGAAATATCAATTGCTTGTTGAAACCTATGAATCGCGTGAAAGTAGGATACTCCAAATTTGGAGATCAAAGAGTCTCATGCTCAAATGTCAAATTTCAGCCTAAAAGGGAGTTTGCCAAGTGGAAAAATAGAGCTTCGAAAATTGAGGACTAGGGGAGAGTGTGAAGTACGGGTATGAGTACGTAGGGGAGTATACAGGGGATGCGAGTCAATACATGGGAGAGCACTTGATTGAATTAGGCTCTGAAATTTGACATATAGCTAATCCAGACCAAAATTTCTTTATCCAATGGCCAGAATGAGGATGGACTGCTTTGATAAGTCAGAATGAGGATGGGCGCTTTGATAAGCATATCAAAATGGGCCGTGAGAATGAGTATGCAAATGATATAACTTTTCTAACAAGCTAAGAAGGAAAAATACTAGATTAATAGAGAAAGATGGAAAGTTAAACATATGCAGGATTAGCATTGGAAGAAAAATCCTACCCCATTTTGACCTCCTTCATATCCATACGACTGGCTGCACATGAGAGCATGTACCTGTTAAAATCTATTGACATAAAGGAAATCCAACAACTCATATAGCAAACTCTCAAGGAAACACTCACCAGCACTTTTCTTCTGTTGTTCTCTTTTTTTCTTTTGTTGTTCGTATCGATATTTGCTGCAAGAATTGGAAAAGTAAAATTAATACACTTTTTAGAGGATAGATGAGTGCAGGCTGCAACAATGCCAAAAATACCAAAAGAGATTATCAAACCTTCAAAAGGCTGTTACCAATGACAAAGTAGGAATTCAAATATAAAGAAAGAGAGAAAGCAGAAAAATAAAAACGTGGAAATTTCTTCTGAAGACAAACCCTTATATGTTGCAAAGCTCAGATGCCTCCAGAATTACAAAAGAATGAACCATACTGAGTGACCTTGTTATCCATGATCAGGCTCATAAAAACTCAGGAAAAGCATGCCCAACATGTATGCATGCAGAAAATCCATAATGTACTGGTTTACTAATAAAAGGATAAAAGGATTTTTTTTGTTCTTTCTTTGTGTAGAAGGAGGAGGAAGGGAGATGGTAAGAATACCATATTATAAGTATATAACAGACGCAAAAGGAGGAAAGGAGTGTTTTTTATTGATGAAGTACGCCAAGAAATCCCGTATGCATGTCTACAACTATTTCCTTCCAATTTTCACAAACCTTAATCAACAAATCTCATAAATCCTAGTAACCTAAGCTAGTTAACCACCCATAAACCCCTCTTATAGTAGTCGCCACACTCTTTATAGAGTATAGACAACAGTAAACGGTAAACCACTGTTTCCACCAATAAATCACTCTTTCTCAGCTAGTCAACCTTTTGCCCCATAGAATTATCTGCTCAAACTTTTTTGTCATATATACTCCTTAAACCCAAATTTGGTCTTCTCTCAAATCACTCTCTTCCAATTAACCAACAGCTACTACATATTCCTGTCCAATTAGGGAGAACATAAACCCAATTTTCAATCAAAACTTCAAATTCCAAGCCCCTTTAACCACTTCATCAAAATCTGACCGTAGAATCCCCCAACCACACAATTTTACATACCAAGAACCAAGTCCCATTTAACTTATAGACCAATGTGGGCAAAAAATAATAATAATAACAATAATAATAATACATTGCATGCCTTTGAATGGGCAATTAATAACGTATTCCCATCTGAGACTGAGATAAGTCATACTTGTAATCCATTATTCTGACAACTGGAGGGTCTGCATCTGGTGACAATATAACCTGCAAAAGAGGGTAGTCAAATTACCAGAGAAATAATCAGGTTCTTTTCAGAATAAGGTTAGACTGCAAAATGAATAGCTCATTGTCATTGACAATGGAACACTCAGCAAAATAGTTCAATATCTCAAAAGAAACTGCAGAACACAGCTCCTTCTTTGATATATCCGCTGTGTGTCAACTGTCAAGTAACAAAATAGAAAGGTTCCAGGAAAAAAAATCCTCGAACTGTAATAACAGTGTGTGACAGAGTAGCAAACTAACAAAAGCTAACTGCGATGACATTTAACAGAGCTGTCATACCAGATCAAGTGCAGCTTCTTCAGCCATTTGAATGGCTGCAGTTTTAGAGACTACACCAACCTGTAACGAAATTAGTTTCCAAATCAAACAGCGACCATTTCTGGCGACAACTTCTGGCTAGATAATAACAAATTATCAAACCATGAAACTTATGAAACTGACCATATTTTGCTGACCATCTATAAGTCTTACAGAAGCTGACCTGTTCCAAATCAATGCAACAACACATACTTTAGCTTCAATTGTAACCAAAAATCCAATTCAAACTGAAAAATATCAGATTTACGGAAGCCTACCAAGTCTCAACACATTTCTCACTGGCCAATGAACTCAAATTTTGAAATTACCTGATGCTAGAGATATCAAGGCTAGAATCAGCTGAAGAGTTGGCCTGCTTGGCCTCTCTTGACCTCCTTGAATCGCCGGGGCCGACCCGGTATCCGCCGCCTGAGCGGGCGGTTACTGAAAGCTGAGAAGCGGACGGGAAGGAACGGCAACAATCAAATTTGACAAGATTAGGGTTACTAAAGCGAACTCCGAATAGTTTAGATTCGAGTGAGGAGAAATAGAGAGGATTAGTTCTTGTTGTTCTTTGAGAGACCACCATTTTAAATGGAAAGCTACTGGTAATCCCAGCCATGGAGGATGGTGCGGGGGTTCAGCACCCAATGGCGTATGATTTAGGGGAGCACAACACTGCTTTAAATTGAGCTCATGACGAATGATTTGGGTCTGCAGAGCCCTGAGAATCAAAAGAGCCCTCCGCTGAATCAAAAGATTTCCCAGCGGCGGTGATGACCGGACCTTATCCACATCACCTTCGCTTCCTCAGTCTCCGGAGATTAATAGGGAATGGTCAGAAATTGGACAACCCTGTATAAGAAACGCTTGATTGGGATCTTTTATTTGAAGTGATAGTGGATTCTAATCAAACGAACCATTCTTTTCTCAATATATAAAACTGAGACGAAATGCCATTACAACTATAGTTAAGGTTTGTTATCGGGCTTTATGAGCCCAGTCCAAAACATGTCCATTAAGGGTTATGGTTGTGATGGGCTACGCTGGATACGTCAATTAACGGGCAGATCCAGTGTCGGTTTGTTATCGGACTGGGCTTGTCAAGCAGATTTCAGGTTGGTTCAGTCTGGTTCGGATTTGGTAGGCTTATCGGACCCATGCTATATAACTATTTTTTTTATTTCAATCAAAAAATTTAATACAATTGTATGCGGTTAAGTTTTGATTTATCTTAAGGGCATCTAAACATTGATAATGGATTACATATTTGCATTTATTTGGCTAGAATCGTTAGATCCTTAGTCAATTGGTAATTATTTGAGCAGCAAAAAAGAATAGATTTGAGCTACTTCGGACTTCTTAACAAGCCTTACCGGTGTTTGGGTTAGCTATTATTGGCTTCTAGCTAGTTTGGGTTTCTTACTGGCCGGTCCAGTCCTCTTTCGATTTGGGCTGAAATGGTGTCGGGCTTTACAAGCTCATAACGAAACCTATTCATTAAGGCTCGGTCCGGGTTGGGTTATCTAACTGGCTCAGTCAATGCTACCGGGCGGGGCCCAGATTTGACACCCTTAAGAGTAATCAATGTAACACATACCCTTGCCAAAAAAACCATTACTATTTTGGGGGTTGGTTGAGTAGGCCATTCCGTGGATTCAAATTCTCTCCAGCCCAACAACCAAACATCGAACAAGCTGGGATACAACGGTACATGTGCCGATGTATCTTAGCCCGTCCGATGTTTGGTTAGCAGGCTGACTTGCTGGAGAGGATTTCTATACTATTCCATTCCTTAGCTTCATGAGATGGTTGATTATGAAGCCTCGAGTGCATCTCGATCTGATCTTCAATTAATTTATTTTCTATAAAAAAAAATTATTTATTTATTTTTAAATAAAAAATAGGAATATTATTGATGCATTGAGAAAGGAAACCGAGTTCTATGCGAAGAAAGATTGCTATTAAGGATGCTAGTTTGGTTTGGTGAACTCGAATCTATCCTGAGTTTGGGTAGGGCTGGAGATGCGTTTTGCAGTGTATATGGTGGGTCAAGGTTCAGATTTTCATGTATATGGTGGGTCAAGGTTCAAATTTGCAAGCCTGAGCTTGGACAAAACAGCCTTGGTCTGAATTTTTTTTTTTAGAACCTTGGTTTGAGTTCGGTTCACCTCAATTAACCATGTATATATAATAGGAATTATTATCGTAACAAGGGTTTGTTATTTATCCAAACATAATCGTATCTTTTATTCCTCATTTCTTCATCTCCTCCTCTTAAGTTTTAAGGTTGTGTAGGTAGATGACAATGCATCCATTAGTTTGTGATCTATCCATTGGATTTGATGTTTCTGCATCTTTGGTGCTAGTATAGAGGAAATGATACTCGAATTCATATTTGTGAAAAACCTAAATAGGGAGTTGGGTGATTACAAGGTGTTTGGCAAAATTACTAACAAATACTCTTTTTTCTTGGAATTCAATGATATATGAAACTTCGGACTCGACCCAGGTCGGTTCGTCCTTGCCCCGGGTTGACCTTGAGTTGACCCTTAAAGGTTTTCGGGTGGCTCCAATTTGACCCGGAGACAAATCGGCGCGATCAGATCAAGGTTTTTTTTTAATTAAACTAATCGTCGGTGCGTGAGCCACACGTACTTTTTCATGCGATGCGTGGCGGCCAGTTCGGTGGATTCTAGCAACCAACTTTATGTCGCGCGGCTCCGTCTCTGGAAGACCTACACATTGGTATAATTTATTTTCCCTTTTACTAGTCCAACAAAAAATTCGATGGTACAAACCCTAGATAGATTTGTATGAATAATTTGAGAGACAAATCTCTGCATTTTCCATTCAAATCATACTTACCATCTCAACAATCATTAACCATCAATCCTAGATCCGTATGAGAGACTTTGATACCGATTATTAGACTTTTCATATCTCTTTAGGGTTTCCCAATCAACCCATTATGGTTTTTGTTAACCCTAATGATTTCCATACAATACCTATAACACAATGGGATACAGATACATGTATGTTGAAAGTTGTTTTTCGTCTATCTAAGCTTTGGTTTGAGTCTTCCACAGCCTACCGGGGATCCCTTTGCTTCTCTCTGCGTATGGGAATATGAGATGAATGACAACCGTTGCTATAGGGATCCTAACCGTTAATATCTCCCACTGAACCAACTAAACCCACAATTAATCAAGCGCATATATAAATATCTTAAACTGAATCTTCCATAACGAAGAACCCATTAAAGAAGAGACGACAACGGTTCCAAATAGATGTACTCTTTCGGTAACATATCGAACTAATCAAATCCCCGACATATGATCTTTTGAATTCTTGAATAATTAAGATTTTTTATTGGGAACTCAAACGAATAGATGTAGTGTCTTAGTTTAAAGGTGAATCACAATTGGGATCCCATCACACCATTGTAAGAGATTCATGTGGACTATGAATCTCATGAGTATCAGACATTATAAGAAGAGGATAGAGTTGCAAGAACATAAACTTGCAGAGTACCATGTGATGCAAGCAAACAAAGGAGTTGGGGATGACTAACATTGGAGAAGAAATAACTATTGTCCACGTCACAATAGAAAGGTATTTTTATTTGTAAAAGATTTAAGTTAACACTATTAGTTTAAGTGGTGGGCTCTAAATAAAAAAGGTCTAGAGATATGATCTCAGTAAATAAATAGTCAAGGAGAAGTCTGTTTAATTTTCCCAAAATAAAAAAGAAAGAGAAAATTACTCATATCGCCCTTATACTTTGATCCAAATAGATTTTACTATCCTAAAGTTCACAACAAGCACCCCAAATTCTAATAATATTAAATAAGAAAAATTTAAAGATAATTTTACCTCTGATGCATTTACAAACAAAATAAATGAAATGACTTTTTTTATCCCTCTATAAATATGAAATGATGAAATAATTAAAATATCCTCCCAAATCTTTATATAAAAAAACATTCTTTTATCTCATGTTACACTATTATGGTAATTTTACAATACTCATATATGGGTAATTTTGGATCTTAAAATAATAAAATCGTAGTGATATCAATAATTAATAGAAAAAACTAACAGAGTGAATCTCTGTGTATTTATGTTTGATATTTAAGGATAGTAGATGTAATTGTTGTTAATTTTAGGATAATAGGTGTATTTGAATGAAAGTTCAAAATTGTATGAAATTTTTTTTTCAAAAATAAATAAAGTAAAGATCAAGGCTGAGGCCTTGAGGCAGAAGCTTGGAGATGAAGTGGTTGAACCGTTGGTCAATGTGAGCTGATTGATGCGATGCAAAGGCTTTGGAGTAGTTAGCGTTTTAGTAGTTTGGGACTAAACGTTTTAAGTCGGAAACCTGGATTTTCTAGTTTCTAACAATCTTCCCCCCAGACGTAAAGAACATTTTGCTCTGGGAGGTGTGGTTACTCTTGTCGACAGTCACTTCAACTGCCGCTGATGGGTCCTTATCTACAGGGTACATCACTACATCCTTCTGAGGCCTGATCAAAGGTATTATTATCCGTCTCGCTTTCTCTTTCCTTTTATATTGCGAAGCAAACTGAATTTATTAGCATTCTCTGAGAACAAAGGTATTATTATATGCTATTGTTTAGTTGTTTTATTCGACAGTGTGGAATCCAACCCTGCGAGATCTCTGTGTCTATTTATTCTGTCTTTCTATGTCTTTGCGTCTGTGTTTCTATTGGTGATTAATTTTTTTCCCCAAATCATTCTTGTCCATCAACTATTGCTTTGATTCCTTGATAACCACTTGCTAAATAAAATGCTGAAGACATTACTTTGGAGCTAAACTTATATGGGAATGCGTTTAAACCACGGCTGCTGCTGCGATTCAACCTGATTGTTTCCTCCTTTCCTTGCTACAGAAACCTAATAAGGTTTTGAAACTGATTGATTGAATTTCAGGTCTCTCTCTCTCTCTCTCCGCCTCTCTGTGTGGTTGTGTTTGTCTCTCTGCAAGTTTTTATCTGTTGTTTAATTGTGGTTTTTAATCACTTTGCCTTTTTTGGGTAAGTTGAAATTTATTGATAACTCGAAAAAGAGAAGGCCAAAAATGAGCCCCGAACATGAGCCTCCCATTAAAGCAGGAGGCCAAAAACAAGAAAAAAGACCACTTCACAAGATACAACCAAACCCAATGCTAGGGCAAGCCTTTACAAACCAAAATGAACCACATGCCAACACAACAAGCTCAATTTTACGTCTTGAAGATGACCAGAAGGTGTTCGAAAGCGGGTACTCCTTCTCAGAAATACCGGTGAAGTAGAACACCTGTCCCTCACTGGAGAGTGATGCTTTTAACCATCCAACAAATCAACAGAAGGATAACTCACACCATCAAATCTATCCTGGATCAATCTGCTACATCCACTCTTACACTCTGATGTACTGTTCATTGAGGATCTCACATGCTTGTGCCAAGAAACATGGATCGGCGGAGGGCTAAATAGTGCCATAGGGCTACCCGCAGGCCCATGCAACTTCCTATGAGCCCGATTGCACAACAAATTCTGCTGGTCCAAGTTCAAGTCTCGACTGCTTTTTAATGTATTCTGGAACAAGCTCAAAACACAAGCACCTGTGGGATCTCCAGACCTACTCCCAACAATTCCTTTCATTTTCTTATGCAAACCCCAATCCAAGCCCCAAGATTGACCTTCCACATCAACTCCTATCCTAGTGAAGGAATGAGACAGCCCACCTTTTTCATTCTCAGGTGTTGAACCAGTAAATCCAGACCCGATCTGCTCCCTAAAGTCTCCTTGCCCTCCCCACTGGATATCCTCACTCCGCATTTTATCAGCATTTGTCTTCAAAGAGGATGTATTCATTTACCAGTTCTGAAGAACCTCCTCAATACGAGCCATGTCAGATAACTTACCGATTGTAGCTCCACAGTTAGTAGTACCCTCTTTTGTAAGAATTTCAAAAGGATTCTGAAGGACCACATTAAGAAACCTTTTATTGGTAGAAGATTCAGTCACAGAAAAGTTCTCAGCCTTACCAGCTCCTTCCCTGCCGATTTCCCCATTCGTGAAATCTTGGACTGGCAACAGACAGTCACCCCCATAGACTGCTCCCGAAATAGAATCAGCTTTGGAGACATCTGACATCTTTTTTCCCCACCTCTGATGACGGATCAATCCACACTCCACTGTAGACGGAGATGAAACAACATCATCCCTACCTGCAGTCGGAGATCTGCAAGTAAACTCACCTTCAGGCACTCGGTCACCGTGCTTACCTTTCCAAACTAGATGGGAAGAGGGATGCAGAAAATTGGAGGAGCTTTTTGGATTGCAAGATTCAGTGGTGTCCAAAGACTTTGCATCGTAAACAATGCTCAGGTGTCCAATCATACTTCACCATTTGAATAAATGAGTTACTTTCATCATCTTCCATGATGATAATGATCCTTAAGAACCAAGTCACCAGAAAAATCGATGCAAACTCTCGCAAACACCATTCGCTCTTTAAGCATAGTTCGTCTGTCGGTATAGAGAGGTCTGTCCAACACAGAATAAATGATGCTAAGGGTCTTGTCACTCTAGAAATGCAGAGGAAGACCCGGAAGGGTTACCCAAAGAGGGATGGAAGAAATCCCTGATTTAACCATTTGAATATTTCTCTTGCATTGCCTAAAAAATAATGGTTGTTTGGCCACATTGAAGGTCCCTTTTTCCAGAATATAGTTCTTATCATTCTCGTCAGAAAAATTGAGGATGAACCCTCCATTCAAGAGTAGAAAGGTCTCCACCACTCCAATTGTATTCCTTTGCCGCTACAAAGCTGTTTGAACACACGAGAACACATGTCTTTTCCTAAGAAAGAAACCGACCAAAGAATTTTTCAGGCTTTGCACCTCCACTTCTATTGCCTCGGCATGGCATCTCCCAATTAATTCATCCCCTTTGTATACTAGTTGAGCAAAGTGAAGGTTTAGATTTACTCCACTCACTGGTTTTGCACCCCGAAGAGAGAGCTTCTGCTGCAGCTCAGGAGTGGTTCCTTTGGGTTCTCCACCATTAAGCTAATTAGCTCAGTAGCCCAGATAATGGAGGAAAATCCTGCTTTCCCACCTCACAGCATTTTGTTGTTGTTGTTGTTGTTGTTATACGGGTTGATTCCATGTTGGACACTCCAAAGCACTGAAATCAATTCGGTGTACCAAAATTTTTTTTATTCCTATAAGCCAAAACTAAACTGACATGATGTTTCAAGATTGCAAGTTAGAGACAATACCCATGAAAAATTCCAAGGTTTTAAGTCAGAGAGACAGCATTCTGCTCACCAAACCAGCTGGGCAGTTGGGTCAAATTTTATTAAAAAAAAAGAAAAGAAGAGAAAACCCAAGCTGGTATTACTGACTTGGCGATCTGAGTCTGAGAAAAACAGACCTTTTCCGGGTTTCAATTGATGGAAAGCTCCAAGTTAGAAGGACATCACCAAGATTAATTGCACGCAAAATTAGAAAGTGGAAACAAGAAAATGTGAGGGGACTTTCAGTTTCGTTGCTTTTTTGGCGTTTCAATCGCAGTTCATATTTGTAAGGCCAATTGATTATAAAGAGAGTTGCTGAGAGAGTCATTGAAAACTGGGCGAAGGAAAAGAATAAAAAGTGTTGGGGATGGAGACTTGCTTGGGTTGGGTGTCTGCAATTAAAGAATTTAAAGTTAAGATTTTTCCACTTCTCAACGGGTTGTAATAAATAACAGTCAGCTCATACTAAACAACATTCCTTTTCTCATGTTATTGTTGCGCTTGTTTTGGTACTGATGATCCATATACACAGCCATTGTCGAAGAATTTTAATTATTTGTGTGACTTCTTATACAACATTTGTTGGTAAATTTGCAGCGTTTATTGTTCTTCTCCCGACTTCATTATATTTCTATTTTTATCCTAATTTGACAAAAGGAGTGGAAGAGTGAATACAAAGTTACTGATGTAGGACAACCTAGGGTCTCTAGACCTATTAACGTGAAGGTTAACACAAAGATTTACTAAATAAACTATCTAGTAGGTATGGACTGGAATGGGCAGCAACACATATAACATGCAAACAAAACTAGTACCATGACAACCATTTGTAATAAACATTACAAATCCAAGTAACATGCTTTCAACTCAACAATAGTCAATCAGGATTCATGTTATGTTCAAAATAAACAGCAGGTTATGAAGTACTAATGTGCAAGGAAGTGTCAAAACTCATAAACTAATAAGATTAAATACCTAGTACTAAAGTAGACCTAAGAACATGTAAAACAGAATTATTTCCAATGTAAAAGAAAGGAGTTTTAACCATAAACGATGCTAAAACGAAGGCTCAGCAGTAAAGATGACCGTCATAGTTGCTGTCCATGTTAGTAAGAACCAAACATAACAGGAACTATGGCAGAATTTATGTTGAATTGAATTACAACAAAGCATGTGTATAATGGAAGACAAATAAACAGCAAAGAACAATATAGGAGAAGTAATAACAAAAGAAAAAGAAAGACATTAACAAACCAGAAATAATGGGGTTGTAAAAAAGGCTTACTGAGAAGGGGAAGGGTGAGATCTTACCAAACTGAGAGGAAAAGAGGGGGGAGGGAGAGCTGAGAAGAGGGAAGAGAGGGAGGGAGAGAGAGAGAGATTGTGAGAAAAGAGGGGGAGAGAGAGAGAGAACCGAGAGAGAGATCTGTGACAATCAAGCAGCCATCTATTTTGCTAGCAATCCAGTGTTTCATGAGCGCACCAAACACATTGAGGTTGATTGTCATTTTGTTCGTGATGTTGTCCAGAAAAAGCTGTTGGTTACTTCCTTTGTATCTTCATCAAATCAATTGGCAGACATCCTTACCAAGCCCTTATTTGGTTCAGGATTTTGTTTGAATTGTTCCAATCTAGGCATGGGTGACCTATATGTTCCAGCTTGAGGGGGTGTTAGCGCTAGCGATACCTTGTGTCGCTATAGGCACATGGTCCCACTAGTCCACTTTATTATTTTATTGGTTATTATATGTTCTTTTTATTGGTTGTAATTTGTAAATAAGGATTTATTTCCTAAGTTGTTTAGGTTTACTTTCCTAATTGGTTTATGATTGTAATTAGGGATATTTCATAAACCATTGCTTTCCTCTTTGTTATAAATAAAGGAATCATAGGAGGAGGAGGGAATCCCATCGGTTCTTCCTCTTCTTTTCTTCTTCTTCTTCCCTCTCTCATTCTCGGTTTATTGTTCTGGTGCTTTTCTTATAAACTGCAACAGAAGCCATGAAGTGTGATGCAGTACCAGAGTACCATAGGAGAAATAAGCCAGCCAAGCCGAGCCACCAGCCAAGCCAGCAGCCTAGCCGGCTGGATTATTAACAATAGACAGCTGTTGGCCAGCTGTCCACAGCTGTTGGCTAGCTGTCCATGAAGAGGATCTTTCCTATTAGTTGATTGCTATGTTTAGATGCTTGCTATATTAATAATTGCTATGTTTAGTTGCTAGTTATAATTAATTAGTTCCTAAAATAGTTGTTGCTAGAAATAGGTACTTGCCTATTTTTAGTTTTAGAAAGTTTTTATTTTTTAGTTTTAGAAAGTTTCTATTAGGCAATAAGACTCTTCTTCTTTTGTAAAGTTTTTTTTTTACAAGATTGGACTTTCCTTTCCTTGCTAGTTGTCAACAAGGATTGACTAGTTTTCTTTCTTAATTCTATTCCAAAGCAACTCTATAAATATAATAGAAGAAGAAGAAGAAGAAGAAGAAGGTTTTGAAAAAAGAAGGCATGTTGCAATTTCGGTTGCAGTTGAGTCTCCTTGGCTGTTAGACTCAGCCACAACCCCCATCCCTCCCCTCTTGCTGCCGACCTAGTTCTCCTCCCCTCCCTTCTCGTCGTTATTTCCTTCACTTCCTTTACCTTGGTTCTACTGTTTCTCCTCTATTCTGCCATCAGTTTTTCTGCAACTATATCCAATATCTCGTTGCTGTTACTTGGGGATCAGAGATCGATTATTATAAAGAGTCCATCACCATTGTCGATAGTGCAAGCTGCTCATCAACAGATCAAGGTCAGCACCTGCGGTTCTTGTGCAGAAACCTTCCTGCCGCAGCAACTTGGATCTACCATAATTTCTCAACCTCTGGTCAGATCGGCTCCATCTTTTTATATTGTTGCACACATAAAACTTCAACCGACCAGAATTACTTGATCAACCAACAGGCAACAGCCAGATTGGCCGGAAAGATAAGTTCTTTATTGCTGAATTCCTGGTTTGCTAATTGATTTATCCTTAGGGCTGGTGTAATAGGTCCTATTGCAAGGCTAAGGGTATAAAATTGATTGTAACCCTAGCCTTTGCATCAAAGTGGTTCACTTAGACGATGAATTTGACTTTACATTGCCAACATGCTGATTTCTTTCCTGTTCTTTTTAGTTGTTGTGGAGAAACACAAACCCTAACTAGCAGAAGCATGACTGTTTCAATCATGACCTGCTGTATTAGATTACAACCAAATATCATACTTAACTGCCTTCCCCATTAGCCTTGGATAATAGAGGAACTATTGATTTCCTATCACGTGTATGAACAGAGTTTTCTATGGCTGCAGGCTCTTGTGAGCTCAGAGTCAACTGTCTTGAGAGTTGAGATAAAAAGTTGTAGAAATCTAGGGTTTATTACAGCATGGAGATGGATTTGATCTCTTTGCTGCTTGTGCAGGATTTTGAAATGCAACAAAGCCGTGCTTAAGAGTTTTAAATTATTTTCGGTCTTCACAGTCTCCAAACTTTGGACCACCACTTCACATTCATGGCATCTATTCCTTCAAAGTTATATTCAGGTTCCTCTCTTAGTCCTTCCCTTCTTTTGTTCTGGCCCTTCATGCACATGCATCGATTATTCTACCTTTTATTTTAACTTTGGGTACCCCTTTAATTTTATTTGTAACTTTTGCAGATGATGTTAGCCTCCTTATGCTTTTACTTGACACTAACCCTTTCCTCTGGACTGGAGCCAACACCACCACCACCTCTCTTCCCTTTCCCGGATTCCTTACTCATGTAAGCCCACAGACCCTACATTGAAGTGAGAAAGAGAAAACCCTTTTATTCTCCTCTAATTCGTGTTTTTCATATTTGCTTCTGTGCAGGTCCTCTCTTTCCTGAACTCCATTCTCCTCCTCAATCAACTCAACCAAGTCGTCGTTATCGCCACTGGAGTCAATTCTTGTGACTACATTTATGACTCATCTTCCTCTCTGCAAAAAACGGCTGATAGTTCAGAAAATGGGAGAATGCCCATTCTTTGCTCAAGACTACTTTCAAAATTAGAGGAATTTGTGATTGAAGATGAACGGTTGAGCAAAGATGACTCACCAGAAGGGATTGTATCTTCTCTTTTATCAGGATCATTGTCTCTCGCTCTTTGCTGTATCCTTTGTGATGATTGATCATGCTTCTTGGCTGATATTTTGGGTTAACTTAAATATTTCTTGGAGTTTTTTGTTTTGATTTCTATAATGAACAGATATACAGAGGGTGTTTCGTTCTGGACCTCTCCATCCCCAGCCTAGAGTGAGTATTTTTCTTTCCTCTTCCAGTTTAACTAAATGTGCCTAGTTTAGATTTGGGAATCCTGCATGTATTTGTCTTTTGTCATGATTCTTTTGCTTGTGAGATTTGTTAACATTTTGATCTACTTGAAAATTCTTTTCAAACAGCTTTAATCAGTCCCTCCTTTCCCTTCCCCCCCCCCCCCCCAAAAAAAAAAAAAAAAAAGACAAAAGTGTAGGCATTAATAGATATGTATTATGTATTTACATTACATGTCTCCGTCAACATTCTTAAACTTAGTTCTATAACACTTCTAGTAACTTTTTAATTTCGATTCCCATTACATCTATGGAATTAGAAAGAATCTTGACTATTCTAGGATCCTAAGCTATTGAAAAATAAAAATTGAAGGCCTTTAGCTATTCCTCATTTGGAAAAAATGATAAATACTTGTATCGCGTCAATTTTCATTCTAAGAGAAATTAAAGCCTGTTGATGTCTTACTCTTGCTGAATTTTTCATACCATCAACATTTTTTTTTTTTTTTTTTATTTTTATCATTGTTAGTTTATCATTGTATCAGAATTGTTTATCATGAACCTGGTCCTTTGTATTTAGAACCCAATATTCAGCCCATACGTCACTGCTGGTCGTATAGCTGTCTTTTGAAAATTTCCTTTTGAGTTTTAAAGGCATACATCAATTACACAGCATTCCGGACGCACACCTTCACTTCATCCACCTTATTCTAATTCTTTGTGCAACATCATCCTCTATTGAACATGATCCAACTTTTAATTTATATGATTAATTTTAGTGATTTGTCACAAGCCATTGGTGGCTTGGGTCAGTGGGTCATTTACAACTAATGCCATAATGATATGGTTCACTGAGAGTTTGCAGAAATATCAGAAGTAGTTTGCATTAGAGAATACTTCTGCCACTTTTGATTTTTAAGCATGCTACCCCCCCCTTGCCCCTTTTTTTTCTTTCTTGTGGGGTGACTTAAATGAATATTTTCCTGTATTGGGCCTTTTATTCACATCCAAGACAGATTTTGTGCCTGCAGGGATCCCCGGATGGACCTGAACAGTATGTTTTCCATGACTTCTTTGTTGATAACATTTTCAGTTTTTATCGATCGAGCTACTCTGAAAGCATACTTTTGCAGATATGTTGCAATAATGAATGCAATATTCTCAGCCCAACGATCCATGGTATTGTATCCATGAGAGCTCAAAATTTTGGTTATTTTGGAATTTCAATTTGTATATCTTATGGTTCTTTTCCTTTTTGGATAATCTTCAGTAGCTAAAACCATTTGTCAACACTAATTAAAAGTTGAATGCTTTGGCATTGTTTAAAACTTTTAATAATTGAAGACTTGGGCTTCGGAAATGCAATTCTTTAGCTTGAACATTGTCATTTGGTTCTATGACACTTTAATGCAAATCATATTAGTGATCAAACTGTTCTCATTCTCTTACTGTCACTTTGGAGATGTTTTTTAAAGTATGAATGTGTTTGTTCATTTTAAAGTATTTTTAAGTGCATATTTGGTGGTCAGTCAAGTTGTGAGTTGAATTGGAAAGATAATTTATCCACTATAACCTTTGAATGAATGGACCTGAGTCAGTGATTGGTTCGGCCTCTATCAAGTAAAATTGTGGGAAGGCATGTTATACATTTGATAGTAGTTTTGGAAGTTTTGAGGTTTATAGATATTGTAAAGAAAAACTCTGAAATTCTGTGAAATGTATAGCATAAGCAGGTTGTTTTCTATACAATTTTTGTTAAATTTCTTGTTTCTATGGTTTCTTAATGATTTGTATGTTTCATAGCTGTACTTTGAAAAATTAACAGATGAAGAGCCAGCCTACAACAAATTGGGCATTTTGACTGAAATTATTTTATTTTCCTATCACTTTCATCATTTGCTTGATATATTCTAACTTCTGCTTGGTAATGAAGAATTGTGGTGTTTGATTGACCCTGCAAAATATGGATATATGAACATAACAATAAAGTAAAAATAGTATCGGATAGAACAATTATATTTATGCAAAAAATAAGCAATTGAACAATGTTGTGAATGTGACAGTGTTATTAAATACCAATATATGGCGATGTTACTAAAGATGATATAACAATCTTGTGTTTGCCATCTTGAACTCCTAAATGTTAATTTTATATGATGAAATAAGGAGAATTAAAAGTTGGTAGCAATATCTGGTGGGGTATTGGTTAGTGGTTTTCTTGTTTTTATCATAGTTGCCAAGGTGACCCAAGGCGTTGGAGGGCGCCTAGGCGTTCCCCAGGCATAATAAGGGTACATCTTCTATTTACCCAAAAAAAAAAAAGAAAAAAAAAAGGGTACACCTTCAATAAGAGGATTTATACAAAAGTGAGGGGATTAGAACACCAATTTTTATTGTTTTTAAAACTATGCATGATTCCATGCATTATTGTGTATATATACTTTATACATCCAATAAAAATGCTACAAATGACATCAATTAAATAAATAAATAAAATAAATAAATAAATAAAATAAGGCTTGATACAATAAGGGGACCAACTGCCGCGAGGGGTTGAAAAGCTGCCTGGACGCCTAGGCAACTCCTTGACAACTATGATTTTCATCATGGAGAATTCATATAACATAGGTTTAGATCCCACTCCTTTTAACATAAATTCATTGTTATGATTATAGCCTTAGACAGCTCTGACCTCTCTTTCTCTTTCTTTTTCATTTTCAGTAAAATATTTTTGACTCATCGAAGAAGGAAAAAGAATGCAATGTTGCTTTCGCATGGTCTAGTGTAGAGAGGCTTCTCTCTATGGGACCTCTAATTCTGAAATCTGGCTGGAAAATTGGGCAATTTTGAACTGTTGGATAGATAGGGGCTAGTCTAAATAGGACACATGTCAAATTTCATACCCAAAATTCAACCATATAACTCTGTGCATTAGCATGCATCCCAATGTATGTCCATGCACATGCACTGTACTCCAACCAGTACTGTGCACTCTCCCATTCTTAGAGTTTTCAAAGTCCTATTTAGGCAATTGGCATACTACGTTTGAATTGAAACTTGACATGTGATTAGGGGACCTTAGTCCACGAAGTTTGGGCTCCATCCAATCTACTGTGTGGAGGATCTAGGTCCTGTGTAAAAGAGGCCATTTACATGGCTGGCTGTGAAGAATTTAGCCCAGGGAAAATTATGGTTACTTTCCAAAAATTATTTTAAGTTGGTTGATATAATGTCTGAACATTTTATTTCAGATTGGATTTTTGTAAACTATTAATTTCCTCTCACTTGGTTCACAGGTCCCCATTGATTCATGTGTTATAGGAGCCCAGCATTCTGCGTTTCTGCAGCAGGTGCCCGTCTCCCTCTCTCCCTCTCTCTCTCTCTCTCTCTCTCTCTCTCTCTCTCTCTCTCTCGTGGATTCACTGACAACTTCTGGTGGGTATTTGAACAACAGGCTTCTTACATAACAGGGGGTGTATATCTGAAGCCTCAACTACCAGATGGGCTATTTCAGTATCTTTCGGTAGGTTCTTGACGATTTTATGCTTTTCCCTGTCTTTTAGAAATATTTTTTATGCATAATCTGTAATGGGTTTGGAGCCTTTGAAAGCTTTCAATCAAAATGTTGACTATTCTTTTCTCATGCTACTGTCATTTGAAAACAATGACAGTTGAATTTCCATAAGATTTCTATTATGTGATTTTAAAGCAATGTTGTGCAGCAATCCTACCATAGCCTACTTCGTCTTTGATTCACAAAGTTCGTATGCTATTTGATAAGATTCCACTACTCATGGCAGTTACAGATCACGATTCAGTACAATCTATTCCTACAATCTTGGAAAGTTCCTCACACCAAATCACATTATATGACTGATTTCATGGAGCTCAATCTGCTCCTCTTGTCAACGTAATTCAAGCTGCCGTTTCTTGTATTTGAAATTGTATAGCTGGATATTCATCCAGATCTTGTAACTACCATTCACTATAAATACTGTACTCATATGTGAAGAAATTCAATGAGAGATCACATATTCTATTAACTCTATCATGGTATCAAGAGCCAATGCCTAACAGCTTCTCCCGCTCCTCTTTTCTTCATATTTTTGAATTCTTTTTCCCGCTTTCACCCCCAATGGCAGATACAACCCAGTTACCTGAACCCACCACCACGCCTTCCATCACCATTGCTCCTCCCTTAGTCACCTCCAATATTGCTAATCTTATCCCCATCAAACTAAGTGCATCCAACTATCTCCTTTGGAAGTCCCTCTTTAAACCTGTCCTAACTTGATGCATTATCTTGATGCTTCCACTGCCCCATCCTTCATAGGTCATCCTACCTACACGGCATGGTATGAGAAAGACCGAATGCTGCTCTCTTGGATCAATGCCACCCTTTCTGAATCTGCTCTTTCTTATGTCGTTGGAGTTTAAAACCTTTGAGGAAGCATGGGACATCCTCCATTGTCACTATGCCTTTACCATGCCCGCCTATGTGATGTTGCTCAAACGGCAACTCAGTCGCATAAAAAGGGCTCCCAATCCATGCATGCTTATCTCCAACAATTCAAGGTGCTCACAGATCAACTGGTTGCTTGCGGGTCTCCTGTAAGTGACGATGATATAATCATTTGTGTACTCCATGGACTCCCTCCATCATACTGACAGTTTTGATCTTTAATCCGGATCTGCGCACGCTCTCTTGCTCTTCCCTTGAAAAGCTCCATATGCTCTTCATTTGTGAGGAAATCAGAATTGCTGAGGAAATATTTCATTACAACACTGCGTTTTCAGCCACCCATTCCAGAAAATATAATGCTGGCCGTGGTTCCCATTTCTCCCGTGGTGATTCTACCCCAAAGGGTGGCAGCAACCCCAAATGAACCCCATTTCAGTTCTCGGGTTCTTCGTCAAATGGCCAACCATGATCATCCCAACCTCTACTTCCTAGACCGTAGGGTGTCTCTTCCCTGCTCAAATGCCAAATATGCCATAAGATGGCCACCTTGCATTGATTGCTATCACCGGATGGACTATGCATACCAAGGTCGGCATCCACCCCATAAACTAGCAGCTATAGTGGCTTTAAGTGTTACTGATGATCATACATGGTACACAAATACTAGTGCCACTCACCACATCACCTCTGAACTAGACCAACTCACTCTCTCCTCCAAATATGATGGGTCTGACATTGTTTAAGTGGGTAATGGTCATGGTTCGTGTGTCTCCATTGTTGGTTTTACATCTATTACTTGTCCCACCTCCACCTTACACTTGAAAAATGTTTTACATTGTCCTCAAGCTTTTGCTAATCTACTATCTGTCAAAAATATTTGTTGTGATAACCATTGTGTCTTTATCTTTGATGACTTGGTTTTTGTATCAAGGATAAGGCCAAAGAGAGGACACTTTACCGAGGATGGATTGAGAATGATCTCTACCCCATCCATTCCCCCTTCCAAACCGCCATCACCCCTTCACCGTAGGCTCATACCACTCATCGCGTCTCCATCGATTAGTGGTGCCACCGACTTGGTCACCCTTCCCATGCTCTACAACAAACCATTTTATATCATCTTTCCATGTCCAATATTATGAGCAACCATATCTGCTCTTCTTGTCAACTCGGCAAAGGTAGAAAATTGCCCTTTTCCTTATCACATTATTTGTCCAGTCGTCCTCTTGAATTAATACATTGTGATCTTTGGGGCCCTTCCCCTACCCTCTCGTGTTCTAAATATTCTTATTGTGTTTTTTTTTTGTGTGGATGATTTCACCAAATCCTTATGGTTTTTCTCAATGAAGCATAAATTAAACTTTTACGGTATCTTTATCTCTTTCCAAGTCCAAAGTTGAAAATCTATTGACGAAGTCACAACTTTCGGATCAGACTGTGGGGGTGAATTCACAAGCCAAAATTTGGAACTACTTTTAAATGCTAATGGCATTACTTATGAATTTTCCTGCCCTCACACCCCTGAGCAAAATGTCATCGTTGAACGGAAGCATCGCCACATTGTTGAAACGAGCATTACCTTACTCGCTCATGCCCATATGCCCACCAAATTCTGGCCTGAGGCATTCAATACTGCTACCTATCTCGTAAATATTCTTCCCGATCACAAAACCAGTCCCTTTGAACGATTGTTTCATTCACCGCCGGATTTGTTCAACCTGCAGTCCTTGGTTACATCGCTGTCGCTCCAATAAATGTGAATACTGCTCATCCAAGTGTTGTTTTCTTGGCTATAGCACTAATGAACAACTGCTGCTTGGACTTGTCCAACGGCGAAATCTACGTATCTCGGCATGTAATTTTTGATGAATCAAAATTTTCCGTTCTCTTGACCCACTACCACCTCCCACACCTCTACTCAACCAATTCCTTTACACATTCCATCAGTGTTTGGCGTCCCAAAACATCACAAATATGTCTTTCTCCATCTCCATTAACTCATGTGATCTGTCCCACCTCCCTGCTGCCACCTACCCCTACTCCAGGCTCACCATCTAATGACACTTCATTATTACAAGCCTCGGCCCCTTCCACAACAACGTCCCCTTCAATACCATCGCTCACCATCTCTCCTACACACCTAAAGTCTACCTTGCCACCACATCCTGCTGCCTGCGAACCATCATGCCCTCCATCCACAAGATTTCATCATATGCACACCCGATCTCAATCCGGAATCTCCCGCAAAGAACTATGTTCTTGCTTTCTGAGTCCCTTCATTTGCTTTGTGTGTTCCTTCGGTTTTTTAGTAGCAAGATCCGGCTTTTGCTTTGAAAATTCAATCAGTGGTCAGCCTGTGCTTGAATGATGGCATTCCAAGAAGCAACTTCCTATGGTTCGCTGCCGATGAACCGATCACCAAGAGAAAGTTTCTCTCTTAGGTGAAGCGTTTCAGCCATCTCCAACTCTCTCTGAATGGCTTGGGAGGTGACAACATAATATGTTGGAGTTGCTTCTTCCCCACCATGGATGAAACTGTGACAAACTGAACGGAAGGTTCATATAGTGAATTCTGTGACTCATTTATCACCGCGTCTACATCTATCCCCATGGATTTTTGGGGTATGATCCTAATTCTCCTGAAGGGTAACTGGACAGAAGAAGCAAGAAGGCTGACTCTTATTGTCTTGACGGCTCAATGCGAAGGGTGGTCACAGATCACAAAACAGCTCCTCCATTGCATGGGCTCGACCTATGATGCTTGAAAGAGAGCCGGTGCAGATAGAGGCAACTTTAAAGTTGCTTCTCCCCACTTCTGATCCCTCAAGTGAATCCATATAGAGAATATAGGGGCTACGAAATCCCATCCTTATGGTGTCTTCTTGGCAGATTTCTATCAAGACATTTTAAGTCAAGGCCTCCCTAAAAGGGGGTCCTCTTCTACACACTTTACCCCCTACCTCCTGCACTTCTCACCACACATATTCCAGAACCAATATGTTATACACAAGCTTCAAAGCACCATGACTATCGCACGGCTATGGACCAAGAGTTTAATGCTCTTCTACGGCAAAACAGTTGGTCTTTGGTCCCTTTCGACAAAACATGAATATTTAGGCTGCAAATGGGTATACCAGGTCAAAAGAGATTCTGATGGCAGTTTGAATTGGCATTAGGCACATCTTGTGGCAAAAGGTTTTAACCAAGAACCGAGCATCGATTTTCTTGAAACTTTCAGCCCTGTAGTTAAGCCCGCAGCCATCCGCACAATCCTCTCCATCATTGTCAGCAATCATTGGCCCCTTCACCAACTTGATATGGAATGTGCCTTTCTCCATGATGATCTTCGTGAAACTGTGTACATGGCTCAACCACCAGGTTACATTGATCCAAAGTATCCTAATCATCTATGCAGAATGCATAAGTCCATATGGACTCCGACAAGCTCCATGAGCATGTTATGAGAAATTCACATCCAAGTTCCTTGACTTTGGATTCATTATTTTTCAATTAGACCCCTCCTTATTCATATATGCAAAAGGCGACACCATTGTATATCTCTTACTCTATGTGGATGATGTAATCCTCACGGGTAGTGACTTGTCTGCCATTTAAGAGCTGATATTCTACCTCAGCCACCACTTCAAAATGAAGGACATGGGATCCTTATCCTACTTTCTCGGAGTCGAGATTCAAAGGACCTCCACCAGTTTACATCTCAATCAGTCATAACTCAAAATACATCCTCGACATCCTACTGCCTACAAATATGGATGGCTGCAAACCTATTGGCTCTCCTTCTATGCAAGATAAATTGCACCTTGTTGATAGCCCAGTTCTTGCCGATCCATCTTTTTATCGAAACATTGCTGGCGCCCTACAATATGTGGCACTCACACTGCCCAACATCGCCTTCTCAGTGAATCAAGTTTGTCAATTTCTCCAAGCACCTACTAAGGCCCATATGGTTGCTGTCAAACGTATTCTACGATTTTTGACAGGCACTATTACATATGGTCTTTTTCTGAAGCCTGACCCTTCAACTATGATGGGTTACTGTGACTCAGACTAGACTGGCTGCCCCATGCATCGTCTTTCCACAAGTGGCTTCTGCATATTTCTCGGCCAATATCCAATCTCTAGGAGCGCCAAAAAGTAACCAACAGTTGTTCGTTTGCAGAGGCCGAATAGTCTTGCCTAGCACAGAATGCTGCTGAAATCCATTGGCTCTGTTCTTTGCTTTGTGAACTTCGTTGCCCACTTCCAAAGATTCCTACTCTTTGGGGTGACAACATCTCCACCATTGCTCTTACACACAGTCCTGTATTTCATGCTTGGACCAAACATATCGAAGTAGATTATCACTATGTTCGTGAGCTGGTTGGTCGTTGTCTACTTAATGTTCAGTATGTCTCCTCTAAAGTCTAAAGATCAAATAGCCGACATTTTAACAAAGGGTCTCAGCTCCTCACGAACAAGGCATCTACAGGACAAGCTGCACCTTTGTTGCTCTCCGTCCAGCTTGAAGGGGGATGATAAGATCCCACTACTCACGGCAGTTACAGATCACGATTCAGTACAATCCACTCCTACAATCTTGGAAAGATCCTCACCACCGAATCACATCATATGACTGATTTCATGGCGCTCAATCTGCTCCTCTTGTCAGCGTAATCCAAGCTGCCGTTTCTTGTATTAGAAATTGTGTAGCTGGGTATCCACCCAGATCTTGTAACTACCTTTCACTATAAATACTGTACTCATAAGTGAAGAAATTCAATGAGAGAAATCACATATTCTATTAGCTCTATCACTATTGGAGACTGTTATTGACGCTGTGACTCTGTAACATAGATTTGGAAGATAAGAGACTAGAAAAAGTCAAAATTTCCTGTTGAAACATGGATTAACTCATTTAATTGGGGGAGTTTCTTACTTTGGTAGCTAGCAATTCTGTCTCTCTTTTCTTTTCTTTCTTCCCCTCCCCCTGGCCGCTCCCTGCTGCTTTAAGTTTTTTCTTTTTCTTTGGCAATCTGTACGTATAAAAGTTTGGTGTACTATACCATTCTTTAAGATCTTTTTCTCCTCCCTAATGTCCTCTTGATCTCTTTTTCTTGTAAAATCATTTTGCATCTCACCATAATGAAAATCTGCTATGGTTTGTTAAAGTGTAAACTTTTTTTTTTCCTGTGATGCAGACGGTATTTGCAACTGATTTACTGTCTCGAAACTTCTTACGACTTCCTAAGCCTGTTGGGGTGGATTTCCGTGCCTCGTGAGTCTCTTCTCTTGGATATTTGTTTGCTTGCAGTTTTCTCCTCTCTTTTTTTTTTTTTTTTTTTTTTTTTTTTTTTGAACTCCTATAATTGTTATACTGCTTATCTCCTCCCCCTCAATAGTAATACAACTGAGACATAAATAAAGCTGCTGAACAATTGCTTAAAGTGCTGAAGCTTTTATATGTAATGAATAAACTAATAATATACTTTCATATATTTTAGGGAGAGAGATCTCACAGTGGCTAATGTGGATAGTTGATAGGCTCTGCCTACAGCCTTGTTTTTCTGCCACATGGTAGCTCAGTTGGTGCTGAAACTTTTGGACCTGTCATTCGTATTAGCTTCCAGTCATCTGGCAAGTTTCATCCCAAACACATTTTTTTCACAGAGGAAAAAAAAAGGTCGGGAAAAGAGTTTAAAAAGTCAATAAATTTGGAAATAGTCTAATAATTAAATCTACAACGGAGGAAAGTTGAACTAATGCTGGGCCTTATGGTTTGACAATTGGGATGGACCGTGAAAATTGGCATGTGTACAATCCAAACCACAATCTATCTATCCAACAGTCAGAATGGTCACTGAGAAAACAAGGTCTCTGGGCAGAAATCTGTCTCTACAGGCCACAGGCCACAGTTTTTTGATTCAGATCTGCAGTTTGAGAGCTTCTTCAACGCCTTGCACACCAGAATTTCCAGATTTTATGGAAGTCCCTTGGAATCCGGACAAACCTCAGAAATTACTTATGTGATTTTCTGCATTTCCAGGATCCTGTACTATTTGGACTAAGGGAATGCCCAGGTTTCCAAGCAAGTTCCTAGGCATCCGAACAAACCTCAGTGGTTGGTTATGTGAATTTCTGCATGAGCTTGTTCCAGTCCTAGCTACAACATGAAAAATCTTATACTTAAGAAGATTATCCTGATTCCACTTTGATGCAGTAAATTCACAGTTGCTAGGTGGTCACTACCTCACTTGCTAATAAAAGTGAAAAGACAGATTGTCTACTTCAAACTTTGCAAGGATAGACAAATGACAATAATATATCTGAAACTAGTAAAGCATCCTCATAACCAATGAATGCCAATGGTTTTTTAAACCTTTATGCATATGTTTCTCATGAACTTGCTAAGAAAATTATAATGGACTTACTACTGTCTTCACATGGTGCATAATTGCCATTGCCTCTGATGCAGTGGCAGGCCCACAAGATGAGATGGATTTGGATAGGAATCTTTGTGATTGTAATTGGGATATCTTTTTTATCTTTTATTTTGGGGGATTTAGATAGGATTTATTTATTTCTATATCAATCAGTTGTTAGTGAGCTATTAGAGTTTTTTTTTATTTTTTTATTTTTTAGATTTGATTTTATTTCCTGTTGAATCTTAGATTGATTTGTTTCAATTTTTATTTTCTTTTGATTAGAAGAGTCCTACCATTAGTTTCCAATTTGGAGTCATTTAATTTTTTTTTATATGTTGGCCTATGACTCAAAAATTATTCAGTTGAGAATAGAAGAATGGAATATTGAGTTGGAATTGTGTGATCGTGCTATCTCTCTCTCTTGAATCTCTTCCCTTCGTCTCTGTGACTCGGAATCAACCCTCCCTGTGGTCTGTTCCTCCCTCCCCCTTATTCTTCTTCTCTTATCTATTTTTCTTTGCAATTATTTCTGGGTTACTGTTCACGTTTTGTAACCCGTGGTACCAGCAACCCCTTAAACCAGGTTTGATCTCCCTCATGTCCCACCTGTTTACCTTGAAACCTTGGGCATAAGTTACCCTTCCTTGGGCAATCAAAACCCTAGGAGATCATGCCTGAAAACTCACTGTGCTGTGAACTCGAAATCAGAAACTATTGCTGGTTTTGGATATACTGCCCTCTCCTGTTTCAGCAGTTTATAATTACTTATTTGTATACTGCTTGGACTCCGTGTTGGTGGATTTTCATAGCTCTGTGACTTAATTACTTGACCCTGAAATCCCTAGTTCGATGCGGCTCATATGAGAGAGATATAGCATCGAAGCTGGTACTGTCGAAGGTTGAAGACCTCCTCCTTTTCCCACCTAGTTTGCCCCTCTTCAATAATTCCAATTCCCTCCATATCTTTTTCCCTTGACTTACCCCTCACCCCCTTAAATGCTCTGTTTATATACAGAATTGTCACCCCCCCTTGAGACATTGAGTTTTAAGTATCCTATTTATCCACCATGAGCATTTGATTGTGTGGGGCTGTCCATAAGAAATTTCCACTTTGAGAAGGATGGGGTTACCCCATGCTTTTACACCAGTGATAGGAAGCAGCTTGGACTCAACTAATGCCAAATTCACAAATAAAATTTGTCTTCGTGTTCTTATCTTTGTTAATGTAATTGTAACTGATATTCCTAGGTGAACACTGAGAAGGGGGGAAGGGGGGTTGAATCAGTGTACTAAATTTTTTTTTTCTATTGTAGCACCCTAACTGGCTGGGGTAATCCCAATTTTACCAGTCACCTAGTTCGCATGCACACCCACCTCACAACCAAAGAGTACCTAGGTCTACGAGGCAGTGCATGCCCACTCTGCAAAAACACAAGCACTCCAATATGCAATATAGCAAATCACACAACACAGGTTATGCGTGATTCACCTCAGCAGTGTGCGAAATGCTTTGTCCACGGGGCAATGTCCTAACAGGCTTCGTATCTACTCAGTACTCTCGAACAATGTTTTGACTGTACCCATAGTCCAGGAATCACAATCCCTGATTCTGCTTGTGCAACACCATGAGTGAGGGCAACAATCCCATACAATTATCAATGTAAAAGTCACAAAAACAACTCCCATTCCCAATTACATGCACTCTCTAGGTTTTTTCAACAATATACCAAACCCTAGATAAAAAAAAAGAGAAGTTGCATCAACAAGTTACCTCCACTAGAGTAACTCCATAACTAGTAGCTTCTATGATATAGAGATGTGACTTGTACGCACTCAGATCGACAAAAACACATCTATAACAATCAATATAGGTTTTTCCACGAAAAACCTTACTTCTGCTCTCCTTCTGCTCCTATGGATTGCTTAATCATGTCCTAGCTCAAAAAATGAAGCTACCAAAAAAACTGAGCTCAAATCGGACTTATATAGATCAAGAAAACCCTAATTTAAGTCTGGCCATCGATCTGTGAACAGTAAAATCAGATCTGATGGTTCAGATCTTCCAAAAGAACTTCAATGACGTTTCGTTATGTCACTTCCCACCGGCTCTTTAAAATGGTGGGTGGATTAAGAGCCATTAGATCGGCAATAAAATGACGCGGCATAATCTTAGCCGCCCAAACATGACTAAACGATTTTCTTGAATTCACAAAGGAGGGCCTCTGGTTTTTCAATAATTGCAATGAAGAACAAACCTTTTAAAAAAATGTTTTCTAAGCCCTTGTCAAAACACAACTTCCTGAGAGTTATTAAATTCTGATTTTTTGAGATATTTTCGACGTGTCTTCACGAAACTGACTGTAACTTCGCCAAACGATATCAGAATGGAGATCCGTGAAATGTGTTGCGAAGCTAACTTGATGCTCTACATGTTTCATGTTCATAGCTTCACATGAAACTGCTGTGAGACCCACCAAAACCTGTCTCAAAGTGAAAAGTTCCAAACAAAACTCGGAATTTGGCCACGAAACCATTACCACATGTGCCGTGAAGCTCCCACGTATCGGAAAACATTTATATCCATCTCAAAACGTCACTAAATGCATGTAGGGGATGATCGATTCTATATCGGGTCAAAACCCAATCAACTCACTAGCTAGACCCGGACAATTCAGTGCATAACTCTGTAAACCTTATATAAGCATCACCAACGCTGTACAATTGCCAACAATAAAAAATTGAGCTCCTGCTCGAGCTCTGCTCCTGACCCGGGGTTCCAACAGTAATTTATCAGGGGATTGTAAAGATTTAAGACGTACCACATTTTATGAAAAATAAATAAATAAAATGAATATTTTGAAACGTCAATGATATGATTCTAAGTACTAATTGTTCTTTTTAGATTAAATCTGTCAATGCATTGTAGATGGTTAGAAAGTATATGATGTCATGAGAAGTAACAGCAATTAAAAGTACAATAAAAAAAATGAGAAGGAATAAAATGGCTAGCAGCTGAATTCGTGGTTGTCATCTATAGATAAGTAAACCCTACTGCATGATTTCAAGCGTATGAGGTTTAGATCAGATTCAAAATGAAAATATTTAATGATTTTAAAGGTTTGGAAATTTTTTATTCTTATCAGGATCATTTAATAATTGTTGGGTAAAATGGCTGCCGTGAGATGTTTGTTTTGAAAAAGCTGATGGTCCCAACTTGAATCTCGTTCTTTCCACTAGCTTAGGTCCATGCTTGTTTTTATTTTTCTATATTTCTATTTTTTTTGGCTAATAAGTAATAACTGCTTTTGCTTTGATGAGAAAAATCCAAGCATACTTGCATTTGAATCTATTCTTAGAATGTTTCTTCTATAACTTTTTTAATCTTGGATTATCTTCCTTCTTAACTATTTTTTATTTTGCTGTTACATTTTGGCTGATAATATTTATGGAATTTGCCAGGTGTTTTTGTCATAAAAAGACCATTGACATGGGCTACATATGCTCGGTTTGCTTGTCCATATTCTGCAAGCATCACAAAAAATGTTCAACCTGTGGGTGAGTCCTTGTTACCTCTAAAGCTTACAGCTGAACTGCTGCTTCCACAAAAATGCGGTTTAGTCCTAAAGTAGTTACTTTGCCAATTACTTTATGGCTCATGCTTCCTTATTGATGCATGTTATGGCAACCTATTTGATTGACTTACCTACTGCATTCTTTTCGTGCAATCATAATTACAACTATATCTTGTTGTACCTTTCTATGCAACCTCCTTGGCTGTTATGATGCATCTTCTATATGCCGGTACATCTGTTGTGATACATTATAGTGTTATTGCATGACTGCAGTATTAAGTCAAATTTATTGATATTTCAGTCTTCTTTATCTCCTTACTTTAATGCTTTTGGGATAGGTAAAGTTAATATTTTATTGACCCCAAATACAGTAAGTATAATACTGGTTGTGTCTGACTCCCATGGTGTACGGTCAGCACCTCACAGGGAAATCAGAGTTGTAGAAGATGCAGTCCCAATTATTTGTTAACATAGGAAAAACTGATCCTACTAAATTTCTTAACCACTGTATGATAGAAATTCATCTTAGAAAATCTCTTTCTTGTCAGCTGCCCAAGTTCACATGATCTCTTGGGTATGGGAGATGAATTTGGGTCAAGAGAAAATTTGATGAGATACTTTTTCCTGATTATTGAGTTCCAACATATTTTAGGGTTCCAAGCCTGTGATATGATAAGCTTCTTGCACAATACATGAAAATAATAGTAGGTAAGGTGTTTGTTGCTTGGAGTCTCACTAAGTGGGTCCCAACATGTCCATTCCCAGTATGCCTGGTAATCTATTCCACCAGTCCCTTAATAACTGCCACGTGGCTATTAAGTTGGGGCCAAAATTTGCAAGTTGTCCAAATCATTTTTTATCCTCATAAAAAAATTCAGACCATGTTTGATATTCCCATAGTGTTGTAGAGGACTGTGAGGTTTTCTGAAACCCTCAGAATTAAGATCAAAAGAACCGTCGAAAAATAAAAGGAAAAGGGCCATACATGGCGTGCCGTGTTGCCATTTTTAATAAAATGCCTATCAAGGGGGTCCTTAATCTATTCAATGGTTAACCTGCTAAATCATCAGCCAATGTAGTTGAAAAGTGGCAGGCATGAAAAAAAAAGGTTTCTAGTATGGGTGTGGTGGGGTCTTCTCCCCCTTCACTTTTTTCATTGTTATTATAAAACTTTTGCAACTTTATTTGAAATTTGGTATCCTCTATAGGCAAAGTATATCCTAATTCTAGGTCTTCGTGTTTTGGTCATGATGCAGGTCTGTTTTTGGTCAGGCCCTTGGTGACACTTCTTCAACAGATCGGAAAAGAAAGACACCAGAAACATGAATTCCCTCTTCTGACAGGTAATTGTGGTTTCAATCATTTCGTTGCCTTTTTCTGTTCTGAATCAGTTCCAGAAGCCTAGTATACATCCTTTGCTTTTATTGAGAAAATCCTAAGGCTTCTAACACATTTCTTGTCTGCTCTATGCAAGTTCTGTTATATGTTTGCCGCAATTGGTGCAATGCAGCAGTCATATCTGGAAAGTTGCTGATTGTAATTTAGGCAGCAAAGGAATCTGGGCCATTTGTTCCAGGAAAATTACAAAAGTTTCGTTGGCCTGAATATTCCCAGGTTAGAATGGAGAATAGCAGATGGAATTTTCCCTTCATTTGTTGGTTCCCTTAAAGTTTGATCAAACATCATGAGTGAGTACATTTTTCTGCTGCTCTATCTTTTAAATACCCCTTGTTTTATTCCCAAATTTTTTTTTGAAGTTGGGATAAAATGGTTTTTCACAATTTTTGGAAGTGACCATCAGTATGTTATTGTCAAGGATTGTCATTTTCTTCTTGACATACCTAGTTTTCACCCAATCTGTCCATATTGATTTGTGATTGGTGGCAATATCCCATACATGTCTCATTAAGGCTGCTCGGTTCAAGTCATCAACCTGTTTCAGACCTGAGCCCCTTTCACTCTTAGGCCTACAAAATTTTAACTAGACCAAAATAGAAATCGAGAAAATTCCTTTGTACGATCCAATGAAGGGGGACACAGTTTTTTGGACGGCCACTGCCTCAAGATGATTCACTCTCAGCTCAGCCTGGGATTTGAAAAGGACCTACCACACCAAGGTGCAATGGGAGAGCTTGGTTTGGTTCAAGCACCACATCCCTAGGTTCTCTTTCATCTCTTGGATTGCTTGTCACAAAGCCTTGATCACAAAAGACCAACTGGTTATATGGGGAGCACTTACAGACATTATATGTGTTTTTGTAAGCTAGAGACCGAAAACCAAGACCATTTATGCTTCTAATGTCAGTATTCAATGATGGTTTGGGTAGCTGTTCTTGCTAGATCCCATCTCACAAGAAGAAGTTGGCCCATATCATGGGCAGAGGAGCTAAATTGGTTGGTTGATCATACCCAGGGTAATTCCTTAGCTGTGCAACTCATTAAACTTAGCTTCTGCATCACCATCTATCATTTATTTTTTAATTTTTTTGGTGGGGGGGGGGGGGAGAGAGAGAGAGAGAGAGAGAGAGAGAGAGAGAGAGAGAGAGATCTTCAAGAACACACAGCATTCCCCTGATTTTACTATAAATTGTATTGTTATTGACGTGTACCTCAAGTGATTTTAAGGACAAGATAGAGGACAGTCGTCATGCAAGGGAGATCTATGATGTTTGGGACATCACACCTCAATACTCCTCTTTTGTCCTCAAATAGGTAAGCGGCACTCTCTTCCCCAAGGTTGGAGTTTTTTGAATATGATGGATGTAATGGAACTAATAGTGTTGGATATGGAAAAGTAGCTAGAGATTCCAATGGTTAGCCAGTGTTTTTAGTGGGTAGGGGGGTCTCAGATGACAAATCTATTCTTTGGGTTGAATTAAAAGCACTTTGTAGAGGGATGGAGTTGGTGGCATCCTATGGCTTCCCAAAATTTTTGGGATACTCAGACTCATTCAACTTCATTCAGCAGCCCAAAAGAACCCTTTGGGAAGCTTTTAGGCATCTTCAACAAATTAACCATCTTACCACACTGTGCCAGTTCAAGGAGCTTCTTTCTGCCCATTCAGACTGCTCAGGTAACGACATCTTCCGCCTTCCTTTTCTCTTACTCCCTTGAGAAAAGTAGTATATGGATGAGATCAGAGACGCCATCATTGGGGCAAACGATGCAATAGGTTCGGTTAGAGCAAAGCCCCAAATAGCATAACCAAATGATATTTTGGCCAAAGGTGGGTCTTGTCCAAATTTATAGAGGTGTATAGCATATTTGTGTGTAGAGAAACTAACAGACTTTGTGACTTTTTGTCTACAAGCCAGTTTTCTACTGAGATCATAATCTTCCTTGATTGTATTCTTGAAAAGCTCAAACTGCTTTTAGATAGAGATGCTTTAGGTTCTTGTTGTATACATTTGCAAATTTTTTTTTGTAAATTGCCCTTTCTATTAGTTAATATATATTCCTTTCCTTTGAAAAATAAACATTGTGCACTTTTTTTTTTTTCTGGAAACAGGAAAGATATATTAAATATTAAAATAATGGGAAAAATATTTACAGGAGGTAGAGATGTAAACGAACCGAATTCGAATTGGATACTCCACTATCCGAATTTTACTCTGTTTACGAACTACCCTATCCGAATTCAAATCGGAATCTGCCAAATATATAAAAACTGAATTCAAATTCGAATTTCAACCCGATATCCGGTAAAAATCAGATTCGAAACCAGAAAATATACAGCACATTGTTACACACATAACAGTAATAAAAAAAGAAAACAAATCAAGAAAATAAGAGAGAGAGGAACAACTAAAGCGGAACTTGGAACACAAATTTTGACTTGGGACTAAGAATTTGTTTCAAAAAACTAACCGCAGTGGATGAATAAAAGCTAATTGCAGCAATAGGTAGCTTAGCAGCAAAACATTAGCGAAAGAACTATGGCTTCAGCCTGGAAAGCAGAGAGAACAGAAAGTGCTCTCTCTTCCCCTCGTAAGAGGTAGAAAGAGACTGCTCCCAATTGAGAAAGGAATTTATACCAGCAGCGGCAGGCCGCTGGTGGCAGTGGCAGTTGAAACTCAAAGCCCTAGTTTCAACTTTCAAGAGAGTAAGAGAGACGAAATGTGGAATTTGGAAACTCTAAGAAAACATTAGAGACAGACATGAAATGTCGAACTTGAAAGTCGAAACCTCAGGTCCATAAGGCTTATAAGGGCTTATACGTCTTAAACCTATTTTAGTGGATTCCCAAACGAAGTGGATTTAGGTGATATCCGAATTTGAATTCGTATTCGAATCCAACCTTAGCATCTGAATTCGAAACTGAATCCGATTGTTCGAATTCGGATTCCCCAAAACAGATGTGGATTCGAATCGCATCTGGATTTTCGGCTATCTATTTACATCCTTAACAGAAGGACCACATGAAGCGGACAAAAGAGATCCCATTCTTTACAAGCAGTCACAAACATTTAAAGAAACCATCCAAAGCATCTAATCTAACAGCATTTGAAATTCACCAGGGATATTGTCAAGGGGATCTATAAAGTTAACCAATGGTAGTCAGACTCCTAGACAAGTAATCTGCAGGTCTATTAGTCTGTCTACACATAAACTGGAAATCAACCTGATGTCTGAAAGTTTGTAGGATACATCTCTTACAACACATCTTATAACATAATCAGTCAAATGTTTTGTGCTGTTAAAGATCCTACCATTTCTTTCCTGACCATAAGTGATAAGTAGTAGAATTGAAGCTAAGTTTAATGAGCTGCACACATGAAGAATATCTGTTGTGTTTTTTTAATCAATTATGCAATTTTCATGTAAAAATATATTGTATTGAAGATGGGTTTTTCTTATTGACACTGATCCCATCAGTGTCAACCATAATCAAGAGTACCTGTTGGGATTCAAACGTGAGAGCAGACTATCATGGGTAAGGGTGTAAATCGATTCATTAACAGTTTAATTTATCGGTTAGGATTGGTTTGGTTCAACATTGTTAGTAGTAGAAACTAAAATCAAACTGATTAATAATCGGTTCTTTAAACCAAAATTGAATCGATTAGCAACTAGTTATCTTTTTCAATTAATTGGTTTGTAAACGGTGTCTTACAACTAAAAAGTGGTTTCACTCTAACATGATACATTGGATAAATTATAAAGTAACAAATTCTATAAAAGGGTGGAAACCTAGGAAAGATGCTCGACTATTCAATCCCGAAGGGAAAGATTCTCCCTAGTTCAAAAGTTTCGCAGTAAAATATTATACTTGTAGTTGGGTAGTTAATCGATTTTCTAACTAGTTTTACTCGGTTTCCTCTTGGTTTTATTTAATTGGTTAATAGACTGTTTAATGGTTTTAAACTGCAAAAAAACCATTTAATTATGTGCAAATCAAAACCAAACCGAAAATTATTAATTCGATTTAGGTTTGATGTTCAATTTCGGTTCAGAATTGACACCCTTAATTGTGGGTAGCAACTAGCAACTACCAATTCAACTAGACTAGTTTCCAATTTCCATGCTATTTGAAGGGGAAGTTTTCTTTCCCTTTGGGAGAAAGGAACACATGGATCGAGAGTCATAATGACTTCCCTTATATTTTGAAGGTCTAAAATGCCCTTGACTATTCCGAGAATCCCATCCAAACACAACGATAGCCATTGGAACAAATCACACATTCACACCCATCCAAGTGGATCCAAATCGTCTCCTGCCTGGGTTTGGGCGGGAGACTGGGCGGCCCGGATGGATGGCCGCCATCTGGTAGTCAGAGGGATCCGAGCCCTCCATCCGAGCCGACCCCCCAGTCGGCTCAGCTTGTTGACTGGGGGGTCGGCTCGGATGGAGGGCTCGGATCCCTCCGAGTGCCAGTTGGTGGCCATCCATCCGGGCCGCCCAATCTCCCGCCCAAATCACAGGCGACGATTTCTGTTCCATCCAAGTCTACCATATGGACAAGGGAGAATGCTTTTTAGGGCATGAGACAAAACTCACAATGGGCTTAAGCCCATTAGCTGTATCTCACAACTAAGCCTAACCTAGACATTCTAATCTTCATTTTAGGGTCCAGATTAAAATTGGGCTTAAGCTAGCCCAGCCCAAAAATTCAAACACAATCCATTTTTTTCTTTTTTTCTTTTTTGTTGGTAAAACACCATCCATTTCATGACACCGATGACTGGTAAAGAATTATATGTCCGTGACAGGACTAGCAGTGGGTCCCACTTTCCCGATTCCCTATTGTCTAACCGGGTATTATAATGTTTACCACCCAAACACCGCCACAAGACCCCATACGTGTCATAGGCCAACCATGTTCGTGGACTCCACCTGTTCCTTCCGTTTTATTCACGGAGCAGCCCTTCCAACCCCCAGATTCGAAACAGATCCGCATCCTCTCCTCCCAGAATTGGGAGGATGGAGACGGTCTCGTTAAATGATCAATATGTGGTTTTTAGGAGAATTCGAGTTTCATGTTCGAGCCAACATCTCCTGTCAGTTCAACTTATCGACTTGAACATGGGGTTTAGATTCTTTCAAGAACCACGTGTCGATCATCCGATGAAAGTATCCCCGTCCTCCCAGAGCTGGGAGGAGAGGATTTGAATCCAATCAAAACCGTGTATAATTTTTTTAATCCCTAAAATACCCTCCCATAACTCATCCTATCCAATATGATATTAAGGTGTTAAAAATGAGTTGAAAACCGTTTGGATCGTTTTAATCAAAACCTTAAAATCTATTATTAAATGATTCGTTTCTAATTTCTCTCTCTCACTCCTCTTTCCCTTTCTAATTATCTCTCTTCTTTCTCGTCCCATGAAATCATTTAAAAACTGAATAATCAAAATCGATTAACAATGGATTTTGATAAATAATTTTTTAAATGATTCAATTTAGTTTTGGTATTTTTGATTTTACTATCTTTGGCATGGAAATTGAATCGGATCCACATCCTCTTCTCCTCCTAGAAGTTCGATAGGAGAGGAGGCACGACTCGGGTGAATCCAAACCTTCTAGTCGAGCAGACAAACGATTGTCAACTGAAATGGAACCCAAGTGTCGGCCACTTAATGGGCCGCCACCTCTCCTCCCGATCCTCTCGGATTACGATTGAATCAACCACTTAAATAACCACACCGTGGATGGTATTTTCGTAAATATGTAACAATTTGAATCCCTTACACGTAACAAAACTCGGTTCCAGAAGAGCACTCTGGAACTCTCTAGGCGTAAATGAGTGCCTCGCTGTTCTTCGTTATTTCTATACCCCGACACTCAATCTTCTCCCACGGATCTTCTACTGGATTCTCGAACATTCATTTACTAAACTTTCTTCCTATAAAACCCACCTTCTCCTTCTAACCCAGCTCAGCTTTCAGTTTAAAGAGTTTATTTGAGTTTAATCTTGATATCACCCTGATTCTACAGTTTCGATTGAGAGTTCTGTTTTTGGATTATCAAGAGAGCTTTGTTAAGAGTTTCTTCGAGTTTAATCTTGATTATACCCTGTTTCTGTTTTTGGGTCATCAAGAAAAGGTTTGATAATGGCGAAAACTGAAGGAAAGGCTATTGGTATTGATTTGGGTACCACCTACAGTTGTGTAGGGGTATGGCAGAACGACAGGGTCGAGATCATCGCCAACGACCAGGGTAACAGAACCACACCTTCTTATGTTGCTTTTACTGATACAGAGCGATTGATCGGAGATGCAGCGAAGAACCAGGTCGCCATGAACCCAACCAACACTGTCTTCGACGCGAAGCGGCTTATTGGGCGGCGATTCTCTGACCCATCTGTGCAGAGCGACATGAAGCTCTGGCCATTCAAGGTTATTCCCGGTCCTGGCGATAAACCCATGATCGAGGTGACCTATAAGGGAGAGAAGAAGCAATTTTCTGCCGAGGAGATCTCGTCTATGGTGCTGATAAAGATGAAGGAGATTGCTGAGGCGTTTCTGGGTCAGACGGTAAAGAACGCTGTTGTTACTGTGCCGGCTTACTTCAATGATTCGCAGAGGCAGGCCACCAAGGATGCTGGAGCAATTTCAGGGCTTAATGTGATGAGAATCATCAACGAGCCAACTGCAGCTGCAATTGCTTACGGTTTGGACAAGAAATCGTCAAGGTCGGGTGAGCACAATGTGTTGATCTTCGATCTTGGCGGTGGAACATTTGATGTTTCGTTATTGACGATCGAAGAAGGTATCTTTGAGGTGAAAGCCACCGCTGGAGACACCCATCTTGGTGGCGAAGATTTCGACAATCGCCTCGTCAATCACTTTGTTTCAGAGTTCAGACGGAAGCACAAGAAGGACATCAGTGGGAATGCCAGAGCTTTGAGACGTCTGAGAACTGCTTGCGAGAGGGCTAAGAGAACCCTGTCTTCGACAACTCAGACAACCATTGAAATTGATTCTCTCTATGAAGGTATCGACTTCTACGCCACAATTACCAGAGCCCGGTTCGAGGAATTGAACATGGATTTGTTCAGGAAATGTATGGAGCCAGTCGAGAAATGTCTCCGAGACTCCAAGATCGATAAGGGACAAGTCGATGAAGTTGTTCTCGTAGGTGGGTCGACCAGGATTCCAAAGGTCCAGCAGCTTTTGCAGGATTTCTTCAATGGAAAGGAGCTCTGCAAGAGCATCAACCCAGATGAGGCTGTCGCGTATGGGGCTGCTGTTCAGGCAGCAATTCTGAGTGGAGAAGGAAATGAGAAGGTTCAAGACCTGCTACTGCTCGATGTAACTCCTCTGAGTCTGGGTCTCGAGACTGCTGGTGGTGTTATGACAGTTTTGATTCCTCGTAACACGACGATTCCGACCAAGAAAGAACAGATCTTTTCAACCTATTCTGATAACCAGCCTGGAGTCTTGATTCAGGTCTATGAAGGAGAGAGAGCCCGAACCAAAGACAACAATCTTCTGGGCAAATTTGAGCTCACAGGCATTCCTCCGGCACCAAGAGGTGTTCCCCAAATCAATGTCTGCTTCGACATTGATGCCAATGGAATCTTGAACGTGTCTGCAGAGGACAAAACCGCTGGAGTGAAGAACAAGATCACGATCACTAACGACAAGGGAAGGTTGAGCAAGGAAGAAATTGACAAGATGGTGAAGGAAGCGGAGAGGTACAAATCTGAGGATGAGGAAGTGAAGAGGAAGGTTGATGCTAAGAACTCTCTTGAGAACTACGCTTACAATATGAGGAACACTGTGAAGGATGATAAGTTTGCAGGAAAACTTGATCCTGCTGATAAACAGAAAATTGAGAAGGCTGTGGAGGATACAATTCAATGGTTGGATGGAAACCAGTTGGCTGAAGTGGAGGAGTTTGAAGACAGATTGAAGGAGCTTGAAGGGTTGTGTAACCCTATCATTGCGAAGATGTATCAGGGAAGTGGAGGTGATGTGCCCATGGGTATGGGTGGGGATGACATGCCAAGAGGAGGGTCTGGTTCTGGTACTGGTTCTGGTGCTGGGCCTAAGATTGAAGAGGTTGATTAAGGTGGTTTCTAGTAGTCTAGTTTTTGTATTATGAGGTTGGTTCTTTTTTGGTTTTTTTCCTGGGTTTCTGTGGTTGGACCCTTTGATCCTCTGAGGGGCTGAAGGAAGTCCGGTTTGGTAAATGTTAGGGGTTGGTTTGGATGTTGGGTTAGTTTCCCTTGAAGAGCCATCTCGTTAATGTTATTATTTTGCTTTTGTAAACGTTATTGTAAAGTTGAATATTAATTATATTTTTGATAATAAACAGTTTTTTCTCCCTCTTGTTGATGGTCTGTGGCCATTTTATAATCTCTTGTGGCCATCTCTCGCGCGCTCTCTCTCTCTCTCTCTCTCTCTCTCTCTCTCTCTCTCTAAGTTGCCTACATTTCATCTGGTATATTTCTGTAGGAGTTGAGCAGCAGATTAACATGGAAGAACCCTGTAATCTTTATCATCATATAAGCTTTGTTAAATCTTCAATGGAGCAGTGAATTCTTCAGTACATCATATTATTCAATCGACAGATACTAACCATAGCTCTGTTCTGCAGAGGTTTTTCCTCAATCCATGTCCTTTTTTAAGATCATTAGTTAATCTTTAGTATTAGTTGGATTTCTATTAGGATCTGATAGATTATGTCCTAGTTTATTCTAATTCAAATCTGGATAGAAATCTAGATCATCCCAAATAAATCCCAAATAAATTTCAAAAACTTTTTAACAGTATCCCTAAACTTACATAAATCCTAAAATTATCTGACCAAAACGAACATAAATTTATGTTCACCTTCTCAGCGGGGCTCTCTGGCAAGAGGACACCGCAGACGACCGTGTGACCTGACTCCGATGACCTCGATGAATCTTTTGGCACTCGATGGCAAAGTTGCCTCCGGCAAGGTCAGTGCTGTGTTTTGGGCTTTTTTTGATCTCTCTGTTCCCCACAACCCACCCTCCTGACGCAACCCTTTTCTCTCAGCTTCCCCTCTGGTGTCATACTTTCCCACTTCTCTCTCCCGTCTACCCCATCAATCTCTATCCCCTTTCGTTCCCCTCTATGAAATTAGGAACCCTAAAGCCCACGCTTCCACTATACAGTTTGTTGTTGTTGAAAACTGATCCGACTAGCTCTTTCGTATCCTGTGGAATAGAAACAAAAAGTTAACAGGACCGAGATCCGGATCTCAGTATCCGTTTCGATGATAAAGTTAATAATAGAGCAAACAATCCAAAGCTATACCGGAATGGTTAGCCAAGAAGGTGTGGGGATGAATAGAATTCAAGAAAAGCATAAATGACTGAAAGCTAAGAGTCCAGTTGTTTTCAAATCATTTATCTCTTACTCGATTGTCATCTTATATAGATTGAGAGAGAGAGTTCCTAGCAAACCTCTAGCTTAACCGCCTAACCGTTAGGAGCGTCTGCGATATTCTCGCATGACCATCGGATGAAGATCGAAAGGTTGTCCTTAAAGTTGTGTCACTCATGACTAAGGGTGTCAAAAATGGGCCCGGCCCGGTAGCATGGACCGAGCCGGACTGATATAACCCGAACCCAGTCCGGATCGAACCTTAATGGACAGGTTTCGGTCTCGGCTTGTAAAGCCCGACACTGTTTCAGTCCAGACCAAAATCAGACCGGATCGACCCGTTAAGAAGCCCGAACTAGCCCGAACCAATAATACCTAACTTGAACACCGATAAGGTTAATCCGGGCCCAATTTCTTAATTTTAATGGTTTTAAATTACGACATCACCTTCTCGTAGATGGTGTCAGTGAAAGCTACTTTAGTATCCCCCGTTGATCTTCTTTTGTAGATAGAATCTTCAATGATGGATTATATTACACTGTTATAGTTCATTTCTTGATCCAAAAGATTATATAAATCCATATAGAAGGAATGATGCTAATTTTATAAATAGAAATAATAAAATAGGTTATATATCTTACATATAAAATAGGCCCGATAAGCTTGAAAAGCTCGGTCCGGACCAAACCAGCTTGAAATCACCTCAATAAGCCTAGCCTGATAACAAACCAAAATCGGACTAACCTGTTAGTTATTGTGTCCAGTGCAGTCCAACCCAACCCGAACTCTTAATGGACATGTTTTGGGTTGGGCTTATAAAACCTGACACTGATTCAGCCCGGATCGAAACCTGCCCGGACCGGCCCGTTGACACCCTTACTCATGACTATCAAGCTTAACAACCGTCGAAATAACCATTTCAAGAACAGTTAAAGATCTCCGCATGCACGTCTCACCGTAATTATAGGCAAGTAAACACGTGTGATAACAGATTCATTAGGCGACCACTAGGTCTCATTATTTAGGTAACAAGTTGGCAAGACGCAACTAATAAAGAGTGGTGAATGTCATCTCGCCCAAGAGGACCCGCGAGATGCGACTAGTAAACAGCAGTGAATGCCATCTCGCATGGGAGAACAGGTCAAGCTAACCAGGACACGTGGAGATGCTCAATATGTTGACACTTAAAGACACATGTCCTCTAACTATTGGAAGATGAAATATGACCTCAACACCACTGAGAAAAAAAAATCCAATTGCAGGTTGCAGTCACGGAAGGGGATGTTGGCTCTAAGGTTGAAAATTTGGAAATTGAAGACAACAAGGATGACCATGTTTCTTGGTATTTGATTTCTGCTGTTAAAATTTGCTTGTACAGGAAAATGATGACTCAATTGACGATTCTTAGCCAGGATTTGCTCTAAGGATTTGCTTTGTATAGGAAAATAGTGTTTATTGATGTTTCTTGATATTTCAGTTTTCTTGGTGTCATTAGATGGGTTAATGTCTCAAAGAATTTCGACATACCTCATCCTCCTGCAATTGGTCATTGATTTTGAAATGTTCCTCCCTCAATTTTGGTTCTTCTGCACCCAAAAAAACCTCTTCTAATTTTTTTGCATTGTTGTTCGCCTCTTCCACTGCATCTAAGCCATCAATTAACGGGTTCTTGACCCTCAGCTGCTTCGCTGATAATTGGATTTTTTTCTAACCCACTTGAAACACTGTTAGCCTCCTCCACTGAATTAGAAGCGCCACTACCTGCTCACTCGATCTGGTCTTTGATCCATCCCTACCATTAAAATTTTCTTCGTTTCCATTAATTGAAGAGCCCACCTCGGGTTCAGTAACTAAAGGAGTCTGATGATATAATAAACTCTTTTGCCTTTATATTTCCGCTGATTCTAGGCTGCTTTCCGGGTTTTCTGGATGAAATTCGAAACTGTTGAAGTGGAGGGTCGACATTTTGCTCTGTTGATGAATGTTGAGATGGATTATCAAAATCGAAAATTGGTACTTGTCCGGGAACAGGATTCAGGGGTTTAACTATCCAACTTTCGGGCTCTGAGGATTTGCAATATGATCCATATGTTGAGCAGATTAAAAGAGTAGTTGGAAGAGATGAGAATCGTGCAAAAATCCATGGGCATGGAAACAGTATTTATAGTAAACCACTGAAGCTAGGTTAGTGAAGGGAACTTCTGCATAACGGAAAAGGAGTTGGCAATTAGGCAATGTTGCAGGTGCTGTCTCCATAGAGTTTTTGTTTTCTTCCTGTGGTTGCGGGCTAAGAAAAGACTCCGATCTGACCAAAGAAGCCAGTATTTGATAGGAGAAAATAATAGTAGATACGAAATCTGACCGTTGGAAGAGAACTTAGGATGATTCTCGGGAGAGGGACACATGGCGTACATCCAAGGGATGAGGTATGAGAAGAAAGAAATGACGAAAAATGTCAAAAGGAACTCATGTTCGACCCTCCTATGCTGACTCAAATAAGATATGACAAATTGATGTGGGTAGTTGGGCCATTAATGGTTTGTCATTAATACTCATAAATGCTGACAACAACCATAAATGCAAGGTATGCTGACTTGACTAGCCAAGTCACCATATCATGGACCGAATCAGTATGAAGTCAGACCATTATTTGATAAAAGTGTAAAGACAGAAACATGCATCAGAAGTATGGGAGATATAGTTCAAGAGGGGGGGGGGGGTCGAAGAAGATCAAGGGGGGTCGTAAGCGGCTGACAGGACGTCCTAGCGTTGTCCTAGGGGGTCGTAGCCACACGAACCTACTATTCTCTAGGTAACTGATGATTGAAATAGTGATAGGTATGGAGGAGCTTGCTGATGAAGCTTCCTATTGAACCTATATATGTAACAAGAGGACATCAATGAAATTATTGGGATTTTCTCCATCACCAAGAAAAACTTCGCATCTTTGGGTTTTACTCACCTGTTGTTTTCTATTTTTCGGTTCCTATCTCAGCGGAAAGGAAGATTATTGCAGGGCCAGTATCTCAGGGAACCCCTATTTCTGAAGGGACTCCGATGTTTCACTGAGAGTTCCATATTATATGTCTAAGGAAATCTAGTCTTACGGATTCCATCGACAATAGTATTGATGGTGGCACGGTAGGAGCTCTGAAGAAGTTGAAGTCGCCATCGTCATTTTCTAGAGGAGCTACTGGGACAGAAGAACAATGGTGCAAATAAGTCCGTTGTCCTGAATGGTGGTTGCAAGGGCAACAGAAAAATGGAACTGGGGAGTGCTAGAGACCGAACGGGCTTCTTGTTGCTGTTGAGGCAATGCTATCATGCTCATGATGGAGTATTTCAATAGAGCTCCGACAACAGCAACATTGTCAGGGAGAGTGAAGGAGATTGGGTCATTGACCAAGATTTTCTTGTTTCATGGTTTGGTGAGTCCATGCAGAGACGATGAGGACGGTGAGGGCGAGCATCTCTTCATGGTGCCCCACGCAGAGGAGGGATCGATGAATACTAACTGATCGGTGGTAGTGGATGTAGTGCTTCGGAGACGAAGCAAAGTGAGGCATACTTGAATGCGGGTTGTTGATTCTGTTGCAAAGCAGAGTCGGTCATTGCCATATGCGATCTTTGCAATTGGGATCAAAAGAAAAGAAGGGTATTTTTGTTTATTCAAATTTTAAGTCAACATTGTTAGCAATAAGATAGTGGACTGTAAGTCCAAAAAACAAAAGGTAGTTCTGTGTAAAAAACAAATTGTCAAAGGGTGTCTGAGTAAATTTTCTTATAAATATTTTTTTACATGTAGTTTATGAGTAGTTGTTTAATTGAGTATTTACCAAATATCATATGCTCTACTTACCCAAAAAAAAAAACCATATGCTCTCTTACATAACTAATAGTCTTTTCTTCGTTCTTTATTATTAGGGAAAAATATTGTTTCTTCTCCTATGGTTTGCCCAAAGGACAAATGCTCTCAAATGTTTTAACGAAGTATGAATACCTCCCTTATATGGACTATTAAATTACAACTAAGTCCACATCATTAGGTATATTTTGCTAGATGTTGATGGTTTATGACCAATAATTTTTAATGAGCAAACTAACCCCATTATATGAAAGACAACTTTCTCTTTGAGTATCTCCATATCTTCTTTTTGAGTAGGAATCATAATAGTCAGTGAGAGAATTAATTGGAACAAAGTAACGAAAACAGATTATCAAAATTGAGAGGTCAAATACTGGGGAAGGGATTATCAGTTGCTGATGAACCAGTGCACTGGCCAATTGAGTGAGAAGAAACTGGAATTTGAATTTTTGGTATTCAGTTCTTGTCACTAACATCGGCTATCTCCCCAATTTTTGTAGCAGTAAGCAAGGTGGAAGGGTTATCAATCCCAGTTGTAATAATAGGCATGAGGTTTACCCTTTCTACCAAACTACAGCTTTGGCACCGTCTCCTTCCCCTATTGTTCTTGCTCCTCCAACTTAGAATAACGACACTACCATTAGAGGTGATCTACATTAGGTTTAAATTTTGATTATTTTAGATTAAGATTTCAATTCACTTCGATATCTCAAAACAGGGGAGCCTCCCACAGTTTCCCACTTACTTCCATCCTCAAGACACTCTTCTAGACAACCTGGTTCTAGTTCTTCCAATCTGGACCCGACCAGAGATGCTAACAGCGACAACATCCCGTGCTTCTTCTTCTGAGCGGCACCACAAGTGGTGGAAGTGGCTGAAGTTGGCCTCACTGAGGGACTTCTATAGAAGCACTGATTGAATTTGGGATGTCGTTGTCGGGAGGAGTTGTTTTTGGAGTGGTTATATAGGTAAGGAGAGCGTCAGAAGATGAGTGGAGGTGGGTGTTGGGTGTCAGATTTTCGACGATCTTCTGCCTGTTGGAGCTAGAGCTAGTTGACGAGCCTGAGCAACAATGAGGGTGAAGAAATGTTCACGAAGACAAGAAGCTAAGACACCAATAGAATCGGTTTTTAGGTAACAAAATATCCAGGGGTAGAATTATCAATAAAAATATTAAGTTTAATACCATTAAAAAAATGAGACAATTGTATTTTTTTTGAAAATATTTGGGAGCATTTATCCCTTAGGTAAATCACAAGGGAGGGAGGAACTGTATTTTTCCCTTATTATTAAGATTTGCGTTTTCAAAAAATGAATATTCCGACACTCATTAGTATTTTCCACGACGGCTATTTGTTTCCGTCACCTAATAATATTTTCTACGACGGTAATATCTTCGCCGTCGTAAAATACATATTTTACACAATAGGAATTTAAGTTTCGTCGCTCTAAATAATTACAAACCACGGAAATATCCCCCGCCGCTGAAATGCTATATGCATTTTTTTTTTACGTCACCGGATATAGAAGGCAGGATTTATGTTCGTTCTTCGCGGGTATCTTTAATCCCCTCTCACTCGAGATTTTTCCCAAACCCTAATTCCCTCGCTCCGATCGCTCAGTCCCAACGCTAACAGACTGTGCAGCTTTAAGAAGGGATCGCTCTGTCCCTCAGTCCCCAACGGTCTAAGAATAGAATAGAACGTGCAGTTTGAAGAAGTATGTAATCTGTCATTTGTATGATTCTGTGTTTTCTAGTGATTGATGGGGTCTCTGGATGGAGGATTTATTTTCTATTTTCTTTATTTGATTGAAATTTTATTTGTGGTGTGATGCGAGAAATTTGAGGAAGACTAAAACTCGTTCCTAAAGAATACTCTGGAACTCTCTAGAAGTAAATGAGCGCCTCGCTGTTCTTCGTTTTTTCTAGGCTCCTACACTCAAGTTTCTCCCACGGATCTTCTACTGGATTCTTGAACATTCATTTACTAAATCTTCTAATTAAACCTTCCTATAAAACCCACCTTCTTCTTCCAACCTTCCTCAGATTTCAGTGTAAAGAGTTTCTTTGAGTTTAATCTTGATTCTATCCTGTTTCTATAGTTTCGATTGAGAGTTCTGTTTTGGGTCATCAAGAAAAGCTTTGACAATGGCGAAGACTGAAGGAAAGGCTATTGGTATCGATTTGGGTACCACCTACAGTTGTGTAGGAGTATGGCAGAACGACAGGGTCGAGATCATCGCCAACGACCAGGGTAACAGAACCACACCTTCTTATGTTGCTTTTACTGATACAGAGCGATTGATCGGAGATGCAGCGAAGAACCAGGTCGCCATGAACCCAACCAACACTGTCTTCGACGCGAAGCGGCTTATTGGGCGGCGATTCTCTGACCCATCTGTGCAGAGCGACATGAAGCTCTGGCCATTCAAGGTTATTCCCGGTCCTGGCGATAAACCCATGATCGAGGTGACCTATAAGGGAGAGAAGAAGCAATTTGCTGCCGAGGAGATCTCGTCTATGGTGCTGATAAAGATGAAGGAGATTGCTGAGGCGTTTCTGGGTCAGACGGTAAAGAACGCTGTTGTTACTGTGCCGGCTTACTTCAATGATTCGCAGAGGCAGGCCACCAAGGATGCTGGAGCAATTTCAGGGCTTAATGTGATGAGAATCATCAACGAGCCAACTGCAGCTGCAATTGCTTACGGTTTGGACAAGAAATCGTCAAGGTCGGGTGAGCACAATGTGTTGATCTTCGATCTTGGCGGTGGAACATTTGATGTTTCGTTATTGACGATCGAAGAAGGTATCTTTGAGGTGAAAGCCACCGCTGGAGACACCCATCTTGGTGGCGAAGATTTCGACAATCGCCTCGTCAATCACTTTGTTTCAGAGTTCAGACGGAAGCACAAGAAGGACATCAGTGGCAATGCCAGAGCTTTGAGACGTCTGAGAACTGCTTGCGAGAGGGCTAAGAGAACCCTGTCTTCGACAACTCAGACAACCATCGAAATTGATTCTCTCTATGAAGGTATCGACTTCTACGCCACAATTACCAGAGCCCGGTTCGAGGAATTGAACATGGATTTGTTCAGGAAGTGTATGGAGCCAGTCGAGAAATGTCTCCGAGACTCCAAGATTGATAAGGGACAAGTTGATGAAGTTGTTCTCGTAGGTGGGTCGACCAGGATTCCAAAGGTCCAGCAGCTTTTGCAGGATTTCTTCAATGGAAAGGAGCTCTGCAAGAGCATCAACCCAGATGAGGCTGTCGCGTATGGTGCTGCTGTTCAGGCAGCAATTCTGAGTGGAGAAGGAAATGAGAAGGTTCAAGACCTGCTACTGCTCGATGTAACTCCTCTGAGTCTGGGTCTCGAGACTGCTGGTGGTGTTATGACAGTCTTGATTCCTCGTAACACAACGATTCCGACCAAGAAAGAACAGATCTTTTCAACCTATTCTGATAACCAGCCTGGAGTTTTGATTCAAGGTCTATGAAGGAGAGAGAGCCCGAACCAAAGACAACAATCTTCTGGGCAAATTTGAGCTCACAGGCATTCCTCCGGCACCAAGAGGTGTTCCCCAAATCAATGTCTGCTTCGACATTGATGCCAATGGAATCTTGAACGTGTCTGCAGAGGACAAAACCGCTGGAGTGAAGAACAAGATCACGATCACTAACGACAAGGGAAGGTTGAGCAAGGAAGAAATTGACAAGATGGTAAAGGAAGCGGAGAGGTACAAAACTGAGGATGAGGAAGTGAAGAGGAAGGTTGATGCTAAGAACTCTCTTGAGAACTACGCTTACAATATGAGGAACACTGTGAAGGATGATAAGTTTGCAGGAAAACTTGATCCTGCTGATAAACAGAAAATTGAGAAGGCTGTGGAGGATACAATTCAATGGTTGGACGGAAACCAGTTGGCTGAAGTGGAGGAGTTTGAAGACAGATTGAAGGAGCTTGAAGGGTTGTGTAACCCTATCATTGCGAAGATGTATCAGGGAAGTGGAGGTGATGTGCCCATGGGTATGGGTGGGGATGACATGCCAAGAGGAGGGTCTGGTTCTGGTACTGGTTCTGGTGCTGGGCCTAAGATTGAAGAGGTTGATTAAGGTGGTTTCTAGTAGTCTAGTTTTTGTATTATGAGGTTGGTTCTTTTTTGGTTTTTTTCCTGGGTTTCTGTGGTTGGACCCTTTGATCCTCTGAGGGGCTGAAGGAAGTCCGGTTTGGTAAATGTTAGGGGTTGGTTTGGATGTTGGGTTAGTTTCCCTTGAAGAGCCATCTCGTTAATGTTATTATTTTGCTTTTGTAAACGTTATTGTAAAGTTGAATATTAATTATATTTTTGATAATAAACAGTTTTTTCTCCCTCTTGTTGATGGTCTGTGGCCATTTTAGAATCTCTTGTGGCCATCTCTCGCTCTCTCTTTCTCTCTCTCTTTCTCTCTCTCTCTCTCTCTCTCTCTCTCTCTCCTACATTTCATCTCTCTCTCTCTCTCTCTCTAAGTTGCCTACATTTCATCTCTCTCTCTCTCTCTAAGTTGCCTACATTTCATCTGGTATGTTTCTGTAGGAGTTGAGCAGCAGATTAACATGGAAGAACCCTGTAATCTTTATCATCATATAAGCTTTGTTAAATCTTCAATGGAGCAGTGAATTCTTGTGGCCATCTCTCGCTCTCGCTCTCTCTCTCTCTCTCTCTAAGGTGCCTACATTTCATCTGGTATGTTTCTGTAGGAGTTGAGCAGCAGATTAACATGGAAGAACCCTGTAATCTTTATCATCATATAAGCTTTGTTAAATCTTAGGGGTGAAACAGGGTCGGGTTGGGTTGGGTATTTGCAAACCTTACCTTACCCAAAAAAAATTCATGCTAATCCAAACTCTACCTTACCCTGTCAGGGTATTACATAACCTCAACCCTTACCCTACTCTGACAGGGTATTACCAAACCTTACCCTACCCTGATTTACCCTGATCGGGCCGGGCCAGGTCGGGTTTACCCTGATTGACCCTAAATCAGGGAAGGGTTTACCCTTATTTACCCAAAAAAAAAACAAAAGAACAAGGCAAACCTGAGATTCGATTACGAAGGCAAAGTGAAGGCAAAAGAAGTCGAAGGCAAACCTTATTCACGAAGGCAAACCTGATCACAGACAAGGCAAACCTCATTTGAGGATTTTCTATTTGAGTTTTATTTCATACCAAATTAAAACTCTGGTAAACAATTAGATGGAAACCTAATATTATGTGCAAACTGCAAAGATTCAGAAAGATAGAGAGAGAGAGAGAGAGACTAGAGGGAGAGAGAGAGAGAGAGAGAGAGATAAATACCTTATACCTAAAATCAGGCCGAAGTGGAAGAAGATGATCCGATGGGGCTGAATCCGTGAATCGGATATGGTGGCTCTACTCTCTAGATAGTGTCGTCGACTCGGCAGTAGGAGGAAGAGAGAGTGAGAGACGCTCTCGCCGTCAGCTGCCCTGTAGGAGCTGTCGTCAGTGCCTTCAGCTACATTCGCCGGCTTTAGGAGAAATAGAGAAACCGTCGGTAGGAGAAATAGAGAGCGAGAGCAGTAGGAGAAAAAGAGAGAATGAGAGAAAGTGAGAAACTGAGAAATGGCCGCGCCGGCAGCTACGGTAGGAGAAGGAGTCTGAAGGACTGAAAGAGATGCGGTATTGCGGTAGGAGAAGACCGAAAGTCTGAAAGAGAGAATGAGAGAAGAGAAATCGAAAGGATTAGGGATTTAGGGTTATTTAGAAAAAGAAAATGGAATAAAAAATTATTTATGATTATATATATATATATATATATAAGTCAGGGTCAGGTAGGGTCGGGCCGGGCTCTACCCGAGGCCTCAACCCTTACTCGCCCTTACCCTGACAGGGTAAAAATTACCCTGTACCTTGATTGGACCCTATCAGGGTACGGGCCGGGCTAAACCCTGACCGGATTCAGGGCGGTTTTGGGCGGGCTCGGGCTGTCAGGGAAAAACTTTCACCCCTATTAAATCTTTAATGGAGCAGTGAATTCTTTAGTACATCATATTATTCAATCGACAGATACTAACCATAGCTCTGTTCTGTCGAGGTTTTTCCTCAATCCATGTTCTTTTTTAAGATCATTAGTTAATTTTTAGTATTAGTTGGATTTCTATTAGGATCTGATAGATTATGTTCTAGTTTATTCTAATTCAAATCTGGATAGAAATCTAGATCATCCCAAATAAATCCCAAATAAATTTCAAAAACTTTTTAACAGTATCCCTAAACTTACATAAATCCTCAAATTATCTGACCAAAACGAACATAAATTTATGTTCACCTTCTCGTGAGGACTCTCGGCAAGAGGACACCTGACGACCGTGTGTGACCTGACTCCGATGACCTCGATGAATCTTTTGGCACTCGATGGCAAAGTTGCCTCCGGCAAGGTCAGTGCTGTGTTTTGGGCTTTTTTTGATCTCTCTGTTCCCCACAACCCACCCTCCAGACGCAACCCTTTTCTCTCAGCTTCCCCTCTGGTGTCATACTTTCCCACTTCTCTCTCCCGTCTACCCCATCAATCTCTATCCCCTTTCGTTCCCCTCTGTGAAATCAGGAACCCTAAAGCCCACGCTTCCACTATACAGTTTGTTGTTGTTGAAAACTGATCCGACTAGCTCTTTCGTATCCTGTGGAACAGAAACAAAGAGTTAACAGGACCGAGATCCGGATCTCAGTATCCGTTCCGATGATAAAGTTAGTAATAGAGCAAACAATCCAAAGCTATACCGGAATGGTTAGCCAAGAAGGTGTGGGGATGAATAGAATTCAAGAAAAGCACAAATGACTGAAAGCTAAGAGTCCAGTTGTTTTCAAATCATTTATCTCTTACTCGATTGTCATCTTATATAGATTGAGAGAGAGAGTTCCTAGCAAACCTCTAGCTTAACCGCCTAACCGTTAGGAGCGTCGTCTGCGATATTCTCGCATGACCATCGGATGAAGATCGAAAGGCTGTCCTTAAAGTTGTGTCACTCATGACTAAGGGTGTGTCAAAAATGGGCCCGGCCCGGTAGCATGGACCGAGCCGGACCGATATAACCCGAACCCAGTCCGGATCGAACCTTAATGGACAGGTTTCGGTCTCGGCTTGTAAAGCCCGACACTGTTTCAGTCCAGACCAAAATCAGACCGGATCGACCCGTTAAGAAGCCCGAACTAGCCCGAACCAATAATACCTAACTTGAACACCGATAAGGTTAATCCGGGCCCAATTTCTTAATTTTAATGGTTTTAAATTATGACCTCACCTTCTCGTAGATGGTGTCAGTGAGAGCTACTTTAGTATCCCCCGTTGATCTTCTTTTGTAGATAGAATCTTCAATGATGGATTATATTACACTGTTATAGTTCATTTCTTGATCCAAAAGATTATATGAATCCATATAGAAGGAATGATGCTAATTTTATAAATAGAAATAATAAAATAGGTTATATATCTTACATATAAAATAGGCTCGATAAGCTTGAAAAGCCCGGTCCGAACCAAACCAGCTTGAAATCACTTCAATAAGCCTAGCCGATAACAAATCGATACTGGAACAACACGTTAGTTATTGTGTCCAGCGCAGCCCAACCCAGCCCGAACTCTTAATGGACATGTTTTTGGTTGGGCTTATAAAATCCGATATCGATTCAGTCCGGATCGAAATCGGACCGGACCGGCCTGTTGACACCCTTACTCATGACCATCAAGCTTAACAACCGTCGAAATAACCACTTCAAGAACAGTTAAAGATCCCTGCATGCACGTCTCACCGTAATTATAGTCAAGTAAACACGTGTGATAACAGATTCATCAGGCGACCACTAGGTCCCATTATTTAGGTAACAAGCTGGCGAGACACAACTTGCAAACAGTAAATATCATCTCACCCAGGTCCCATTATTTAGGTAACAAGCTGGCGAGACGCAACTTGCAAACAGTAAATATCATCTCGCCCAGGAGGACCGGCGAGATGCAACTAATAAAGTGTGGTGAACATCATCTAGCCCAAGAGGACCCGCGATAAGGGTGTCAAAAATGACCCGACCCGGTAGCACGGACCGAGCCGGCCCGAAATAACCCGAACCCAGCCCGGACCAAACCTTAATGGACAAGTTTCGGTCTCGGCTTGTAAAGCCCGACACCGTTTCAGCCCAAACCGAAACCAGACCGGACCGGCCCGTTAAGAAGCCCGAACTAGCCCGAACACCGGTAAGGTTCATCCGGGCCAAATTTCTTAATTTTTATGGTTTTAAATTTTGATGATTATATTACACTGTTATAGTTCACTTCTTGATCCGAAAGATTATATGAATCTATAGTTGAAAAAAGTATGTTAATTGTTACAATTTATTGAATTACATACATATAGAAGGAATGATGCTAATTTTATAGATAGAAATAATAAAATAGGCAATATATCTTACATATAAAATTGACCCGATAAACTTGATAAGCCCGGTCCGGACCAAATCAGCCTGAAATCACCTCAATAAACCCAACCCGATAACAAACCGATACCGGACCAGCCCGTTAGTTATTGTGTCCAGCGCAGCCCAACCCAGCCCGAACTCTTAATGGACATGTTTTGGACTGGCCTTATAAAACCCGACATCGATTCAGCCCGGACCGAAACCGGCCCGGACCGGCCCGTTGACACCCTTAACCCGCGAGATGCGACTAGTAAACAGCAGTGAACGCCTTCTCGCTTGGGAGAACATGTCAAGCTAACCAGGACACATGGAGGTGCTCAATATGCCGACACTTAAGGACATGTGTCCTCTAACTATTGGAAGACGAAATATGACCTCAACATCACTGAGAAAAAAAATCCACTTGCAGGTTGCAGTCACGGAAGGGGATGTTGGCTCTAAGGTTGAAAAATTGAAAATTGAAGACAACAAGGAAGACCTTGTTTCTTGGTATTTGATTTCTGCTGTTAAGATTTGCTTGTACAGGAAAATGATGACTCAATTGACGATTCTTAGCAAGGATTTGCTCTGAGGATTTGCTCTGAGGATTTGCTTTGTATAGGAAAATAGTGTTTATTGATGTTTCTTGATATTTCAGTCTTCTTGGTGTCATTAGATGGGTTAATGTCTCAAAGAATTTCGACATACCTCATCCTCCTGCAATTGGTCTTTGATTTTGAAATGTTCCTCCGTCAATTTTGGTTCTTCTGCACCAAAAAAAAAGAAGTTCTTTTAATTTTCTTGCATTGTTGTTCGCCTCTTCCACTGCATCTGAGCCATCAATAACGGGTTCTTGACCCTCAGCTGCTCCGCTGATAATTGGATTTTTTTCTAACCCACTTGAAACACTGTTGGCCTCCTCCACTGAATTAGAAGCGCCACTACCTGCTCACTCGATCTGGTCTTTGATCCATCCCTACCATTAAAATTTTCTTCGTTTCCATTAATTGAAGAGCCCACCTCGGGTTCACTAACTGAAGGAGTCTGATGATATAATAAACTCTTTTGCCTTTATATTTTCGCTGATTCTAGGCTGCTTTCCGGGTTTTCTGGATGAAATTCGAGACTGTTGAGGTGGAGGGTCGACATTTTGCTCTGTTGATGAAGGTTGGGATGGATTATCAAAATAAAAAATTGGTACTTGTCCGGGAACAGGATTCAGGGGTTTAACTATCCAACTTTCAGGCTCTGAGGATTTGCAATATGATCCATATGTTGAGCAGTTAAAAGAGTAGTTGGAAGAGATGAGAATCGTGCGAAAATCCATGGGCATGGAAACAGTATTTATAGTAAACCACTGAAGCTAGGTTAGTGAAGGGAACTTCTGCATATCGGAAAAGGAGTTGGCAATTAGGCAATGTTGCAGGTGCTGTCTCCATAGAGTTTTTGTTTTCTTCCTGTGGTTGCGGGCTAAGAAAAGACTCCGATCTGACCAAAGAAGCCAGTATTTGATAGGAGAAAATAATAGTAGATACGAAATCTGACCGTTGGAAGAGAATTTAGGATGATCCTCGGGAGAGGGCACGTGGCGTACATCCAAGGGATGAGGTATGAGAAGAAAGAAATGACGAAAAATGTCAAAAGGAACTCATGTTCGACCCCCCTATGCTGACTCAAATAAGATATGACAGATTGATGTGGGTAGTTGGGCCATTAATGATTTGTCATTAATACTCATAAATACTGACAACAACCATAAATGTAAGGTATGTTGACTTGACTAGCCAAGTCACCATATCATGGACGAATCAGCATGAAGCCAGACCATTACTTGATAAAAGTGTAAGGACAGAAACATGCATCAGAAGGTATGGAAGATATAGTTCAAGAGGGGGGGGTCAAAGAAGATCAAGGGGGGTCGTAAGCGGCTGACAGGACGTCCTAGCGTTGTCCTAGGGGGTCGTAGCCACACGAACCTACTATTCTCTAGGTAATTGATGATTAAAATAGTGATAGGTATGGAGGAGCTTGGTAATGAAGCTTCCTTTTGAACATATATATGTAACAAGAGGACATCAATGAAATTATTGGGATTTTCTCCATCACCAAGAAAAACTTCGCATCTTTGGGTTTTACTCACCTGTTGTTTTCTATTTTTCGGTTCCTATCTCAGCGGAAAGGAAGATTGTTGCAGTGCCAGTATCTCAGGGAACCCTTATTTCTGAAGGGACTCCGGTGTTTCACTGAGAGTTCCGTATTATATGTCTTAGGAAATCTAGTCTTACGGATTCCATCGACAATAGTATTGATGGTGGCGCGGTAGGAGCTCTGAAGAAGTTGAAGTCGCCATCGTCGTTTTCTAGAGGAGCTACTGGGACAAAAGAACAATGGCGCAAATAAGTCCGTTGTCCTGAATGGTGGTTGCAAGGGCAACAGAAAAATGGAACTGGGGAGTGCTAGAGACCGAACGGGCTTCTTGTTGTTGTTGAGGCAATGCTATCATGCTCATGATGGAGTATTTCAATAGAGCTCCGGCAACAGCAACATTGTCAGGGAGAGTGAAGGAGATTGGGTCGTTGACCAAGATTTTCTTGTTTCATGGTTTGTGAGTTTATGCTGAGACGATGAGGACGGTGAGGGTGAGCATCTCTTCATGGTGCCCTACGCAGAGGAGGGATCGATGAATACTAATTGATCGGTGGTAGTGGATGTAGTGCTTCGGAGACGGAGCAAAGTGAGGCATACTTGAAAGCGGGTTGTTGATTCTGTTACAAAGCAAAGTTGGTCATTGCCATATGCAATCTTTGCAATTGGGATCAAAAGAAAAGAAGGGTATTTTTGTTTATTCAAATTTTAAGTCAACATTGTTAGCAATAAGATAGTGGACTGTAAGTCCAAAAAACAAAAGGTAGTTCTGTGTAAAAAATAAATTGTCAAAGGGTGTTTGAGTAAATTTTCCTATAAATATTTTTTACTTGTGGTTTATGAGTTGTTGTTTAATTGAGTATTTACCAAATATCATATGCTCTACTTACCCAAAAAAAAAACCATATGCTCTCTTACATAACTAATAGTCTTTTCTTCGTTCTTTATTATTTGGGAAAAATATTGTTTCTTTTCTTATGGTTTGCCCAAAGGACAAATGCTCTCAAATGTTTTAACGAAGTATGAATACCTCCCTTATATGGATTATTAAATTACAACTAAGTCCACACCATTAGGTATATTTTGCTAGATGCTGATAGATTATGACCAATAATTTTTAATGAGCAACTAACCCCATTACATGAAAGACAACTTTCTCTTTGAGTATCTCCATATCTTCTTTTTGAGTAGGAATCATAATAGTCAGTGAGAGAATTAATTGGAACAAAGTAACGAAAACAGATTATCGAAATTGAGAGGTCAAATACTGGGGAAGGGATTATCTGTTGTTGATGAACCAGTGCACTGGCTAATTGAGTGAGAAGAAATTGGAATTTGATTTTTTGGTATTCAGTTCTCTTGTCACTAACATCGGCTATCTCCCCAATTTTTGTAGCAGTAAGCAAGGTGGAAGGGTTATCAATCCCAGTTGTAATAATAGGCATGAGGTTTACCCTTTCTACCAAACTACAGCTTTGGCACCGTCTCCTTCCCCTATTGTTCTTGCTCCTCCAACTTAGAATAACGGCACTACCATTAGAGGTGAGCTACATTAGGTTTAAATTTTGATTATTTTAGATTAAGATTTCGATTCACATCGAAATCACAAAACAGGGGAGCCTTCCACAGTTTCCCACTTACTTCCATCCTCAAGACACTCTTCTAGACAACCTGGTTCTGGTTCTTCCAATCTGGACCCGACCAGAGATGCTAACAGCGACAACATCCCATGCTTCTTCTTCTGAGTGGCACCACTAGTGGTGGAAGTGGCTGAAGTTGGCCTCACTTAGGGACTTCTATAAAAGCACTGATTGAATTTGGGATGTTGTTGTCGGGAGGAGTTGTTGTTGGAGGGGTTATATAGGTAAGGAGAGAGCGTCAGAAGATGAGTGGAGGTGGGTGTTGGGTGTTAGATTTTCGATGATCTTCTGCCTGTTGGAGCTAGAGCTAATTGACGAGCTTGAGCAACAATGAGGGTGAAGAAATTAAGTTTAATACCATTAAAAAAATGGGACAGTTGTATTTTTTTGAAAATGTTTGGGAACATTTATCCCTTTGGCAAATCACAAGGGAGGGAGGAACTGTATTTTTCTCTTATTATTAAGATTTGCGTTTTCAAAAAATGAATGTTCCGACACTCATTAGTATTTTTCACGACGGCAATTTTTTTCCGTCACCTAATAGTATTTTCTACGACGGTAATGTCCTATTGTGTAAAATATGTATTTTACACAATAGGAATTTAAGTTTCGTCGCTCTAAATAATTACAAACCACGGAAATATCCCCCGCCGCTGAAATGCTATATGCATTTTTTTTTACGTCACCGGATAGAGAAGGCAGGATTTATGTTCGTTCTTCGCGGGTATCTTTAATCCCCTCTCACTCGAGATTTTTCCCAAACCCTAATTCCCTCACTCCGATCGCTCAGTCCCAACGTTAACAGACTGTGCAGCTTTAAGAAGGGATCGCTCTGTCCCTCAGTCCCCAACGGTCTAAGAATAGAATAGAACGTGCAGTTTGAAGAAGTATGTAATCTGTCATTTGTATGATTCTGTGTTTTCTAGTGATTGATGGGGTCTCTGGATGGAGGATTTATTTTCTATTTTCTTTATTTGATTGAAATTTTATTTGTGGTGTGATGCGAGAAATTTGAGGAAGACTAAAACTCGTTCCTAAAGAATACTCTGGAACTCTCTAGAAGTAAATGAGCGCCTCGCTGTTCTTCGTTTTTTCTAGGCTCCTACACTCAAGTTTCTCCCACGGATCTTCTACTGGATTCTTGAACATTCATTTACTAAATCTTCTACTTAAACCTTCCTATAAAACCCACCTTCTTCTTCCAACCCTCCTCAGATTTCAGTGTAAAGAGTTTCTTTGAGTTTAATCTTGATTCTATCCTGTTTCTATAGTTTCGATTGAGAGTTCTGTTTTGGGTCATCAAGAAAAGCTTTGACAATGGCGAAGACTGAAGGAAAGGCTATTGGTATCGATTTGGGTACCACCTACAGTTGTGTAGGAGTATGGCAGAACGACAGGGTCGAGATCATCGCCAACGACCAGGGTAACAGAACCACACCTTCTTATGTTGCTTTTACTGATACAGAGCGATTGATCGGAGATGCAGCGAAGAACCAGGTCGCCATGAACCCAACCAACACTGTCTTCGACGCGAAGCGGCTTATTGGGCGGCGATTCTCTGACCCATCTGTGCAGAGCGACATGAAGCTCTGGCCATTCAAGGTTATTCCCGGTCCTGGCGATAAACCCATGATCGAGGTGACCTATAAGGGAGAGAAGAAGCAATTTGCTGCCGAGGAGATCTCGTCTATGGTGCTGATAAAGATGAAGGAGATTGCTGAGGCGTTTCTGGGTCAGACGGTAAAGAACGCTGTTGTTACTGTGCCGGCTTACTTCAATGATTCGCAGAGGCAGGCCACCAAGGATGCTGGAGCAATTTCAGGGCTTAATGTGATGAGAATCATCAACGAGCCAACTGCAGCTGCAATTGCTTACGGTTTGGACAAGAAATCGTCAAGGTCGGGTGAGCACAATGTGTTGATCTTCGATCTTGGCGGTGGAACATTTGATGTTTCGTTATTGACGATCGAAGAAGGTATCTTTGAGGTGAAAGCCACCGCTGGAGACACCCATCTTGGTGGCGAAGATTTCGACAATCGCCTCGTCAATCACTTTGTTTCAGAGTTCAGACGGAAGCACAAGAAGGACATCAGTGGCAATGCCAGAGCTTTGAGACGTCTGAGAACTGCTTGCGAGAGGGCTAAGAGAACCCTGTCTTCGACAACTCAGACAACCATCGAAATTGATTCTCTCTATGAAGGTATCGACTTCTACGCCACAATTACCAGAGCCCGGTTCGAGGAATTGAACATGGATTTGTTCAGGAAGTGTATGGAGCCAGTCGAGAAATGTCTCCGAGACTCCAAGATTGATAAGGGACAAGTTGATGAAGTTGTTCTCGTAGGTGGGTCGACCAGGATTCCAAAGGTCCAGCAGCTTTTGCAGGATTTCTTCAATGGAAAGGAGCTCTGCAAGAGCATCAACCCAGATGAGGCTGTCGCGTATGGTGCTGCTGTTCAGGCAGCAATTCTGAGTGGAGAAGGAAATGAGAAGGTTCAAGACCTGCTACTGCTCGATGTAACTCCTCTGAGTCTGGGTCTCGAGACTGCTGGTGGTGTTATGACCGTCTTGATTCCTCGTAACACAACGATTCCGACCAAGAAAGAACAGATCTTTTCAACCTATTCTGATAACCAGCCTGGAGTTTTGATTCAGGTCTATGAAGGAGAGAGAGCCCGAACCAAAGACAACAATCTTCTGGGCAAATTTGAGCTCACAGGCATTCCTCCGGCACCAAGAGGTGTTCCCCAAATCAATGTCTGCTTCGACATTGATGCCAATGGAATCTTGAACGTGTCTGCAGAGGACAAAACCGCTGGAGTGAAGAACAAGATCACGATCACTAACGACAAGGGAAGGTTGAGCAAGGAAGAAATTGACAAGATGGTAAAGGAAGCGGAGAGGTACAAAACTGAGGATGAGGAAGTGAAGAGGAAGGTTGATGCTAAGAACTCTCTTGAGAACTACGCTTACAATATGAGGAACACTGTGAAGGATGATAAGTTTGCAGGAAAACTTGATCCTGCTGATAAACAGAAAATTGAGAAGGCTGTGGAGGATACAATTCAATGGTTGGACGGAAACCAGTTGGCTGAAGTGGAGGAGTTTGAAGACAGATTGAAGGAGCTTGAAGGGTTGTGTAACCCTATCATTGCGAAGATGTATCAGGGAAGTGGAGGTGATGTGCCCATGGGTATGGGTGGGGATGACATGCCAAGAGGAGGGTCTGGTTCTGGTGCTGGGCCTAAGATTGAAGAGGTTGATTAAGGTGGTTTCTAGTAGTCTAGTTTTTGTATTATGAGGTTGGTTCTTTTTTGGTTTTTCCCTGGGTTTTTGTGGTTGGACCCTTTGATCCTCTGAGGGGCTGAAGGAAGTCCGGTTTGGTAAATGTTAGGGGTTGGTTTGGATGTTGGGTTAGTTTCCCTTGAAGAGCCATCTCGTTAATGATATTATTTTGCTTTTGTAAACGTTATAGCAGTAAAGTTGAATATTATATTTTTGATAATAAACAGTTTTTTCTCCCTCTTGTTGATGATCTGTGGCCAGTCTCTCTCTCTCTCTCTCTCTCTCTCTCTCTCTCTCTGTAAGTTGCCCAATCCAAGGGATTAATGAAGGATTATTCTGTGCATCTGGTATGATTTTGTAGAAGTTGAGCAGCAGAATTAACATGGAAGAAACCAGTAATCTTTATCATCATATTAGCTTGTTAAACTCTATTTAATGGAGCAGTGAATTCTTCAGCACAACATTTGTATTCAATCGACAGTTCGAACCACAGTTCCTAACCATAGCTGGTTCTTCAGAGGTTTTTTTTCTCCATCCATGTTCTTTTTTAAGATCGTTTAAATTTTATTTTGTTGAATTTTTGGTTTTGGCATCATCCAAACAAAGAAATGGTTGCAGCCCGACTGAAAACCAAAGAAATGGTTGGATCTGAGAGTTGTATGTATTAGGCAGATATGGGCTTGCACAGCCTAATTGCAGCCTCGCAAGTCCTTGGAACAAATAAAGCAATTCCTGTATCGTGGCATGTGTTTATTACCGTGGTATACCATTACAGAGCACATGCTTCTAGGGCTAGTCATCAATGATCTTCACTTATGTGTATTATCATTAGAGAATTGATTGGGTATTGTAGATTGGATAATTGCTGGTATCACTCTCAATTACCTGGATTGGTTTGGCCCATCCCAAAAATCCTATTCAATCAGTCCACTCCTGATCCCAAACTTAAATCCTTAGGGTGGAGATAATGCAAAGAAAACTGAATAAGCTTAGCTTGGAAGACTCTACCTGTTGAGAGTTAAAAAATTATGAATTGCTGTCAATGTTCAGAGTTGAGAAATATTCAATCTTTGACATGATATAGATTGACTTTCGATTTTTGCCAAATCGATAAATAGATATATATGCTCAAAAGAGCAGATACTCTTGTTGAACAGAGAAGAAAAACCATTGCTCTTACTCTGAAGTTAGTTGTAAATGAAACATAAGTGGAAGCAATGGTAGACGTTCATGAAGCAGTCGAAAGAGTGAAAACAGGGACAAAGGACCGGTAGAAGCCGATCCAGTTGTTTCATATCATTCGACCCCTACTTCTAGGTATGAAAATCCAGCTTCTTTTTTTACTGGGTTTCATTTGATTTGTTGTGGATTGGCCGTGAATTTCTTATGTCAGGATATGTATTGAACAATAAATGTTCTTTTTCAGGTGGTCTATGAAATATGATTTTTTGTCCGGTAGCTCAATAGTATTTTTTACGACGTTAAATATTTTCCGTCGCATAATTATTATTTTCTACGACGGTAATATTTCAACTGTCGTAAAAATATATTTTACACGAAAGTCGCTTGAATGTTTGAGGTTATCGGCAGAATGGGTCACAGACTCAGTGACCACCATGGACTCATCATTATCTAACTCTATGTAACTGGCCTCATTTCAATTTAATCTAATCTCATTTCATTGTTGTCTCATCATTTAAATCTTGTTACATTTGTGTATGGTTATGCATATTGTATATTTGTATGGGATGGTTATAAAATTTTTATTTTGATGGGATGAATAAAGGATGGTGTTTAAATCTGTCTACGTTTAAGGCTGTTAAAGCTCGAAGTTGAAATTTCTGGTTCCACTGCCTTCGTTGTTAATCAAAAATATTAAATGGAACTTGAAATTTCTGGTTCCAATGCCTTCATTGTTAACCAAATATATTAAATGTTGATCACAGGTTGACACTAAGAGGGGGGATGAATCAATGTCTTTAAAATTATTTGCAAATAATTCCTTGAAGACTAATACTATCTTAGCTGATGCTTTACTCACTGACCACAACACACAATCACAGAAGCAATCACAAACACAGTCATATGCACAACCACCTCGCTACCACAGAGTGACCAGGTCTACCATGTTGTGCATATCCATCCTGCAGGTCATTCTACGCACTTCACAAAATACAGAATATAGACAATGCACATAACATCCACAACACAGATATACGTGGTTCACCACCATAGTATGTGAAGGTTAATCCACGGAGTAATACCCTACGGCTCCGTATATACTCAATACGCTTCTTTTAGCTGTCTACACAGCAGAGAGTACATACACCCAATTTACCCAACATAAAACTAGGAGGGCACACATGTGTCAGAAATTCAGGTACCAAGTACCAGTGTTCAACACAAGCTGTACACACTACGCTTAACCCGTACCCACGGGAAGCAGACAGTTATAGTTTTGGGCTTATAACAATGCCCTACAATTTTCCCCAACTAGCTAGACATTCAACATAATCACCTACAGCTAGCATACATATAAATGGAAGCAAGTAAATATAATGGACATAGAAATGCTTACAACCATCGCTTTCGAAAATTAGGAGATGTCTCTGGAGCTCTACACAGCTCACATCTCTCTCATTGACACCATAGACACAGTCCACCATTCACCATCCCTTCTAAAAGATTCTCCTCTTCTTCAAAACACCAATACACTTTTCAATGCTTCATTGAAGCTTCAAAACTCCTCTTCAATGGCTGATAACCATAACCAACTCTTAAGTTCCCTCATTGGAACTTCAACAAACCCATTAAAGCAAGGTGATAAGACTGAAACATTAGGAACACCCCTCAACACCTCCAAGAAGAGGATTTTGCCCAAAATCAGATATTTTTCTCACAAAACCCTCACTGGTTTTCTCTCATCTTCCCCACAAGCAAACAATCACCATTGATAGACAATAAAGGCTTCGCCAACATCTCAATAATAGTCAAAACTCCATTAAAGAGCAGGAGAGAGATTGGCGGGTGATTGTATGCTCATCCTACAAGCAAAACTCCCAAAATCCCTCTTCTTCCTCTTCTTTTCTCTCCTTCCCCATTTCTACTTCAGCTTCAGAAACTAAAACTCCTCTCTGGTGAAAGAGGATTCGAAATGAGGAAGACAACAATTGGATCGTCCGATTTGGACATCAGATCATCAAGTTATGGTTAATTGAAGTTCAGCCAATGAGATTATAACAAAGAGCATCTTTTTAATCATAACCATACACCTACGCTGCACACTAACACTGCCCGCGCTGACACGTCAGAGCGCTGTCGAGATCCGATTGGTAGATCACGGAATCTCAAAATCTGACCGTCGGATCGTCTGAAAAAGGTAAGATAATTTTTTATCGTCAGATCTGCATAATCACGCCAATGACGATCGGATAACATTATGGCCGCACGATATGGATCTGTGCCGACACAATACATGTACGCGCATTGCACCAAATTACCACCTCCGCTGATAGGGTCAGATCCGTTGTTGATATGTGATTGGACAATCTAGAATCTTGATTAATGACCGTTAGATATCTAGAAACAAGCGGGATTCAATACGAACCTTCAGATCAGCACGATCTGCGTCAGTCTTGATCGACGCTGATGAAGGCCATCGGATATAGATCTTCTCCGCTGTTATACCGTAAGCGCACCACACCGGATCAGAAGATCTCCTTCATGCAACGCGGCCCATGAATTTAACTTGCATCCAGCCACTTAGGGGAGTGGCGATAGAATCATGACGCGATCTCCGCGATACACTTTAGCCCGCCAGTTTATAATCCATCCGATTTGAATCTTGATGGTGTGGCTCCATCCTGGTCATGGATTAAGAATATTCTCCTTATAATATGCCCAAAATACCCCTCTAAAATCCATTAATCTCATCTGTAAAGCAGTGAGCTCACTCTCTCTCCTGAAATTGTGTCGAGCACCTGGTGTGCGAGATGCGCGGGGGGGGATGCACCATGCCATGGCGTGTGCGCTGAGGCTTGCGGGCATGTTGCTTGCGGCATGGTTGCCGGCCAGATGCTTGCGACAAGGCTGCTGCTGCCTGCTTGTGGCTTGGCCTATCTTGCTGCTAAGCTGCCAGGTGTGTTGCTTGCGGCATGGGCTGCCATGTGGCCTGACCACCTCACCCGTGGATCCCACCCACAATTCTCTTTCCTCTTTTCTCTCTTCATTCTCCCGTTATATTCTCTCTCTTCATTTTCTCTCTCTAGATTCTCTCTCTTATTTTTGTTGCTTCAGGGAGTACTTGGGAGATGCCACATCATCATGGGACCCACTATGGGATCCACACTCTCTCTCTTCTTGCCACACCAATAATGGGACCTACTCTAGGACCCATACTTACTCTCCATTTTCTCTCTCCTCTTTCTATCAGCATATTGCCTATGTAGGTACTGTCCACATCACCAGTGGGGCCCACACACATTCTGTCACCTGTCGAAACTGCTGTTGCCCAGTCAACTCAGTGCATACCTTCTCAATCACTCTCTAGAAGCTGTAGAATATTGTAGAACATGCCCAAAGCTTCCTTGGCTCTACCACTTGCACAAACACTATCTCTCTTACATAGACTCTCTCTCCTCATTTCTCTCACTGTAAACTCATCAACACTGCCCACATCAACCAAGTTGCCAACAATGACAACACATGGTCAATATTAAATACTTGATAATTAGCCTGTTTAAATGTAAAGGATCTAGATAATTTGGTAGACAGAGACAGAACCAATATTTACATCCTAAATTTATTGCATCAATAATGCATTTTTCTGTTTTTTTTTTTTTTTTTTTTTTTTGTTGTGATTTTTGAGTTGCAGGGATCTTTAACCATGGTGGATTTAATGATCTCTGGGCCTCCTCCCTCCGGTTCTAGATTAAATTTTCTGGTACCGGTTTTGTTCTTGATTATGGATATACTTTGTGAAATGATCTTGGTGTTCTTCATTAATCTATATTATTCAGTGCTCAGTTCAGAAAACCAACTTTCATCTCTTTGTTTTTGGAGTGAGTGATCAGAAGTTTGGATTGAAGGCTGCATGTACTATATAACCCGAGGAATCCTTCTGTATGTACTAGAACTTGAGGAATCCTTAGTTATGGTCTGATCATATATTAAAAATCAATAAAGACTCACTTATGTGGCCTGCTTACTTCGCATACAAATTTTATTATTGATTCTTGAAGCAATACTTCCTGTTTAGTTAATGCTGTGGATTCATAACAGATAGATGAATTTCTCTACATGCCAAGGTGGATTCCTTAGCTCTTTTTGAGGTGGATTCCTAGGTCAATTCTTTTTCTATTCTTCATGATTTGGCAATGATTGACCTAGGTGGGTAGTGTTTATGCTGTAAAGCAATGAAACTCCTGTTTTGTTTATGCTGTGTGGATCATGACAGTCATAGGTGGGTAGAAATTTGAAAATGTTACTTGGCAAGTGAAGAACTTTGCTCTCACTGGGACAGAGATCCTAATCTTCCTGGTTCGTGCAACCAAACAAAGCCAACATGAGAGATGCCAATACTTGCCAGCAAATTCAATTATACATTAACTAAAGGCTTAGAGCTTAGTGGTCAAGCTGTAGTTAAAGAGTTCAGATTCCCAACCAGCCGTATTGCCCAAGTTTCATTATGAAATAAATTATGTACTATGAAGATGGATAGATCAAAGCCATCAAACAAGAAACAATGGGAAAACCCTGAAACAAAATATAGTATTTCATTTATACATCACAACAAAAACCAAAAATACATTCATTTATACAGCACAACAAAGAACCAAAAATACATCTTATTGTAGGTTTCTCACATTTCTAACCTATTATTCAGATAATAAGATTATGGACACGACAGATCAAGTCCATAATCAGAGAATCAAAACAGAGCACCCCAGCCAAGAGGGCTGCTCTTGCCTCCTGGTTTCCTCAAGCCAACCTGCTTCAGTCAACCTCTTCAATCTTAGGCCCAGCACCACCAGTGGATCCACCGCCGGCACCACCACCCATCCCTCCGGGCATGTCACCAGCACCTCCCTGATACATCTTTGAGATAATTGGGTTGCAGAGACTCTCCAATTCCTTCAACTTGTCCTCAAGCTCATCCACTTCAGCTAATTGGTTGTTATCCAACCATTCAATCGCCCCATTGATTGCCTTCTCAATCTTCTGCTTATCTGCAGAATCCAATTTTCCACCAATCTTATCATCCTTAATCGTGTTCCTCATGTTATAAGCATAGGTCTCAAGTGCATTCTTTGCCTCCACCTTTTTCTTAATTTCTTCATCCTCAGATTTATATCTCTCTGCCTCTTTCACCATCTTCTCAATCTCTTCCTTGCTGAGTCTACCCTTATCATTGGTAATGGTGATCTTGTTCTTCACTCCGGCCGTCTTGTCCTCAGCCGACACATTAAGGATTCCATTGGCATCAATATCAAAGCAGACATTGATCTGTGGCACACCTCTTGGTGCTGGAGGAATACCAGTGAGCTCAAATTTGCCGAGGAGATTGTTGTCCTTGGTTAGAGGCCGCTCTCCTTCATAGACTTGAATCAAGACTCCAGGTTGATTATCAGAGTAGGTCGAGAAGACCTGTTCTTTCTTGGTTGGAATCGTTGTGTTTCTTGGAATCAATACTGTCATGACACCACCAGCAGTCTCAAGTCCAAGACTCAGAGGAGTGACATCTAGAAGTAGCAGCTCCTGCACCTTCTCATTACCTTCGCCGCTCAGAATTGCAGCCTGGACTGCAGCACCATAAGCGACAGCTTCATCTGGGTTGATGCTCTTGCAGAGCTCCTTCCCATTAAAGAAATCTTGCAAAAGCTGCTGTACTTTTGGTATCCTAGTCGACCCACCAACAAGAACCACTTCATGGACCTGGCCCTTATCCATCTTGGAGTCTCTTAGACATTTCTCTACTGGTTCCATACATTTCCTGAACAAATCCATGTTCAATTCCTCAAACCGAGCTCTGGTAATGCTGGCATAGAAATCGATACCTTCGTAAAGAGAATCAATTTCGATGGTCGTCTGAGTTGTTGAAGACAGAGTTCGTTTTGCCCTCTCACAAGCAGTCCTCAAACGCCTCAGAGCTCTGGCATTGCCGCTGATGTCCTTCTTGTGCTTCCGCTTGAATTCTCCAACAAAATGGTTGACCAGGCGGTTATCGAAATCCTCACCACCGAGGTGGGTATCTCCAGCGGTGGCTTTTACCTCGAAAATACCTTCTTCGATCGTTAACAGAGAGACATCGAAAGTACCACCACCAAGATCGAAAATGAGGATGTTCTGCTCCCCAGATTTCGAAGCTTTCTTGTCCAAACCATATGCAATTGCAGCTGCAGTGGGCTCATTGATGATCCTCATCACATTAAGCCCTGCAATTGCTCCAGCATCTTTGGTGGCTTGTCTCTGTGAATCATTGAAGTAAGCCGGCACAGTAATAACAGCGTTCTTCACCGTCTGACCCAGAAACGCCTCCGCAATCTCCTTCATCTTTATCAGCACCATAGACGAGATCTCCTCAGCAGCAAATTTCTTCTTTTCCCCTTTGTAGCTTACCTCGATCATGGGCTTGTCGCCAGGACCCGGAACCACCTTGAAAGGCCAGAATTTCATGTCGCTCTGCACAGAAGGGTCAGAGAATCTCCTCCCAATGAGACGCTTTGCATCAAATACAGTGTTGTTCGGGTTCATGGCGACTTGATTCTTGGCTGCATCACCAATCAACCGTTCGGTATCAGTGAAGGCGACATAAGAAGGAGTAGTCCGGTTGCCCTGATCATTAGCGATGATCTCAACTCGGTCATTCTGCCACACTCCTACACAACTGTAGGTGGTACCCAGGTCAATACCAATCGCCTTTCCTTGGGTTTTGGCTGCCATGAATGAAGCTTCAATCAGGAACGAAACGCAGGTGCTTTCTCAATTAAGAACAGATTTTGCAGCTTCTTAACTGATAGCTTAGAACTGGAATATCTGAATCGAATTGTGTTTGATTTCCTGAGAGGGTTCAATGGGGATGGTGAGATTTTATAGGTGACATTGGAGAAAGCTAGAAGATACGTTTAGGAGTTTCCAGAGAAGTGTAGAAAGTAGAAAAGGAGACCATGAAAGCTGAGGTAAAAAAGAAAAGGAAGCGAAGAAGACGGAGGTTGCTACACCAGACGCAAAAAGACGAGAAAAACCGAGAAGCAGAATCACGCGGGAGATTTTACACCAAAAAGTTTGTGAAACGTCTGGAGGATAAAATTCTGTGCTTTTGGATGCCATGTGTTGCTTTAGCATTGGAAAGATAAAGAATTTGTCCTCTATGGGCTCCATCTTTGCGTTTTATTCGTAAAGAGGAATGAATCATAACCTGTGTGTCTACGTAGTTCTAGAATAGAGCACCAACATAAGTGGGTCCAGAAGGGTGCAATTTCAGGATTGAAATTGGATCGAATCATTTACATTGGAATCGAAAGACCGGTTAATAAATAGTTCCGTTTTGATTTAAAATTTTAAACTATTTACTTAATCGATTCAGTTTGATTTGAGACCGTTTAAACGTTTAAATTATGGTTTCAAGTCGATCATATATTATTTAAATCATATTAAATTAGACCGTTTAAACTTTTAATAGTTATCTTTAACTCTAAAATATACTCAACTTTAATTAATTTGAAACAAGATGCAAAGGGTGTTATTTGTTAAGCTCTCTCTCTCTCTCTCTCTCTCTCTCTCTCTACAGTAGTATACGATGATGGTGAATTGAGTTAATTGCCTTGTCGCCTCCTGCCTTGGTGCCTTCCTTCTTCATCTGACGCTGGTGGTTGCTGCAGCTTGCAATGTTGGCTATATTATTCCTTCGTTGACCAACCTACAATGTGTCCATCTTCACAGTAACAAGCGAGTGCTACCTCGGTGCCTTGTTATGTTACTCCCTTCTGCAACACTGTTGGAGGCCCAAAAGTAGCAAAGTATGCACTATGTAGTAATGCTGTAATAATAATATCATATGCATTATTCCTAATTTCCTCGCAACCATCTAGTTGTCTCTCTCATGACTCTTGCACTGATGCTATGACTTATGTGTGAGTGAAAGTGAGAAACCATGGGTAGGGTTATGGAGATTCTCTCCATACTGTTTGTAAATGCTATTTCTCACATTCATCAAATAAAATCAACCTATTGATAGTAAAACCATGCTGAACAATTAGCATCAGTTAAATATGTTGCAATTTACGTGAACTGATGTTTTTAAACTGCTACTTGAATTTGAAGTGCCTTATTTATGTTACATAGTTTATCCTTCATGAACTAGATATCATCTTTGTCTGAGTATAAATGAACTTTGTGGTCAATAATATCCCCATAAACAAGGGGAATATATAAAACAGTGGGAATATATATATATATATATATATATATATATATATATATATATATATATATATATATATATATATATATATATATATATATATAAACTATTTTTCGGCTATGTTTGGGTTGCAAAAGGAATTGAAGAGAAAAAAAAGGGAAATTTTTATAATTGTAATACAAAATGACTATATAAACTATCTAAATTTATTCACATATTTAATAATGATACTAATAAGATGTAAAATTTATTTTATTTTTTAAATGCAATGGATTTGAATGTAAAATAAAATGTATTTAATAATTAAATATGGAATGATTATAAAATTTATTTTACTTTTTAAATGCAACGGATTTGAATGTAAAATAAAATGTATTTAATAATTAAATATGGAATGATTTGAAATTAGTTACGTAGCAATGTGATAGCACGTATTGTAACTATTATAAAAAAAAAAATTTAAGATTTAAACTTTTCATTTCCCTTCTTTTCAATTCCACACAGCCTTCATGTTTATCTGAATTACAATTGCCTCTCAAATGTTTTCAATAATTACAACTGTCACCCCTTTTTTTTTTATCAGTGTTAATTAACCGGTAATAAACAATTATACCTGATGCCGAGGAACCTCTGTTATTTATTTGCTCTCTCACCCCTTGTTTCTCGCCATCCGACTGCAGAGTTTCGAGACAGTTCTTGAGAACATCTAGAAAACGTACAATGAGAGGGACTGCAAACCTAAACCACGGGCAGATTTCGGTTTGGAACCAGGTCAAGCTTTAAACCTTTTTTATTTTTATTTAGGAGATGAACAAATCAGCCGTTCTTCGATCGATCATGGCTACAAGATGAGGAGGAAATCGCAGAAGAAAAAGGGAGAAGAAGAGAAGAAGAAGGCAGGAAAAAAAATTGCAGAAGAAGAAATCAAAGAGAAACGCCAAAGAAGAAAACAGAAGAATAAAAGAAGATTAGTCGAAGATTCCTTTCAGGGAACCGCGAGGTTTCTTTCATGCGCAAAACACTGGATCTAGAGTATGAACTCACCTCCTCTTATATCGATCACCTTTTCTGATGATCAATGGAGGCAGGTCTTTTTCTATTCTCCCGGTTTCTTTAGTCTTCTGGTCATCGCAACAAGGCAAATCGGCTTGCGCAGTCGCCGGAATATGGGGATGAATGGATGGAATATGGAATATGGGGATAATGCTGAACGACCCTTTGGGAAGGGTTGCTCTACTCAGACGCTGTTGAGCCTTTCAGCTTGTACTTCAAGGGTTTGATCAGTGATCCATGGCTAAATTGTCAGCCATTGGGGTTGCCGTCTTCGACCCTAATGATGATTCGATTCTCTAGATACAAAAGCTGTTGGTCAGTGATGGGCTGAATAATGGGACCATAGATGCCAAAGCTTTGATTTAAGGTCTCAATGACGCACTATTTTTGGAGATTAAGAAGAATAGATTCAAACAAATAGAGATTTTGAACAAATCTCAGAAATCTTCAAATCCAAAACTCTTGCAAGCAAATTAGACTAAAAAAAAAAAGCAAACTAAAACTCAGAAGACAGTTTCTAGAAGCCAAAGAGATTAATTTTATAACAATTGGATCAACAGGCAATTGACGAACGAGATTGTTGAGGAACATATTTGATCGCTGCTCATGCTTCTTTTATATTCTTAAGCTTTGGTAAAGAAATTCAATTTTGCGCATGGGAACATACCTCAAGTTGCAGGAGAAGAAATCAAAGAGAAAATCATAAGGGAGGTAAATGCAATGTAGTTAGTTTGATCATTAGAAAATTATTGTCATAAGCTGTCAGCATATAATAGAATATACTTATTAATATGGATTTAGTTGTAATTTAATAGTCATTGTAGGGGAGTTATTCATAATTGTTGGGAACATTTAGGAGGCAATTGTAATTCAGGCAAACATGAGGAGGAGGTAGTTGTAATTTAATAATTTTTTTTGTATGAAAAATCAATTAAAAAACGATTAAACCATCTATAAATCGCATGCATAACTGATTAATGAAGAACCATTTAAAAAAGGGTAAATCGAAACCAATTACTAATCGATTTTGGTTTCAATTTTGACACCGTGTAGTTAATCTATTTGGTTTTGGTTTTGGTTTTACCCTCCTATACATCGTACTGCACCGAATCAGACTGTTAAAACAATTATAAACCATTTAATTAAGGGTGTCAAATCTGGACCCGGCCCGATGTAACCCAAACCCAGCTCGGACCGAGCTCTTAATGACAAGTTTTGGTCTAGGCTTGTAAAGCCCGGCACCGTTTCAACCCGAATTGAAGCTGGACCGGAACGGTCGGTTAAGAAGCCCGAACTAGCCCGAACCAATAACACCCAACTCGAACACTAGTAAGATCTGTTAAAAAGCCTGAGCTAGCCCAAAAATCGATTCTTTTTATTGCTCAAATAATAACCAATTGATCAGAAATCTAACAATTATAACCAGATAAATGCAAATATGCAATCCATTATCCACACTCAGATGCCCCTAAGATTAATCAAAATTCAACTGCTTACAATTGTATGAAATATGAACAAAAAATGCAACAAAAAATATATTGTCATGTGAAAATAGCAACATGCAATTGTAGTCCGATAAACCCAACCTGATAAGCCCAGCCCGATAACAGCCCAGCACCGGACCTGCCAGTTAATTATTGTGTTCAACGTAGCCCACCTAAACCCGAATCCTTAATAGACAAGTTTCGGTATAGGCTTGTAAAGCCCAACACTGTTTCAGTCTTGACCGAAATCGGATCGAACCAACCTATTGACACCCTTACGTTTAACACCCTTAGTCCACAATTTACCAAATTGTGGGCAACTGAATCATAAGAGGATGGAGCTCGACTCCTCTAATCTAGTCGTCCATTTGATAAGCCTAGTTGTATCGATATGCGTTCGTCTAATGGATAGTTGAACTGACTGAACGATAGGAGATGATCCCAATCCATCATAAGATGGATGTAATTGGAATGCTCATATGCCCTCTGCCCTCACCTAGAAACCAATGGAAAAAGAATGTCTCCGATTGTTCAATCTCTTCAGCCATGATCTAACTGCTGGAGTTCCTCCAACGAGCAACAGCTCTAGAGATTCTTATCTTATTCTATTTCAATGGTTCAATCAGTAACCAATGGCGAAAACTCAAAAATCTATGATTTCTTGGTAGAACCCCATTTCGCCCAAGTTGTTGCATAATCAAAAAAAAGAAACGGTTTTTCAAAGCAAGCTTGCTCATAGTACAGGTCCCATAGGAGACAATCCAAACCCGAAACCAATAGGAAGACCAATTTGTTTGATTGACAGTAAATGCTGAAATTCCAAAATAATGAAAATTTTCAATTTATATCTCCAAACGGGTCCCAAGTTTTCCCTTCCACACAGTTTTATTTTGGGTAGCTACCTTTCCACAGAGTTGTTACTCTAGTTTCCAAAATTGTTTGCTTGCAATGAGAAATGCTTCAAGACATTCTTCTGCGCTTACGTTCATCTATCCCGTGATTTCATATTCGTCCATGGGTTTGGGACCCTCAGATGAAGTATAGGTCCCACACCCTATGTATGGATCCAAATCCTCTCCTTCTCGAGGTTTGGGAGGAGGGGGACGCCCCCGTTGGATGGCCAACACGTGGGGCTGGAGTGAAACCGAGCTGACACGGGTTCGGTATCGGCTCGGATGAAGGGCTCGAATTCACCAGAGTCTCATGTGTCGGCCATCCAATGGAGGCGTCCCCCTACTCCCGAACTTCTAGAAGGAGAGGACGTGAATCCCCCTATGTATGGATCTGCATCCTCTCCTCCCAGAACGTCAGAGACGCTCCCGTCGGATGGCCAACACGTGGGTCTCGGGTGAATCCTAGCTCCATGTCCAAGCCGACACCCCCTGTCAGCTCAACTTGTCGACTGGGTGTCAGTTCGGACGTAGGGCTCAGGCAGGCATAGGAGAGTAATCGATTAGCCCCTACCTAAAGGCAGCCTTGGAATGGGAGCAAACGTAGCTGGGTCGGATTACTCCTCTCCTTCCCCGTTAGAACCATGCGAATTATCAAAACTCGGACACATCCCAGAAACCCCTAACCTAGGTTGGGCGCCCCCGCCCTCCTAGGGGAGGAGAAATTGACAATATATACAAGGGCACGCTAGCGCCCCAAGAAAGGTCTACCGCTTTGGCCCCGAGTGGATTTGAATCCCCTATATATAGAGATAGAATCACTTAGATGATGCACGTAGTGTGAGGAAACCACGCCCAATGATTCTTTCTTGCATTTCAAAACCCTAATCTAGTTAGACTTGGTTTCTCAAAAGTCAGAGGGAAAAGACAATAATCTTCAAAATTATCTAGTAATTTCTTTACAACAAATTAAGAATATCTAAACCCATGAATTCTATCATCTATAAATGCCCATTTCATTGCTTCAAAGAGAAAATAAGGCCTCCACACATTTTGCTTCATTTTGTTTTACAAACTCTGAATATTAAACCATCCCCTCTCTCACCCCCAAAAATCAAATTCAAGTTGGACGGAAATTATGGTTTTCGATTGTAGCAAATTTTCTAAAAGATTCATTCGTTAAATTTTGTTTCAATTTTTGTTTCCAAGAGATAAAATATAATGATCTTTATGGAAGATGGAAAAAGAAGTTTGTCTTTCTTATTCTTCTTCTTCTTCTTCTCTTTTTTTTTTTTTTTTTTATCTCCAAGAAACAAACATTGTAAAACTTTTTGACATATAAAATGTTGCGTCAAAATAAATGGATCCTTAGAGAAAAGCTAATTATCTCTTCTCCATCCAACCCGGCTAAACATAACCCACGGTGAAACCTCAAAGTACGCATCTTTACAATCCAAAATAACAGAAAAAGATCCTTTGTAGTGACTACAAAGTGACAGTGAGGATCTTGGTCGCTCAAAAAACGTCGACATATGCTCCAATATACTTTGAACGACTTGAATCCTCACTGCCATTATTAGTCACTAGAGGATCCTGACTCCTAAATAACTATTGGTGGGTGCTCTTTAGAAGAAGAATATTTAATTTTTTTTTTTTGGGTGAAGGATGGAATTCCAATTCCTCAACCTTCATGGCGCCTTGGAGGGATAAATCAGACGTTTTAAGGTTTATTGGAGGATCAACTCTTCTATGAAGGAATTCGTCATTGTTTTGTGTATTTTTGTAATTCCTAAACTGGTTTTGTATAGTTTTGTCAAAGTAAACATTAGGTGGGTAATTTTGTAAATCAAAATCCAAAAAAGGGTAATCATATAGTTTTTATGCAAATTTTTGTGCGACAATGAGGTACCATACCAAACCAATTTTCCACTCGAACGGTTGACTACCCCTCTCACATGACAACATAAGTGGGCCACCCAATGAATCAAAATTCCTCATATGAACTTTCGGCATTTCCGACAAGTATTGTCTAATCAAACTCATTCCAAGTTCACTTCACCTGCAACCAAACTCTTTGATGTCGATGCAATCCGGGTTGAGTTCACCTGCATATCCGAGTTTAGTTCACCTGCATATACATATACTGTCTTCTAGACTTCATCACTCTTCATAATTATGGGATACAGGATTCAAATCATCTCCTCCATATACTTCAGAGAGGAGGGAGAAGCCCCTGTCAAATGGCCGACATGTGGTTTTCAGAAAAATTCTAGTCTCACTTCCAAGCTGACACCCAGCCAACAAACTAAATCGATAAGGGGTGTCGGTTCGAACGTGGGACTTGAATTTTTTCGAGAACCACATATCAATCATCTGACGGGGACGTCTCCCTCCTTGCTGTACTCTCGGGAGAAGATAATTCGATTCCAATAGATGCCCCCCCGTAAATGTAAAATGTAAGATCCAATAGATATGATATGATCCATGATAGAATCCCGCCGAAGATACGGTGCACGTGAAACTATTCTCTTTTTCACCAAATTTGTATAAAAGGTTAATATTATTAGGCTTTAACGGTGTAGATTTAAAGGGTAAGAAATCTTTTAACTCCATCCACCCAACAAAACGTCACAAACCCTCAATGGAAGCAAAATACCACACGTGTAGGAATCTTGAAAACGAGACGTAAAATAGCAATTCTGAAATTAACGCTACGTGGCACCACATGCAAATCTCACCATCTTTACCGATTACCACTCCGAATGGTGGAAAATGGAAATACTCTGGAACCAAAACATGTGACTGACACGTGTACGTCTTGCAAATCACTATAATCCTTATATTCTGTTTTCAGGCGCCTCCATTAGATACTGGCACGAGTTTTCCCGGCCCAGCGCCGGTAGCCGGTGAGAAATTGGCAGACGACACATGTACAGAAAACATCAATTGGGATCTTAATTGAAGATTGTAGGTGTTCTGAAAGTAAAAGATACACAAATAAAGATATTTTTATGTCTAAAAGTACAATTGTACCCTTACCTTATCTGTATTTTTAGTAATCTGGAAAAGACTGCAATACCCTTCTACTTATATTGTATTCATTTTTAACCCTCAATTTTATTCCAATTTAAATACTGCCACATTATAAGAGTGAATGATATAACCTAAACTCATTTTTAACATTTGAAGTAAGATAGCAAACCTATCATATTTCTTTGATGATGTAAATTTTAAGTTTGAGCTAAAAAGTTTAGCTGACTCCCTAATTAGGAGGACCTTATTGGTAGTGTCGGTGATAATTTAGTTAATCTGTAATCCGTGGTTCCAGCCTCAAGGTGCTAGACTGTCCATATATATTTCGTGCTCTTCCCGATATATATCTTTTTATAAAAAAAAAAAATGAGACAGTAAACCTCAAGTTCATATGATCACAATGAGCTCTTTAATATTTACCATTGGAAAAAAAAAAGAAGAAGGAAGATCTTTAATAATATCCCAGCATCTCACCATGGAAAGAGAGTGTAAGCATTTTATTTTTGGAAAAAATATTGTTGTTACATAAAATTGTGAAAACGAAATTGCATCTCTAATTTTTTGTCATTTTAACGTAGCACACTTCTTATTTGAGTAAGGGTAAAATTTTGATATTGTACTCAAAAAACATGTAAAATGATGACAATTTTTGAAAACGACATAATGATAAGTCATTTTTAATTGTTTTTTAAAAACCATAATTTACCATTGACTTAAAAAAAAAAAAAAAGAGAATAAAACAAAAGACAAGCAAAAGAAGATTATAACTTCTCACTTCACCACTTTAGTTACAACAAGATAATGTCATCAATTCAGTATTAAAAAATAATAATAATAAAAAAGAAGAAGAAGAAGATAAGGGTACCAATTGGAAATCGAATTGGTTGTTCAAATCAAGCCAACTCATTATAACTCGAAACTGAACTGCTCTATTATGTTATTAGACATGTATCGGACAAAGCACTCTAATATTTATCAAATCCCAGTCCGGCTTGGAGTCTAGAGTAGCCCATTGGGAGTCCCGATAAGGCAGACCGCTAAGTCCGAATTGAATTAAACCAATAGTTGAACCACTTAAAATCTTAACTCTTAAACCCTAAACATAATCTCAAAATCGCAAATTCCCAACCTAATTAGGTGCTAACGGGCGTTTTTATTCATTACTTCATAATTCATTAATCATTACCCTCAGTTAGTTAATCCCTCATAAAGTAAAGGAGTGTCATTCGAGCTTTTTTAGTTCCTTACTAGGTCGAAAATCAAACTGGTCCGAAATCAGTCCGATAAGTTCTGCCTGATAAAAAATCAACACCAGACCAACCCGTTAACTAATGTATACAGTGCTACCATCCTAGCCCGAATCTATTATTGATCATGTTTTTTGGTACCCCTAAAAAGTTCGAGATAGATTCGACCATTCCAAAACTGGGCTGAACCGATCTATTGACACCCTTACAACAAGTTACACCTTTGTTAAGCTAAGGTTTTTATCATCTCTTATTTGAATAAATATACTTTTTTCCCGAGTTTAGTAAATTTATATTTTTTTTCATGAAAAATAAAAATATAATAAAATTAAGACAGAATATTTCATAAATTGTTGTGTTTGTACATGATCATATTTTCATCCGTTAGAAGAAGAAGTGCATTTTCAAAACTGTTTCACCATATGAAGGATTGACACCCTGATCGTGTATCAGTGTACGAAAACTATCCCCATTCATTGACAATTCCTGGATAATCATGTTCAAACGACATATTGACATATGACCATGAATATAAATATTAATAAATACTATTTAAATCTTAGTTTGTCAGTAATTAAATCCATTTTTTTTTAATTGTCAAATTTCAAAAACCTCATATATATATATATATATATATATATATATATATATATATATATATATATATATATATATATATATATATAATCACATAATCTAAATAACTTATCAATTAATACGTATTTAGATATATCTCTCTCTCTCTCTCTCTCTCACACACACCCACAAATCAAAATTTTGATCAATTGACATATGTCTATATAACATTTATAGAACAATCTAAATATCTGATCAATCAATATTTACTTAGATCATGATATCCAAAGATAATAATTCTATTTTTTTTAGGTAAGTTGTTTTTACTATGAATGCTTTTAAAACATCTAAAAATATGAAAGGAACATATTTGCTTGAAGCATGACAAAAAAAAAAAAAAACGAAACCTTGAGGAAGTGTTTGTAGGGCAAAGGTGGTTGCCATGTTAGTGAATATTGATGTAAGTCTAGTAGGTCGAAGAATCAACTCTCCTACCCCCATCCAGTGCATGCTATGCGACCAAACTTCTGCACCCACTCCCATCTAAAAAAAAAAAGACTTCGATCTTCGATCTATCATACTAAGCCCTAAAGTGTTTTTATTTTTTTAAATTTTCATTTCCCACATTACCCCTCTATCAAGATTCCCATCATCCTCTGGGCCATCATAGTGGTTGGCCCACCTAGCACAAAAAAAGTCTCATTATCATTTGATACATACATGTAGTACAACTACTTGACGTACACGTACAATACAACCCTTAATAAGAGAAAACAATCTTAATTAAGGCTCTCTTCACTATGATTTACAGTTTTTATTTATATTTAAAATAAATTATATAATTTGAAATCTTTAAATAGGTTAGAAGATGTTTATTATTATTGTGATAATTTATTATTATTTCTATATAAATAGTACCAAACTACTATTATTTATAAATCATAATTTATTCTTATAAATGATTTGTCATAAATAATTCATAAATATAAATGTAAACTATACCTAGAGGGCTAGAAGAGCCTATATATAATAAATTTGATAAATATGTTATTGTTTGAGGTGTTCTTGTGGGAGGGCAAATTCTTTTTTTTTTTCCCCCTGATTTTTTGATAACTAATATTAACAAGAGAAGGGCAAAATAGTAAGTGTACACTTTTACAAACATTAAAATGGGGTTAGGATAGTAACGTAATTCTGGTAATTGTTGGTGTTGTATTATGGAAAGAAATGCGATTAAGAAAAATTAGAAAGTAGAAAAAAAAGAATTAGGAAAGGAAATTCTATTGACACTCACCGAAAGGCGGAATCTTCAGTACATAAAAAGGGGTTTTCTCTCTTGGCCTCATCTCTCTCCACTTCTTTTCTCTTTGCAGCAGCGAAGAGAGGTAGAGAGATATTGATAGAGAGAGCCTCTCTCTGCGAACGCTTCTTCTTATTTCGTTCGTTTGTTTATCCTTCCAATAACAGAAAAAAATCTCATCTTCTTAATCTTTTGGATCGGCTTTGTTTTTGTGGGTCGATTGTCTCTTTATCGTTTTCTTTGGGATCGATTGGTCGGCGGCGATTGTCCTCGATAAAGAGCGAAAGACCGAGTTATGCAGGCAGATCAGACGGTGTTGAGTTTAAGGCCTGGTGGTGGAGCCAACCGAGGAAGCAGATTTCTTGCCCCTCGTTTCGACTCTCCTTTTGGCAATAGTTCTGCTGGTGGTTCATCTTCGATCTCATCCTCATCGTCCTCCGATCAACAGCTCCTTCGTCCTCATGGTGGTGCCCTTCCCACTTCTTCTCTCAAGGTTTCCCCTTCAAAACCCTATCTTCGTGTTCGGATCTAGGGTTTCTTTCTTCTATTTCTTTTCTGGGTCTTCTTTGGTTGTTTTTATCTCTTTATGTATAGAGATTTTGTTTCTGTTTCTGCTAGGGTTCTTAAATATTCTTACTTTTTCTCGTTTCTGTTTGTGCAGTGTTTTGTTTATGAGATCCTTGCTGCTATGACTTTTTATGATTAGCTTGAGTTGATTTGTTTTTCAGCTGATTTAAAGCCGTATTTGGATATGCTGGTGTCGTCGAAATCTTTTTCCCTTTTTCTCTTGAATGAGGTTACTGGACAATTCTATATCCAATCGTTATTTGTGTAGATGATCTATGATATCAAATCTTTTATTTAGCAAATTCAATGTACAAATATTTCTCTTTTGATTAATATAAACTTTATCTACGTTTTTTTTTTTTTCTGGGACTTCCTTGCTGAAATTATTGGTGTTATGTTCGTGCTTCTAAAGATCAATGTGCCGTTTACATGTAGGAATCTGGGATATGCAAAAGCCGCACTTGTTTATCCTTAAAAAAAAAAATCGTGTGTAAATTTTATTTCAGCATTTGACTATAGTTGATTTGGAAAATAAAAGAATTAGAGAACTTACGGTAGAATGAAAGACGTTCTGTTTTTCAAATTTCCGGGCTAAAATTTTTGTAGGGGAAAAAAATCATACAGCAATAAACTTAACACTATTTAGAAATTTAGTAATTGTGAAAGGACTTTGCTGGTGATATGTGTCCTAATTCTTGGTGGGGCACTTAAGATGTGTACCTGCTGTAAATATGGACAAACAGTGATCGGTAGGCTTTAGGTGGGCCCACATTGAGTATTGGGATGCCCATAAAGGACCTACATATATGAGCTTCAGCTTTAGAGGGTGACAAACAAGATGGTTATGATATCTATCATCTTTGTATCCACTCAGTTGTCTTTCAATTTTCATTCTAGTCAGCTTTGACTGGAGTATATTTAATTGATTTCACTACATACGTAGCTTGTTGAGCTTTGTTTGTATTGTTGATGGTAGCTTGTTGAGCTTTGTTTGGGTCACCTTCTCCTCTTGCTCCCTAAGGATTTAGTATTTGAACATCTCATGTGTGTTTTACAAATAATAATTGCTATTTGTCTGAGAAGAGCGTGAGATCTTCCATTTATGTTCTTTGTTCTTTGATCGTATAGAACTTTATTTCAAAACTTTTTAGAAGTGGAATAAACTTTGTAAAAAATGGATATTGTTGACTGAGACATACTCCCTAGGTGTTTTCTGTTGATTATGTAATAATGTGGGAATCACTTAAACTAAATCTAATTGTGCTATTTCTCCCCAAAGACAATTGTTGAATGTAAGACAGCTGTGTGTCTGTGCTTTTCTTTGGTAGCTATTTCTAAAGGTTGTATACTTGTATTTCTCAGTAATTGTATTGTAATGCTCTGCTGGTTTGCAATGTTTATAAAAAAGGGAGACATCCTTTTCAAATCCATCAGGTTTTTGTTACCTTTCTCAGTTCTTTCTATTTTGTTTCCGAATGTTGGTGTCACACTTTCTGCAGGACACTTGGACAGAAATGGTTGCTTTTTATGCAATATTTTGTTGTTGTCCCCAGCGTGCATGCGCACAGGGGTGGGGGGGGGTAGGTCCCCCCTCTCCTTTCTCCCACTGTTATTTTGCACTCATTATCTTCTAAAAAAGAAAATGACTGCTGATTTACAGGAGAATGACTTTTTTTTTGGGAAACTGTCTGTTTTCATGTCTTTCTTTCTATCACATTATATGCGTGCCTGCGCTTTCCTGTTTGTGGCATGCACAATGGTATTCAAACTATCATATGTGCAATTTTTGGTAATGCTGACAAGGTGTAGCTGACATACTTCCCAATTTTGTTCCGGAAAATCTGGAAATAGAGCGCATAGCGCGGCGGCTTCAAATATATCAATCATGCCAGAGCGGTATCCTCCGCCGAGGAGAAAAGAGCCTTTAAAAGGATTTGTTATAGTTGCTTCCTTATTGAGCTAACTTTTGTCCTGATGCAACATTTGGTAATGCTTTTTTCCTTACTTTGGGACAGCACATCATTTTGTGTGGTTGTTTATTTACCGTGTTGAGGCCTCAATTTTGAGCACTCTGTGCAGTCATTCACCCTGGTCCAATTCTGCATGGGATCTTCTAAATGGATTAGGGAACAATGTCAGCTTGGTTTTGGATTCTGACATGCTATGGGTCATTGTGCAACACTTTTAGTATTCCTTTGTAATTGTCATGGATCACATCCAACACCTTCCATGTTTTTCATCAATTCTAGGAAGTTTCTCGGTGGAAAACATTAATTTTTCATTATTTTATGCCTTTCTTTACTGGATATGAATATTGTAATTCCTACAGAATGACTAGGGGCTTGGTTGGGGGAGGGTTTCACTCAATCTACTAAATATTACTCAATCCTGACTTTTCCTGCCCGATGAAGCATGTGAGGGATTGATATTACAATATAAGGGGGAGTGCCAAGGTGGTTTCCATGGTCCAATACCCAAACCAGCTCTTACCTGGTTCAGGCCAAACCCTAACCATTTGTTTTTATGTGGGGGTGGTCCTTGGCTTAAACAAGCATGTTGACATTCCTAAATTGTCCGCAGAACTGGAGCGGTGTTGTTTCTCCCGTCATTGCATTCAAACTCCTACTCTAGTCATGCAGAACAGATTTTGGCAGTTATCTAATTCTTATAAGTTATAACACATGCAATCAGGTTTCTTTCTGCTTTAATCTTTTTCTCCTCTTTGGGGGGTTTTAGTAAATTTATGTAAAAAATGTTATATCAGATTTTACAAAATATTTCAAGTTTCTTATTATGCTGTTAATAATTGTAATCCAGCTGTTGTGACTGTTCAGTTGTATTCTATTTGTGAAAGTGATGCTGGTTTTACCATTTATTCGTTATGTTAAACTTGACTTATTTGTTTTCGTTATTAATTTATAGTTTTCTAATTGAATGCTGTAGAGTTGGCAGTTAAAGCACATTATTGTTGGAGTTCTTTACTCATGGTTTATTTATTTATTTATTTTTTCCAGACTGGAGATTTACGGTTTGAGTCTCGTGAGCGTGTTCGATACAACCGTGACCAGCTGTTACAGCTGAGGGAGGTAATTCTTATAAATTTAACCTTCATGAGCGTGTTCGGTAGCATAGTTGTCAAGGTGTCACCTAGGAGTCCAGACACCTTGGAAAATAGGGCATCTTGGGCGTCTTGGACGTCCGTCAGGCCTCCAACGCCTTGGAATGCCTTGTCTTGACAACCTTGTTCGGTACTATCATGTTTTTTTAGAGTTATCGAAAGTTACAAATTTCACTTCTGTTCTCCAGTTTCCCTTGCAATCAAACTTAGCCTAATGTGTGATGTGATAATTGTCTTCGGTTTGCTATTTCCAAATTTATTTATGTTATGGTACTTAATATTTCTATGTTGCAAGTCACTTTACTGGTCCTAGTTATTGATAATCTTAACTTGTTCGTTTTGGTGGTTTTTTTTAATCTCATAGGCTGTTGATATCCCTGAAGATGTCCTGAAACTCAAGCAAGAAGTTGAGGCTGAATTTTTTGGTGAAGACCAAAACTGGGGTCGTGGAGATGCAAATGTGAGCCATCTTAAATTGGGGTTGCTAACATCTTTTTGAAGAAATGATTAGTTTGGGTTTCGTATTTATTTTGGTCAATATGAGAATCTTGTCCTTATTTCGCTGTCGCAGATTATAGCAGGCTGCTTCATTTTCATCACTCTGACTGTTTTGACCTTTTTTTTTTTTTTTTTTGGCAGCTGCAACCTCAACCCCAAAGTCGTTATACCGAACCAGATGCCCGTGATTGGCGTGGTCGGTCAGGACAGTTGCTTGCTGCTGGCGAGGAGAGGTCCTGGGATACCATTCGGGAAAATAAGGAGTTAGGAAATCGGTTAGATCCAAGGCAACAGGATGCAAATCAATATAATCGCCAAGACCAACTAAACTCTCAGTTTGCAAGAGCTCAAATCTCTTCTAGCCAAGGGGTATTGATTAGTTGTTGCAATATAGTCTTTGTATTGTATTTTATTCTTTTGCTGTTCCTATATTGTCTTATAGAATGCGGTCATGTGAATTGATTTGTAGAGTTGTCTGCATGTGAATTGATCTCATTAGTTGTCTAATGCTTTAGTTATCATGGGAGTAAAAGCGAAGGTGTTGGTTCAGAAATCTTGTTGTTGTCCAGATGTTTGAGTCACTTTGAGTTACTGCATCTAGTTTGCTTTTGTAGTCTATCCTAGCAATCAGGATGAATTTTAGTATACTTCACTGCCATATGTCATTATTTCTTATCCTCGTTTATTTTTGCTTTGATACAGACAGGACCTGCCCCAGCTCTTGTCAAAGCTGAGGTGCCGTGGTCAGCTCGAAGAGGGACACTCTCTGAGAAAGAACGGGTCTTGAAGACAGTGAAAGGGTAAATCTTGTGAATATCTTTTCCCTGTTCTCCTAGAATATCGGCTAGTTACTAGTGGATCAATCCTAGGTGGTAGCTTGACATTGAGCGCTTCACTTGAATGTTTCTAGGTTATTGTTTTTTTTTTGTCTTCAAATGACATCTGGTCTGCTTGGAGTGATGAAATGTTATATGTCATGTCCTTTGCAGTATTTTGAATAAGCTGACGCCAGAGAAATTTGATCTTCTCAAAGGGCAACTGATTGATGCTGGGATCACGACACATGATATCTTAAAGGTTACCTTATTTTGTTGCCCTTTCACTCCATTTGGATATCTCTGTTTTTCTTCCCCCCCTCCTCCTTCCTAGTTGTCAGTGGTATTCAGTTTGTCTACCTGCTGCAGGGTGTTATCTCACTTATTTTTGACAAGGCTGTGCTGGAGCCCACATTTTGCCATATGTATGCTCTACTATGTTCTGATCTAAATGAAAAGCTGCCACCATTTCCCTCTGAAGAACCTGGTGGAAAAGAAATAACGTTCAAGCGTATACTCTTGAATATTTGCCAGGAGGCCTTTGAAGGTGCTGACAATCTTAGGGCAGAAATTAGGCAGATGACTGCCCCTGAGCAAGAGTTGGAACGTAGGGATAAAGAAAGAATGGTGAAGCTCCGGACTCTTGGAAACATCCGCCTTATTGGTGAACTTCTGAAACAAAAGATGGTGCCTGAGAAAATTGTTCATCACATTGTTCAGGTCCTTACTGGGCTTTTTATTTATTTTTCTGTTCTTCTGAATCTCATAACATGCTTTTGGTGTGTTCTAGAAATTGCTTATCCCCTGCTTACATGAAACAGGAGCTTTTGGGGCATGATAGTAAAACTTGTCCAGATGAGGAGAATGTTGAGGCTATATGTCAGTTTTTCAATACCATTGGGAAGCAATTAGATGAGAGCCCAAAATCTAAGCGTATCAATGATGTGTACTTCAACCGATTGAAGGAGCTGACAACAAACCCTCAGTTGGCACCAAGGCTAAGGTTTATGGTCCGTGATGTTCTGGATCTACGGGCCTGTAATTGGGTCCCTAGGCGTGAGGAGGTAAATGTCCAGGCCTAGTGAGTTGTATTTGCAATAATTTTTTGAGCCTCCATGTTTTTCTTCTGATCTTGCTTTTGCAGGTCAAAGCTAAGACCATCACTGAAATACACTCGGAGGCAGAGAAGAATCTTGGGTTGCGTCCTGGTGCAACTGCAAACATGAGAAATGGTCGTGCAACAGGTGCTGTAGGGGGGTTTGGCCCAGGAGGGTACCCTATCAACAGACCAGGCTCTGGGGGGATGATGCCCGGCATGCCTGGTACCAGGAAGATGCCTGGGATGCCTGGGATGGACAATGACAATTGGGAGGTGCCCCGTAATCGTTCAATGCCAAGGGGTGACGGTACCAGTATGCAGTCTGGTCGTGTCCAGCCCCCTATGATTGGGAGACCAGGTTCTTTTAACTCGAAGCTGCTGCCTCAGGGTAGTGGAGGCGTGATAACTGGCAAGACAAGTGCACTATTGGGTGGTGGTGCCCCTCTTGCACGTTCTTCTAGTCTTGTCTCCGGTGTAGATGCTGTAGTTCAGAGCCCTGGACCCACGAAGTCTGTGCTTCCATCATCAACAGTTCCAGCTCCTGAGAGGCCATCGGCTCCTCCAATTAGAGTAAATCCTGCTGAGCTTCAGAGGAAAACAATCTCTCTTCTGGAAGAATACTTCCATGTTCGCCTTTTGGATGAAGCATTACAGTGTGTGGAGGAGTTGAAAGCCCCTTCCTATTACCCAGAGGTGGTCAAGGAAGCTATTAATCTTGGATTGGAGAAAGGTCCAACTTGTATAGAGCTGGTTGCAAAGCTCTTGGAGTACTTGTTCACAAAGGAGGTTCTGAAGGCCAAGGACTTAGGTACTGGGTGTCTTCTCTATAGTTCAATATTGGATGACATTGCAATTGATTTACCAAAAGCACCCAGCAGTTTTGGTGAGGTTGTCGGGAAGCTGGTCTTGGCTGGTGGTATAGACTTCAAGGTGGTGGTGGAGATTATGAAGAAGGTGGAAGACCCCGGGTTCCAGAAAGCTATTTTTGATGCTGCCGTGAGGACCGTCAGTTCTAGTACATCGGGGCAAGGAATAGTTAGCGCCCAGGGTTCTGATATCAAAGCCTGTGAAGCCTTGCTCTCGTGAATCCATTGAAGCCCCTTAGTTTGCAGTACTCCTTCAGCCTTTGTAACCAGAGAACTAGATTATTCTGTTTTTTTTTTCCAAATTTTAATTTTCCGTTTTACCCTTTTACCCCCCTTTTGAGGCGAGCAACTTGTGTTAAAATCTTGTGATAAGCCAGTTCTGCGAAGAACTGCTAATTTTATTGAGTTGTATATTTTTCGAGGTCATATGAGTGTTTAATGAAGCGAGAACTAAAAAAATGCCTTGGATATTACTGTCTGGTGGGGCTAATTTTTACCCACAACTGGAAGCTCTTGATGAACAAGGCCGTTACTTCATCACTTTATTTTTTTTTATTTTATCAGATTCTGATTTTACAGTGTCGGAAACTTTAAGTATATGCCAATTGGCTAGTATTCTGTAGTTGTTCGGTACTCTCTTATGTTGCTTCTGCAAGGGAAAGTTAATATTATCTCCATTTGTATTATGTTTGTGTTTTCATTGTTTGATGGTGAAATCCCTTTATATAATTTTTTTATGCATATGGTATATCTTCCCTTATCTTTAGATGGATCTTGTTGGTTTACTTGGACAGAACTATTTGGTTATGAGCTTGATCTGTGGAGTCTCGTGGTCCTGAATGGTTTAACTCGCTACCTCAATTACCCATTACCCTCTTCTGATATTCTCTAATGGAATATGATCATCATTCTTCTGAGTGTTTGCAGCTGATTCAGAGGAGCAATGTTGATGTTCACAGAAGGATTTGCTTGCTTGGAACACATCTTGATGTTTATTCTTCCTGTGGGCTGATGCATGCTCTGCTCTTGAGCTTCTTCTTTGTCTATGGGGAGCATGAAAGCCCTTTTGACAGGCCCTATTGAGTAAAGGTAAGTTTCACAGGAAATTGTATCAAACGCAGAGCTACTGTGATCTCTGGGTATGGAAAGATTGGCAGGGTCTTAAGGGATGCCTTTTGATAGAGTGCCCACCCAAGATGATGTCTCTTGGACCTCAGATGATCGTAGTGTGTACCTAGTTTGTACCGATGCTGGAAACATGAAGTTGGCTAGTTAGTTATTTGATGAAATGGTGGGAAACCAGTATTATGATTTAACATTGAAGCTACTGAAGATGAAAGTGCCAACACATCTGATGCGATGAAGATCATGGAGTTTTTACTGGATACATAACTTGGGTTGTTCCCATGACTCCTGTTACAGTAAAGGTTGCTGCAACGTCTATAGGTTTTCCCTTATTGCGCTGTCAAAACAGGCTTCAAAGGCTCTAAAAGAGTTTAATCAAAATTTAGGACAGTCTACGATCAGCAGCAAGCAAGAAGGCAGATGTTCAAGCAACTCGAAGCATCATTGGATGCAGTTTCTGAAGCTGCAGCTTTTGTTTTTGGGCTTCAATCATCTATGGGCTTCTGACTGCCTTCACCTGCAGCCATACATTGTGTTGATGTATCCTTCATCCATGATTTGGCTTCATGAAGTAGCTTTGCGTGCTTCTCTGTGAACAAGAAGAGGAGAGGCGTTTTGTCAGTAGGGACTGCCTAAGTCTAGGGACTCGGTACGAGCTTTACTCCCTATCCGAATGTGTGTGTATCTATTAACATTCATCTTTTATTCCCCCTCCCTCTCTCCAAAAAAATTAAGGGTCGTCCCCTTGGGTGCCCAATTTCTACTTGACACTGGCTTGTGTCAATCAATGCCTGTTGACACTGATTCCTTTTCATTGAATGTAATTGGACCATCAGGGAAACCTAAAATTACAAAGGTTACTATGGTATTGGAGATGAGAGGGGTCCCATGGACTGAGATGGAGACAGATCAGAGAGTATTAATTTGACAACATGAATAATCAAGAGTTGAAGTTCAACGTCAAATAACATTAGACAATGTCATAACCATGCCAATGCTTACATTCTTTGTAATTCACCACCCAAATTTGAGTTAAAATGAGGACAGTGAATGCTCGACCTTCTTCAAGAATGGGCAAGCAAACATCATCAAGCATGTTTGCTCTAGGATTGTACTTGCTTGGCACAAACCAAGATCAGATTTGTTTTAAAGGTATATTCCGTTCATTTGGTTGGCTCACTTAGGCTAAACCCTCATACTGTAAACGCTTATTTAATAATCGATCCAGACCTAAACTCGGCATGTTTAATAATCGGTCCGGGCCGGGCCGGTCCAGTCCAATCTTGAGTTTCACCGGTCGGCTTTGTTCAGGTTACCCAGTGCGGGCCTGAAATTGACGATGGAGGTTGATTGGCGATTGCTGATCGTTCCGTTCAGGAACTATGGGCATTATGGTCCTTTCAACAGAAATCCAGAGAATATAAATAAGTCGGATCTTCAAAATGAAAGAAATCGCGCCCTTTCCTTGTCTGTCAGCTGTTAGGAATCAGGACTGAAGTGAGAGGACTGAAGACTATAATCGATGGCAGCGACGATAGAAAATGCGCAGAGAGAAATCGAAGCGAATTCGTCTTTAAAAATCGCTGTAGCAGTGGCTCTTATCCGATCGAAGCTACTCCCGAAGCCTCCCGCTTCATCAGCCCCTCCGTCTGAATGCGAAGCACAACGATGGAAGCGAAAGGTCTCCGTTCCATCAATTTCGTTATCTCTGTGTCTTCCCTGCAAATTGATTCAAAGGAAAGCCTAATTTCGTCTCTGTTGTTGGATTTTCAGGCGAAGGAAAGGAAATTAGAGCTTCTGAGGCTCAAAGAAGAACTCAAAGAACTTGAAGGTATTATATTGACTCTCTACGTACCCTGCCTCTTCAATGTGGGGTTTTTCAGTGTGGAGATAAGACTAATTGACTGTAGATTGTTTTATTTTGGTTCAGATGGGAGGCAATATGATCTGTTCCCGCATAGTGCTTCTTGTAGGTGCTATTTCTATGATAACTTGGGCAAACTAAATCCTAAGCGAATGCAGTGGGAAAATGAGAGTGGTTGCCGAATCAATGAAGTTTTGAAGCGGAGATTTCTGAGATTTGGTTTATTTTCTATCTTTTTCTTTTGTTTTCCCCTATTGTTCTTGTTCTGTGTAATGTCAGCAACTCTGTGTTGATACTTTTGCTTTTTGATTAGTACGTTTGAAGGAAAGGAGGAGAAGGCCCGATAATTCTATTCGGAAGCAACGCAATTTAGGTACATTCATTTACACTAACTGTATCTTTACGTGGTATGATTTGTTAAGACCTAGGAGCACTTCTTAAGAGTCGTGACAAGTTTGTAGTTCATTTTCTTTGAAATGTGATCTCCCTTTGTAATTACAGAGTTAAGTAGAGAGGATCAGATTGAGCAGCTGAGCACCTCAGTTGATTTTCTGGTGGAGATCTGCGACACTGTGTCTCCTGTCAGTCTGCACCTTAAAATTGTTCAATGAATCCACAACCCCCTTAGGGAGATCTTCTTCAATGGTCTTTAGAGTGCATTTTATTTGTTCTTCAAGTTTTCAATGTGTTGCATCTTGCTTGTAGGTGGAAGACAGTACTTTTTCTAATTTGTCACATCAGGCTGTGGACTTTATTTTAGGTAATCTTCACATTACTGATTCATGTATCCCCAATTTTTGGCTGTTTGTAAAAAACTTACATTGCAATCTCTTCCATTCATGTATTTCATGTGAATCTAATTGTTAGGGGTTCCATAAAATAGCCATAACTTGCATGTGGATGACTTCTCTGTTTAAACACAGAAAACCCTCAGATTACTAAATTTTGTCTCGCTTCAATCGAATTAAGATGTCTGTTTGCGACATTCAAAGCATGGTTGGGGGTGATTAGGCTACAGCCAAAAAAAATGCTCTTTATCATTTTGCTTCTTCTTTTTTTTTTTCCCCTGAAGATTATAGATACCCTTTTGCTTCAGGTCTATTCCATTTCTTTTATATCCTCTTTTCAAATGATTTGGTGAGAAAAAAAAAAAATTCAGAAAATGGGATAAAAGAATGCACACAGCCGTAAGGATGATGTCACAAGATACATCTGAGTTCCCAAAAAATGGTCTCACCTACATTTAATCTACTCATAACAAGGTGTTTAGTATCTATTAATGTCATTAGTTAAGAATCTGACATCCTAAATTTTGAGTTGTCCCTCATTATATGGGAGAACAGGGGCAGAATTTTTTTGAAATTGGTTGTGTTTTCAATTTTCAAGCCTTATTTCTCATAGCTTCCACATACACAATGCCAGATCTGGTGAAAGGGTAGTGCACCTTATTCTTTTATAATAAATATGAAGTGCGTTTTATCTGTCTAGGTTGGTACTTTGGCTTATAATTCATTTTAATCACCATGGTGAGCTTCTTTACACATCTTTCATGAAGATCAAGAAATTAAGACAGAGATACATGCTTTAATTTTCCTTTTGGTTCATCATTGGCTTAACTTTTTGAAGGGTTTTACCCCTTGTCAAATGGGCCAACCACCTTTGACTGCTTTCATAGAAAGTGTTTTGAGTAGGCATGTACCTGACTAACAGAAGTGTCAAATAATTTTGCCTATCTTATGGGCTGTTCAAGTAATTTTCATTATTCAACAATTAAGGTTCTGTAGTTTTTTTAAGGTTCTGTAGTTTTTTTAAGGTTCACTTGTCAAATATTATTTCTATCTCAATCTTTGTTCCTCCTAAATGAAATCATTGTGCATCAATTACTATTCCATTATTGTTTGTAAACTGATACTTCAGAATTTAGATGGTATGGAGGGAAACTCCCTGCCATACACATTTTATTTATTTTCAATTCTTTTATCTCTGGTTTCTTGTCAGAGTTCGAAATAAAACATTTGTTTGACCACCATTATTTTGGACCAGTCATCCATAGAAGCCTTTCTGTTGCTGCGAATAAGTTGATATTAAATTTATGCAATTACATACATGTATTTCATACATTTATGCCTATGTGCTTTCTGGTTCTTTACTTCGGGGTCTTTCCTCAATATTGGCAATAGTTATCTGTATTGCTTGAATCAATGATTTATTATTTTTATTTTGTTCTTTAAATAATCTTGTATTTGTTTAAAGCTTCGTTGAAGAGTTTGTTGTCCAACGAAAAGTATAAGGAGCACATTGAAGGGATTATCAGTGGCTTGATTACGCGTTTGGTCAGAAGAATGTCCATGTCCTTGCAGAGGGATGGTAAACAGTAGATTATACATAGAATTTTTTTTTTATTTTTTTTTTATTTTTTTGATGTCTAATCGTGTTATTCCTTGGTTGTTGCTTGAAAAAGGATTCATATTTTCCACCAATTGTAACATGCTATGAATTACCGTGAGAGTGATTGATACAATAAATAGTTATGCATGTATGGACAAAACAAATTATTTCCTCATCATGAGACATCCTTACTATTTATTATTATTATCTTACAAAGCAATGATTTTGTGTAAGAGAATATGCAAATAAGAATTTATCCTTTCTCCTTAGCGTAAGACAATCCATCTTTAGTAGTGCTTATAGGCATATCAAGGAGGTTATAGCTTGTCTTCATCAAGATGACCTGTGTAAACTGGTGATATAGCTTGGACTCTTCTAAGTTTTGGAAATTGGGGTGATAGGCCCTATCTTGGCATACTAGTATTAGTGTCAGCTTTTATATTTCAAGTAATAATTATCCTCTTAAGTTAATTTTGTTGATATACATTGTTGTTGCCCCTCTTTAAGTTCTCAAGCTTTTAGGATAAACGGTTGTAACATGATATCAGAGCAGGGAGGTCAAGTGTTTGATCCTTGGGAAGTGCAATTCCCCGACACTTACTCCATTCGGTACCACGTGATAGTGTTTCCACATGAGTGTGTGTCACATGCAGGGATGCGTGTGTACAGGCCTGCACGTGTGGGAGGTTTTGTATCTACATTGTTGTTACCTTTACTTAACAGCTCAAACTTTTAGGAAGCGGTTGTGACAAGTTTAGCTATATTTCAAGCTGAAATTTTTTATTACAATTTTGATTTGAAAACCTTGAAATTTGCAATACCTTTAGCTACAGAATAATAAATTTCCCAAGAAAAAAAAAAAAGAAAGAAAAAAAAGAAAAACAGAATAATAGAAATCCCAATGTATTATTATGTGAAAATACACTTGGTAGACCGATTACATTGTAAGAACAGAGAAAGGGTTCCTCATCTGGTCTGAATTACAAGCTTAAGGAGCCTGGTTAATTCTTCTGACTATCACAGTATCACGTAGTTCATGTGCAACTTGGAATTTCATATGTAATTTTGCATGGTCCCCCGCAGTTTGATATACTTTCAGTGACTTCTCAGTTTTGTCAGATCAATCTGAGGAACAATGCATTTCTGATGCTTATTCACTTAACGTTGCCACTTTGATTATTGGCTTGTTCATTAAAATCAACTAGTTAACTTTTCTAATAATTGCTTCTATGTTCATTCTTTTACAGGATCATCTAATTCCAATTCTGATGGTCAATTCTATGTTCAGCACTTAATTCGTAGGCTTGGAAACGAGCAGTATATAGGCCAAAGAACTACGCTTTTGGTTTCTCAAAGGATTTCTTTACTTGCAGAGAGCTTACTTTTCATGGACCCATTTGATGATGCATTCTGTAATATGCATGACTGCATGTTTATGATGTAAGTTCTCTGCAAATCACATGTTTCAGCCAATAGTTTCTTTACCTATATGATCCACTATTTTTTTGTTGCATGAACTTGTCTAAATGGATTAAAATACTATTGTGGACATATTTTCCAAATCCTATACTCTGTAGAACCTAGTGCAACAAATATGGGCTTGTTTGTTTTCCTTTTTATTTGTTTGATAGTTGCAGAATGTATATTATTAACATAAACCACATTTGTAGAACATATGCTACATAAAGTTACTTAGTAAATCTATTCGTGTGGAAAGTTTGTAGTTGTTGATTAAAACATTACATTAATTTGTTCTGTTGTCTATTTGCCTTAAATAAAACTCCAGCATAGGATCCTCCATATTCTTTTCTTCTTTATTATGAAAATAATTCGGTAGAAGTCCTTAACTCTATTTTAGGTTTCTCAGACACTTCAGCACCTACTCAAGGCAATCTATTTGACTCCGTGCATTATTTGGAGCCTGAAGCCAGTGTTAAAAGTTCAGTTATGCAGATCAGTGGTTATGTACCGCAACTATTGGTTTATCTCCTTTATCAACTTTATGGATACTACTGCTCAGTTAACATTCCTCCTCATTTAGAGCAGGCAGGGTTTTAAATATTGCTAATACTTTCTTTTATTATTATTATTATTATTATTTTTTTGATAGGATTGCCATACTTTGGCTTTGTTCAGAGGGCCTACAAATGAAATCCAAACAATTTTCTCCTGAATAGAATCCAGTGAATTTTGTAATTTTGGCAACAATTTTGAAACATTTTGACTTTAAGATTTTGAATGAAATTTTGGTTTTTCTCTGGGATTTGAAATTATTTTAGTTATTTTTATAAATTTTAGCAATTCACCATTTTTATACTTACTAAATGGTCTCACTTTCCTTGTACCTACACATCCCTTATTGTATTATTAACATATTTTTATTTCAATCTTTTGTTGTTTCATAAAAATTGCCTATCATTAAATTATCTATTTTTCATTATTAAAAAACTTTTTTTTTTTTACCATATTTGCTGATTCATTTCATGTGTGAAGTACTTAGTGGATTGAAAATAAAAGGAAAAGTACTCATGATAAGACATGAAAATGATTATTAGGGTTGAACTTCCAAATTTTTTGAAAATTTTTTCTTGGTCAAAATAAACAAGACGCTGAAATTTCTGTCTTTTGAAACCTGATTTAGGGTGATCCTAACACTACTATCATTTGTGAACGTGAGTTTCTCAGACTGACTATAGTCATATTATAAGTTATAAAAAAAAGGAAGAGATTCAAGCCCAATTGGTCAAGGCAATTTCCCAGGGGACTCCTTAAATATAGGTTCTCTATAGGTCTTTGATTTTCCACTAGGTGTAGAAGTGGTTGTTTTTCCTACATCAATCTTTTTTTTTTTTTGGTTAGACCGGACGTCATAATTTTTACTTTGATATTTCCAACCGGCCACAGTGGCATTTTGCTGTCTCAGTAACATTTGTTACGATCAATTCCATGTATTTGGATATATCAAGAAGGTGTCTAAAAGTAATTAGTATTAGGCTACCAGAAAAATGAAAGTTGATTACTTAACCCGGCACTGAAACTCATTTGATATTACCTTTTACTTTGGACTTCTCTTTTATGTTTACCACAGTTACATTACTATACTCCACCTCTATAAGGGGTTGGACCATCTCCAATCCACACTTTAGGACCCTATGAAAGTGGGATTGCACCAGATCACCCCTACTCAAGTAGCTCTCCTTGTGCTTGCGGTTGACAATTTAAAATGTCATCCATACTTACATACTGAACCCTGTGAAGGATCATGCTGATGAATTATGGTCTCATTCTTTTGTGTTGGATGTTTTGGCTGAAAACTCAGTTGTGCTCCATGTATCTCAGAGACTTAATTAATTGCAGGAAACATACTCAATTGCTCCTAACACATTTATATTCTCAAATTGGATTAACTATTATATACAGGTTTTATAGATGCCTTGATGTTGGGGGTTCAAGGGATGGGGTTAGTTAACCTTCAATGCTGATCTCTCTTTATTGGCAGGATCCAACTTGTTGAATTTGTTATATCAGACTATACAAAAGCCTGGGCAACTTGTGAAGGTTTTGAAAGAGGTATTTTTCATGCTCGTGCTTTAATTTTTTTACAGAAGTAATATGATGCTCTTCTTTGTGAGTTTATCTTCAGCAATTCATTTTTTTTATTCACCTGATGATCATTTAAGAAAATGAGATCCATGTAATAATGAATCTTTTCTCCTGTCTGTTTTTGGGCCGACTGCCAACCATGTTTAGAGTCTTTGAGAAATATAGCGAATAAAATCTGAACTCTAAGAAGCTTTATCCATATGGGGGCAGGGATGCTCCGTCATTATGGTGCATTAGTACTAGTAGCCCTCTTATTTTCCTGATATTTTGTAGTATCAAACATTGTTAGGATATTGGTAATCCAAGTATTATCCCCGATGAATGCACATACATATAATACTTTTGAAAAATGTGATATTTTTCAGAAAAAAAAGAGAGGGGGAAAAATTCACATATTTTATTCTCCAGCTGTGTTAGCTGAATACATTTTCCATGTTATTATATAGGGTAATTGACACATACCACCCCTGTACTTTAACCCGATTCTAGTTACCTTAATAGTTTTCTGAACCAGAGGACTGCCACCCTTTAACTTACATCAGGTTCACGAACCAGTCCAGGCTTAAATTTTAACCTATTTATTCTCTTTAATATGGCCAAAATACCCTTTAGAGTGAGTTGAAAAGTCTAAAATACCATTTTTTACCTTTACCTTTACTTTGCCTTTTCTTCAATCTCATTGTTCCTCATTTTTGCTCCCTGCTGAAAGCTAGGGTTTCCAATCGCGTTGTTCTAGAGTGAAAGTGAAGCAGTTTACAAAGAAGAGTTTCCAATCGTTTTGCTCCCTAAGCTAGGGTGTTTCTTCTTCTTTCTCATTCTGTTTTGCAGGTTTCAGCCATCTATTCCTGCAACTACAGGTTAGTTCCCTCTCTTACTCCTCTCGTCCATCTCTTTCTTCATACTCTGGTAATCTTGTTCCCTTCCGCCTTCTCCTTCTTTCGAAATCTGGTTTTTCTCTTTGCGATCTGGTTTGTCCCAATTTAGATCCGATGGTAAGAAAAAGGCAGGCACACGATAATCAACTCTGCTGCCTGGTGCGATGTATCAAACGACTCTTTTGAAGAAAAATGAAAATGGATTCTGATCTTCTATGGCTTTCTTCTCTCCCACGGTTTTTGCAGTTCATCATTTTGGGAAGAATTTCTTGTATGCTCTTGAGCCGCCTCATTTTCCCCCCTAAATCGATCACAAGCTTCGATTGCTACCGATGCTACTGCCACTCCTCTTGCCATTGACAAAATCCCATCTTCCCAAGCTGAATCTTAGTTTAATCGTCTCAACTACAACTCCCGGGGGGAGAGTTGCTTCACTTTCACTCTGAGGTTATTTTGGCCTTTTGGAATAAGTTGTAATGGTGTTAGAGAGGGTAAAATTGTATATTTACCCTCTTTGTTTACAAATGGTTGAACCAGGGGGTAACTCGTCCGGTTCAGAAAACTATTAAGGTAACTGGAATCGGGTTAAAGTACAGGGATAGTATGTGTCAATTACCCTATATATTATTCCTTATTTGTTGTCTTGTTTTTCATTTGGTTATCTTTCCCTAGATGTATTCCTTACTATTTAAGAATATTAATTTACATAAATAATCATTTGATATATTTATTGATTTTTGAGTCTGTTTTTCAATTATACTGCTTTATATACCCTGAGGTCTTTCCGACACTTATGTTCCCATCCATGGCTTTACATGGTATTAAATAAAAAAAAAAGTTGAGTTACCATTACATTATTATTCTGCCTATAACATTAAGTTTTGCACCAAGCTTGTGTACATCCATGATTGGATACTCACTTGAGTTAATGATGATGATGCAGAGTTGTTTGAAGAGTGGCTGAAATATTTTATTCAAGCTCGAAAGGCAGTAGAGTCATTGGAGAGCAGGAATGGGCTCTACCTGCTATACATGGACCGTGTAACAGGGGAATTGGCTAAACAGGTGGGGCAGGTTCCTTTTCTGAAGACACTGGATCCAGATATCCTCAATAATCTGGTCCACTGAAGTCTCCCTGAAATTCTCAAGCAAACTATGTTGTGACGAACACTTCCCTATCAACTCTGAAAGCAAAACATTTGGTAGCAGTGGGGCAGTTTCAGTTTCCCTTGAACCAGAAGAATCTGGATCTCATCAAGTTAATATGAATGCAAAGTTTGATATCTTCAAGGATCTGTATTCTCCAATCCTCTCTCCTTTCTCCCTGCCCTCGCCCCCCTATTGATTTTCTTTTCTTGGCAGAAAGAGTTTTCCTTCACTCACAGTGAATCAAGAATCTCTTCACCTACAATTCCCAAAAAAAGAATTTTTTCACCCACCATTGTGCCGATCGGTTCGGTTCGGACATTGAAGGCTGAGCTTCACTCTCTCTCCTATTTTTTCAGTTAGGGGTGGAACAGACATCGGCACCGGCATTTTGAATCAAGACTGTAACTCGGTGTGTTGCAGTTTATAATAATTATTTTACTATCTAAATGTCGTGGCTATTAGATCATAGAGCTGCCTGCTGTCGTTCATCCAACAGCAACTTGCTTCCTCATGTTGATACTTCAACATGAGACGATTGGGATCCGGCCAAACAGTGTTGGGTAAAGAGATTCTTGGTTCACTGTTGATGATGGAAAACTTAGTTTGAGTTACCTGCTCGGTTCTTTCTCCATCCATAGTGAGGAAAAGATTCTTTACCGTATGGTTCTGTGGGTGAGAGAATGAAATCCAAGAACAGTTTAGAGACAATAATCAGAAATTAGTTTTATAAGACATATTGAGGAAAAGGTTCTCTATTGGAACCTTGGCCAGTGTGGCAAGTGTTGAGCAAACCCTAGCTAGTGTTGAGCAGATAATGTGAGATTCATGGGTAATTCTAAGTGTGTTGTCATTGTTGGCAACCATGGCAGTGTGTGTATGCAGAGCAGTGGCAGTTTGGGCAATCTCCATGAAGACCAGTGCATAATGGCAGTGTTGGTGGAATTTTCCTGCTCTCTAACATGAAGAAAGCATTGGAAGAGGAAAGAGAAAGAAGAGAGAGAAAGAGGAGAGAGAAAAAAGAGAGAGAAGGGGAGAGAGAAAGAAGAGAGAGAAAGTGGGTCATGTGGGTCCCACATGATGTGGCTTGCTACCTTGGCACTAGCAGAGGCCAGCATGGCCGAGGCCTGCGGCACCAAGCCAGCAGCAAGGTAGCATGGCCTGCTAGCCACCAGTCAGCCCCATAAGGCTAGCCAGTAGCATGTCATGCCATGCCATGCCATGCCGCGCACACCAGCACAGCACAACAGCAGCACTGCCGCATGTCAAGCCAGCCTTGAGCAGGCCAGCAAGGCTCATAAGCCCGTAGGCCCGCAAGGCTAGCTGTGCGTGCCCCTCGCAGATCCCGCATGGTTCGCGTTGCAAATGCCCCCCAGGTGCTCGATAAAATGCCGCAGAGAAACACCCCACATACACTCTACTGGAAACAAAAGGACTTACAGGGCATTACCACACATTCTCAGGGGCATTTTTGTCCATCTGAAAAGAGGGAGATCCAAAATCGTTGAGCCAGATTGAGTCACGGCATTCAGATGCTCATCCGATGGGCTATAAAATTGCGGGCTATGGTGTTCTTCACCCATCGCGTCAAGATGCTTCTGCGAGCTTCGGGATTGGCTGGAAGCAGATTATAAATATGTTCCGTGCCGCATGAAGGTGAGACCATGATTCTATGAAGCAGGCGTATAAAGTAATGACGTCCAAGATCCAAATCTGACGGCCCTAACATGCGCCGAGATCTAATGGACGGGATGAAGCCGATCGTAAGGCCCAGCTTCATTCCCGCTTTATTTGTCGCATCCAATGGCCATCTATTCAAGATACTCTCTCCACCAATCGTAGATCGACAACGTTGTACGGTGGGACAGTGGCGGCAGAGCTAGTGTGTGTCGCGGCGCATTGTATGAAGCTCTAAAGATTCTTTTTCAAATGATCTGAGTGGCCGAACTTTGATCGGCCATATCTTGGCCGTCTAAGCTCCGATTTGAGTGATTCAAATTCATACCTTCTTCATTTTCGAAGGTGAATCTATTGGAGCAACTTTGAAGGTTTGAAGGTGTGAGAAAACTAGGTTTTTGCTGAAAAACCTTTGTTGGAGATTCTTGGAGTTGATATTTGGTTTCCACCTTCTCCCTACTGTCATCAATGTCTCAATAAGGCTAAGGGAAATTGTTGTGAGCCTCCATTAAGCCCCCATAGAAGCTTTGGTGAGACGAAATGGCATGAGTGGTCATTAGAAGTGGTGAACAAGCTCATTAGAGTGTTCCACAGAAGGAGTGATTATGCCGGGAAGGTAATCTATCTCTCAAACCCTCATTATGATGTATGTGCTTAGTGTGAAGGGTTTGTAATCAAAATATTCATGTTGTTTTTGGTTTACTGGGTTGGGGCTTAGCAGACTTGTGGGTTGTAGCTCATATTCGAGTTGTAGCTTGTCTTATCCTGGTGGTGTGACACCTCGCTGTTGTAACAGTTGAACTCCACCTGTTATAGTTGCATATTGGGTATAATACAAAACCCTGGTTAAGGTATTACCCCGTGGACTAGCCATCACAGTGCGTGATTGGTGAACCATGTTACATCTTGTGTTGTGAATGTATATGTGGATGCCTATGTGTGTGGAATAAAAGTCCGTGTGCTGCAGGTCTGGGTGTACACACTTGGCAGACCAAGCCCCTGGTAGGGCTGCAACAGGGTCGGGTTGGACTGGGTTTTTCAAAACCCTAACCCAGCCCAAGCTTGTCAGGGTTAGAAAATGTACAACCCTAATCTTGATCCTGGGAGGGTTGGGCCTAACCCTAACCTACCTTGATTGACCCTGACAGGGTTGGGTTGGGCCTGGTTAACCCTGATTAACCCTGATTTAGGGTTGGATTGACCCTGATTGGCCCTGAAATATATAAGAAAACATACATATAACTATTATAATTTAAAGATATAACAAACACAATTTTATATATATATATATATATATATATATATATATATATATATATATATATATATATATATATATATATATATATATATATATATATATATATATATAGGGTTAGGCCAGGTCGGGCTCAACTCAGGGGGTCAACCCTAATCCAACCTAATACTGCCAGGGTTGATCAAAATTTGAGCCCTAACTCAATCCTACTAGGGTTTGGGTCGGGTTCAACCCTGTCAGGGTTCAGGGCGGGTTTGGGCAGGTTCGGGTTGTTAGGGTAAAACATGCACCCCTAGCCCCTGATATGGATACCTGTGGATGTGTGGTTAGTGTGTACATGAAATGTGTTTGAGAAACTGGTTGTGAGAAAAATCCGTCTGACAGCTTAAGGCAGCACACAACGAACAACAGTTTTTGACAGCAGTGACTAAAGCAGTAAGCTAGTTCATCTCAATGGAATTGTTTTAGTGGAAATTGATTCACCCCCTCTTAGTGAATACCCGGGATTGACATTCTCTTTCACATTTTTCACTCTTGATGGGGAAAAACTCTCCATTAGTTCGCTTTAGGTGTTACTTTAGTACATGTCATCCGATTCATGAAATTGCAACATACTTTCCACTTTCCAGAGACAACCTTTTGAGGCGGCTTGACTTTCGTTACTCAGTGCTCATTCGCATTATTTATTATTTGGTGTTTGATTCCTCTGAGGTTTGCTTCTATACAGTTGGCAAGAATGATCCAATAATAGCCGTGAACTGTGACAGGTAAAATGTCTAAATTGAAATAGGCGAAAGAGTTTCATAAAAAGTTCATGTATCTTGAACGGTCAATATTTCAGTCATTCTTGCCTGTTAACGTGGGATGTAAGGGTTATCCTCCACCAAGTGTTCTGGAGGATTCACTAAGCTTTCAGATACAATCTAGCACTTCTGCATGTTACATATTCCCATTGGTAGTGGAAGATCCTCTTTCCAGTTACTATAGTCAACACAGAATCGATTCCCAATTTGATGGACATTTTATTCGTTTTACAGTCACATCATTGGACCCATCTGTATAAGACTCAGCATCATGTGTTTGTCTAAAAGAAATATATGAAATGAAACCCACTGGATACTTTTTCAATGTTGGGTGTTAGGTGCAAATCTCATCCTAGAGAGAGACTAATAAGTGCCTAATCTCCTGTAGAGCTTGTAAAGCTCAAGGAACATGACTATGTTCAGATGGTTGCTTTCTTTATCACTAATCTCCCTTTTCTTGTTCACTGAATTCATTGCAATCTCAGCTCATGGAGTTGCCTTCATTCCATTGCGGCATAGAAATTTTAGTGTCCGTGCCCAACTGGGAAAAAAAGGTACAAACTTGAAGTCATTGGTTACTGTAGTTGCAGGATCAGACCGAGGGGGAGCAAAGGCTTTACAAGCAGGCAGGAAACTTCGAATTTACATGAAGAGAAGAGGAGGAAGACTACCAGGCATGGTACCGGCAGCTCGGACCAGACACTCCTTTGCATTTAGAACGTCTGTATCTTCTCTTCATGTGTATTGCCTTATTGGTTCTTTCATTTTGATTCATGTCTTTTTACGTTAAATTGTGTTTCTGTGATTATTCTACGATTATGGGTTCTGGCTTGTAATGGTTTTGTGGCTATGACTATTCCACTTAGATTTTTGTTGTTTTCTCTCTCTCTCTCTCTCTCTCTCGCTCTGGGGGGTGGGATTGAGAAGGAACTCTGTACAAGTTTTTTCCCATGTTCTTATTAAGCCACATCAATACCGGGACCATCAAATGATTTATGGGTCAGAGGAATGATGCCGTGTAAATTATGGAAGAAACGAGTGGAGTTCCTGGACTTGGTTGGGTGTGGAGTACTGAGGGTCCTGATAGAAAACGTGAAACAGAAGAGTCTTGAGTTTCTTAGAAATTCTTGTTTTACAGAACATCGGAATACCATATCTTTGATGGAAAAAAAATCCTTTGTAGTGACTGCCGCTGGTAGTAAGGATCCTGACCATTTATGGTGCATCCACATGTGTCTCGATATATAATGAACAGCCAAAATCTCACTGGGTAGTTACTACAGAGAATCCTAGAGTAGAAGAATTCTAGAGTGTTCTTCTCATACTAGTATATAGAACATACCACATGTGCGGATGAGAGTTATCTTACAGGAGTCTAGAAAGCCTGAAGCTGTTACAAACGTAGAGTAAAAGACTTAACCTATAAAATTGTCATACAGTAAAGTTGATGTTGTAATCTATCTATTCTTGATCAGAATCGTCTGGACTTGGGCCAGTGCTGGACTTGCTTGCTGTCTTCTTTAATAAGTAGACAAAAAGTTTGAGGCCAGCAACCTATAATAGAAAAAGATCAAATACTCATTTGTTTCCTTGTAAGTGTAATGAATCCTTTATTGCTAGTATGATCTAAGGCCATGACATACTCTCTTAAAACCTGGGGTGCACACCACATGGATCATGGCCGCCTCATTGTAGACCTTCTTCATATTATTGTTAGTATGCTCTTGTTTTGCTCGGTCTTGTCTCGTAGGGCCTACGATTTTGTCCGGATCTCATCTTAGTACCCCTTTTCTTTTCTTTCTGTCTATGAACTAATATGAGGCATGGCCAAGGAATGAAGGGCCAATGGTCCATGGTTTTTGTCTCTGTTAAATTATTATTGTTTGGCATGTTATATTGCTGTACACTGTAAGCAAAAATGGATGGAACAAATTTTCCGTGATCAATGATGTCTTTACCTTGGGTTTCAGCGGGCTTAGATGTAGATTGGAATTTAAGAACAGTTAAGAGGGTGGTTGTCTTGTAGTTGGCATGTCTTCTGTGCTTTGGTGTTGAGTCTTTGTAATGAGAAAAGCTCACTCATCCTCAAGAAGTCCTTGTAATGTAGTGGTTCCATCTTCATCAATTTCTCGGGCCCCACTGGGCATCCAATCATCTAGTCTCGTCCCGATCACCATTGTGATGGGCCCACCTCGGCACGCAAAGGAATGACAAAATTGCTTTAAGCTTATGTGGCTTACATATAGGCACCTATCGACCCACTGTATCTAAATCTTCTCCTTCCAGAGGAGGAGAAGGGGTGGCCCCGTTAGATGATCGATATCTGGGCTGCTCAGCTTGTTGACTCGAATGGAGAACTTGGATTCATCGAAACCCCAGATATCGACCATCTAACAAGACGCCTCCTCTCCTCTCTAACTTTTGGGAGGGGAGGATGTGAATCCCCGATCCACCACCAACAATTCCCATTTACACTTTAATTCAGTCCTTGTCCCGCTGAAAACGATCTACCCCTACCAATATTACTTCCTCTTTCCTAAAATATATTCGAATTTCCTTCAAGGTTTCATTCATATTAGATGGAAACACGTACTGGTAGCCCAACTGGGTGGGCAATCTCAAACTGGTGTAAGTTCTAGGATTTCCATTGATGCAACTTCATTGCAAGAGGGCATGATGAGTTGTCATCCTGCAGGGAGGTTTTGTCCAATAACCACCATGGAGTCATGGACCACAGACGCTTCATTAATTGACCATTGATAATGGACCATGCCTGACTTCCCAGGCTTCAGTTCTGTGGCTTAAACGAAAACACGTACTGATAACTGATAATCCCATTTCCCCAATCATTTTCATGATTTGATCCACATACGTATACTTCCATACCTTTTCAAGCCTTATACTTTTTCTGAAATGGTCATGACTAGATTTCTATCGGCTTTCTTTTTCATCTGTCCTCTTCTCTTCACGTCTCCTCAATACCTTCGCTTTAGATGGTGTGATCAAACCGAAGAATAGAGATTTTGGTGAACTTGTTCAGTTGGGTAGGCAGCCTTCTTGAGCTTATCTTGCTGCAGCTTCAGAGCTGAATAGTGGCCGTTTGATCCATGCCGGTAGAGTTGGCATCCACCAGAAGAGAGTTAAGTCATTCAGGGGAGGCGGCAGCAGTGGAGGGGGCAGTCAATCGATCGACACGGAGTCATACGAGCAAGTCGGATGCATGCATGGCTTCAATCTCCTTACTCCATTTGTATTCTAGTACCGTAGCATGTTTAGTTTCTCTTAGTTTTTTGTCATGAAATTCCTTGATCCATCCTTATTAGAGACCATACTGGGTTGTGGAATTGATTCTTCTCAATTTATCAAAACTTATCCCATTTCCTTAGTAGTTTTGTGAGACGTTTGAATCATATCTTTGTTATTTGGGATAATGTTAGGATCCCATATTGGAATCCCATATTTACCAAATATGGTTCTTAAGTTTTGGGGTTCTCCCACCTAATAGACTAGTCTTTTGGGGGAGGGGAGGGTATTGTTGTTTAGAACTACAATTGGAAGGAAAATGTTTGTCTCCTCTCGTCCAGTGTATTGATGTATGGTTATGTTGTCCAATTCGTCCAGCCATGATTCACTTATTAGAATTTATCAGGCACACATACTGATATATTGATATGCATACCAAATAAACTCCACCCATTAAATCATGATTACACGTGTCTAACAAGAAAAGAAGATATGATGAGTACTCACTTGTATGCATGTTAGCGGAGAAAAGAAGAGAAGGAGAAGTGACGGTCTAGGTTAGATACGCAGAGGTGCCGATCAATATATAGAGAAAGGAAGTAGTCTACATATTTTTTGAATCAGGTTTCACTTGGTGGTGGAATGAAGAAAGTTCTAAGCACTTTTCTCTTAGTATACAGGAGCATCTAATCGTCCACTGGAGCATCTAATCGTGAATTCCAATGGTGAGGAATTCGAATATAACCACACCTTCAACTTTTCCCATTGTTTGGGGGCCGGTTTTTTTTTTTCTTATTTTTAGATATAAATTAATGCATTCTGAATTTGTATATGGTGCATGGATCGTTCATATCTAATGGATTTCACACTTTAGAAGTGAGTCTCGCATACATCAATGCTAATAGAATCCCATAGAAAATACATATATATCCAGCTGATCCAAGTTCATCATAAAATCATGAGCAACACATGTATTAAATCTATGTATTCGAATGTCGGAACCCACATGTGATGGGTCTGTAATATATATATATATATATATATATATATATATATATATATATGACAAGTGGAAACACGTGGTCAGGGATAAGTTTCCATTATTGGTGAGGCTCGGTAGCACAAAGACCATACTCTATCGAGTCTGGATCACTTGCAGTACTAGAAATCCACAATATCATGCATCTTCAACTACACCCAGCGCAATATCAAGTTATTAGGGACTGGGTAATGGAAACCGTTGGAGCAAGGTTTAACTCTTAACTAATCAATGGCTGTTCTCAAATACTCGTCATCCATCCAAATCAAGGCATCATGGATCTTAAGGTACGTTAGCGTATTGTTGATGAGATCGCCAGATATCGAAATCGGTGTGACCGGGAAGGTGACGTTGCCAACGTAACCTTGTGGAAGTGGGAGGACGCAATCTGGACCGTCCATCGATAAAGATGTTCAACTTGGTCTACTGATCATCATGGAGTCCACTTGCCTTGCTTGAACTGTGCCACAAGTGTCCAGTCAGAATCTCGTAGGAGCTGTAATTGGAGCGAGCTCTTCTGTAGCAAGCTAAAGTGCAACATTGAGCGTTGCATGCATTGGATGGATGCCAAGTGGATGTGCTCGCATCGGACGCTTCAGTTTGAGAAAAAAAACAAAATAGTCTGATAGGTAGAGAAACATTGGAAAAAGATGCCGTACTCTCCTTCGTTATGCTATTAAAGCCAGAGACGGTTAGAGAGAAGCTGAGAAAACAAGGAATCAAGGGACTCTGGAGATATCACTGTACACGACTACATATCTATTCTCCTCCCATATCTTGAACATTGGAGAAAGGGTTTTCGGAAGGTTGGAGATATTACTGCAAACGATGGAGCAACCATCATCAAATGCGTTTCACTATCAACCGGCGTAATCGCAGAAGAACGTTTTCGGGAAGTTCTCATCCAGGGCATTGCATAAGGAAAGAGAAGATTTTTTTTTTTTTTTCCAATGTTTCTCTACCTATCAGCCTATCTTGCGTTTTCTTAAAATAGAACGTCGGATGCGAGTTCGTCGACTTGGCATCCATCTAAGGGATGCAGCACTCAATGTAACACTTTAACTCGCTACAGACGAGCTCGCTCCGCTGTAATTGACTGTATTACCGGTTTTCCCATACAAGCTCGTCTCCGCTGTAATTGAATGTATTACCGGTTTTCCCATACAATTACTTTACTAGCTTGGTACAATTTTGATACATTTTCTAATTAGTATGAAATACAATTTTTATCAGATGCAAAATACAGTTTCTATCCGGTATAAAATACAATTCTAATTCTGTACAAGGTACGGTTCTAATTCAGCTCCAAATATAGTTCTATTGCAATGTGAACCAGTAAAATAGATGTGTGACAGTGTGAATGTGTGATCTAGTATTTAAACAGCATACAACTAGTATACAAATTGATATATAAAGAATATGCAAATTGGTATCCAAATGATATGTACTATTGGTATATTGTTTTAAACCATTACCGTATCAGATAAAAAATGGGACCAAATCTTGAACCATTACCATACCGGGAAAAAACAGTATACCAATATAAGTATAAATGATACGGTATCAGTTTTGGAATCAAATTAACACCCTTACCCTTGGCTGACTTCTCTACTTATATACACTGCCAATGTCGTCCTTTTTATTAGAAGAGGGGAGAGGTTAATCCAGGATTTAGCAAAGACTTATATTACCTGCAACTAGAGGAGAGGATCCGAAGGGATGTCGTCGGTGTAATCGTAACCAGGTACAGTCGGTGGAAGCCTCTTGAGTTCCATAGTTGGTGCAAAATCTTCTAAATCATCTATGCCAGAGCTGGTCTGATCACCTACCGCAAACAATACATATTCTCTGATGCAGTACTTGATCTCTACAGTCATCAGCCTTGTCTTTCCTCCGAATCCCAAAGAGCTGATAGAATAGTACAAGCGTCTTGCTCAAGGCCTCCTTCAAACACCAACGTCGAAGAAGTCAGAAGACCCGTTCCCAAAGATCGTTGTTGTTTATCCAAGGCGCATCTTTCGTGAATATTGCACTGGAAGCACCGTTTTGACATAAAATCTTAGGCAAGATTTTACATGTAATATTTTATAAGTAAAAAAAAAAAAAATCAATATGTGAAGAAACAGATTTAACGTTGAAATCCTTCAATGAATTTGAGAGGGCTAACTCTAGAGCAACTCACCACTTGACCGCTGATATGGCCAATCTCCACATGACATGGTTTGGCCATACACAATATTGGTGCTTCAAAGCTATCTCATAATCTCAACCTTGTTGATATGTTGCATGTTCCTCAAATTACAAAGAACTTGCTTTTTTGTCGATCGCTTTACTAAAGATATTGATGTGGTTTTTAAGTTTCACCCCAATTTTTGTTATGTAAAGGATCTGATCAAGGGGAAGGTACTCCTCTGAGGTACCCTCTATCCAAACCATAGCATTTGTGTTGCAGCAACATAATTTACCTACCCATCGAGAAGATCGTCTTCCTTCAATTTTTACTTCGTGTCAACTCGGTAAAAGTCACAAATTGCCATTTTCTATTAATCAAAAGAGAGCAAACAAGGCCTTCGAGATTGTGCACTCCGATATTTCGGGATCTACTCCAGTCACCTCTATTAATGGTTTTTGATATTACCTTTCTTTAGTTGATGATTTTAATCGATTTACATGGCTATTTCCAATGAATCATAGATCTAAAGCATTTGACATTTTTAATGCCTTTCACAAACAAATAAAGGTTTTATTTGATTCTACAATCAAGAGTTTTCATTCTGATGGAGCTGCTGAATATAAGAAGTTTGACTCTTATTTTCAAAAGAAAGGTATCACACATTAGTATTCTTGCCCTCATACTCCAGAGCAAAATGGACTGGCGGAGCGTAAACATCGACATGTGGTGGCAACCTGTCTTACCTTGTTTTCAAAGGCTGAAATTCCAAATAGCTTCTGGGATACAGCCTTCGCCACGATTGTATATCTCAGCTCAGTATCATCTGATCCTGTTTATGCCAAAGTGTGTAGGCAGGATTCATAGTAGGAGTGGAGGGGATAGTAGTGGAACCAGTATTTGGAGTCGTAGGTAGGTACCTTTCCGAAGGAGAAAATTCTCTGGTGACGTAACCATGAAGATTGTGGGCACATAATATCAAGAAATTGAGACTTCCACAAGATGTAATTGTTGTGATCCAGTTTAATGGGAGATATTGGATGATATTAGTAGGCGAGACAATATTAGGAGAGGGATCAACCATGACAGTAGTGGTGGTGGAAGAGGAGGTCATTAAGAAAATTGAGAGAAATAGAAGAGAAGACACTAGTCGTATGGCTTTCATACCATGAAGAAACAGATTTAACGTTGAAATCCCTAAATGAATTTAAGAGGGTTACCTCTTTGTATTATATAGACTTTTGGATGTACAATTATTTCAAATTCAAATAACAAATAACAAATAACAAATAACAAATGTACAAGATATCAAGGCAAGATTTTTGGAAACGAAAATCCAAGATTTGTGACTTTATTTTGAATTTGAATTTTGAATTTTGGTTGATTTGTAATTCTCTATTTTGAATTTGAATCTTAGTTGGTGAGAACCGATTTTGTGTTTGAAACAAACTCAAACATTGGATGCTGAGGTGTCAAAATACAATATTTATTTTCAAGGAATAAATTATAGCGATCTCTAAAAGGAGATGAAAAAAGGAGATAGAAAATATTACACATAAAATTTTACCTCAAAAACAAACGAAGCAATACTCGACACCTTCACCACTACTTTCATATTGATCTGGTTGTTTGCCCCATTTTTTTTTTTTTTTTTTCCGATTATAGTTGAAAACTCACTGGAAGGGTACAGCCTGTGTGCACGGTAGCGTAGAGTACGATTAAAAGAGAAGTGTAGAGATTTTGATAGTCTAGTGTGTACGTTAGCGTAGAGTACAAGAAAAACATCCATGTTTTAACAGTAAGGTTCAGCAACAAGCACAAGAGCTTCACGTGGTGGTTACTCTCAGTAAACCGGAGCATCTAATCGTCAACATATAATCTTCACTTCGATCACTAGGGAATAAAAAAATATCTGATCAAACGTTCACCTTCTCAGAGTGCTGCAACTTTTCTTTTTAGGTTTTAGGTGAAGATATAATAATCATTAATGCCTATTGAATTCATTTCTTTCGAAATGTACACGCCATCGGTAAATGGGGCAGTATGGAAAATAGACCTTAATTAGTGATAATAATAATTTATTAATTTATTGAGTTATTTATTTATTTATTTATTTATCATTTGTCTATCCTTTTTGTTACATTTACGAAAACACCTTTTGTAAGAGTATAGTTTGATCGAGCCTACTGAATGAACCAAATATATATGTAAATTGAATTAAATCTTGGTTTAAATCAAACAAATACGATATTAAAATAAAAACTTAAAACGTTATCTCTTACTCTTTTTCATTTCTTGAGTCTTTCATTCGTTCTTTTCATCCTCATCTTTGTCTACCTATGTGATCACATACGTACCAAATAAGAACCTTTTACAATCCTACAAGAATATATCTAATCTACAACATAAAAATAAGAAAAAATTACATGTATTACCTCTATAATTTGGACTAATTACACCTATCATCTATTAATTTTTGATAATATCACATACCATTCTTAATACCCAAAACGTATAACATAGAGGCCCAGTTCATTAACAGATCTCCATGAAATGATGAGATCTCCATGAAATGATGATGTCAGCTGACACAAACAAATTCACGGATAATATTGCTCTTAATATAAGTTAAAATGTCTTTTTTACTCTTAATGTATTTATCTTATCCATTTCTTCCAAATTCCCCAGATTCTTCACCACCAAGAGAGCTTTGGATGAAAATCTCCCAACTTAATAAAGGTTTACATCTGAAGCCAATTCCAATGAGATTCTAGCAAACTTCTAGAGTAGTTTCTCCCCCCTTGACTCTTTTACTTATCTTTCAATTTGGGTTCTTAAATCTTGAGTTTTCTTCTTGAATGTGCTTCTCGGTTGAACTTTTGATCTGGGTTTCTCACCAAGAAAAAGAGATCGACGTGAGATTTAAACGTGATTCCAATAATGTTTTTAACTATTTCAGATGCTCACTAGAAATTTCTATTCATTTCTATTTTAAGGAACTCCAAGTTGAGAGGAGAGAGAGCAATAGAGAGTAATGATTCTGGATCCTTTCAGAACACGATGCTCAGTTGGAACCAGAATCTTAGCACTTGCCCCTTCCCCATCCCTCCTCCCCCCTCCCCCCTCCCCCCTCCCCCCTTCCCCGCCGCTTTGGCAATCCCTTGCCCCTCCTACTCTCTCTCTCTCTCTCTCTCTCTGCGCCTCTCTCTCCCCTACTCCCCAGTACCCCCTCGCCGTTACCTGCTGCACCCCCTGCGCCCTGCCCTACTGGCCCTATTTTCCCAAATTCTTGATATACCTCTCTCTCTCTCTCTCTCCACACACCTAGCTTTGGTTGTCGCAATCTCTTATTTCCTTTGACTATCAGATACACCTCTAGTTCTCAAATTCCTAGGGTATAGCTCTCTAGTTTTTCTCAAATTCCCGAATTGGCAGATTATGATTCCAAATTCACAGCATATGGGTATTAGGATTTGAACAAGCAAATAAGAAGAGAACACAAAAATTTAACGTGGTTCATCACCCCATCGAGGGATGCTTACGTCCACCAGAGTAAAAAATGACTTTCTTCATTCCCAAGAACAGTCTACAGAATTCTTTCCTGACAGGCTTATCTCATCTGTCAGTCTTACAATCCTCCAGCTCTCCACTGTCAGAGGAGAATCCTTGACAACCCTTACAGTCTTACCTAGGTTTTTCCATATAGAAACAATTTATAGACAAACCTAGAAACCCTAATCCCCCATAATTACAAGTTTATCCCAGTATATGTAATAGATTCATACCCTAATACAAGTACTACCCTTATAATTGCATAGATCCCACAGAATACAAGACACCAACCTAACAAATCTCTATCTGGTTTGAATTCTACAAATCACCTTGAAGAAAATCTGTTGATGTTGATTATGAAAATTTGTCTCTCCCAAACCGTTACACCCAAACCAGCATAGCCCACACCCCGTTCAGATGTCCCGTACAGCTCACCACCATACAATATGAAGTGACTCCATCTCTCCCACTGCTGTAGCATCATCGAAAAGATCACCGTCACTCACAGTCCTCCTGCAACTGCAGTTGCACCTGGAACCAGAGTCTCTCACCTCCACACCTCCAATGCAGACCTTGAGATCCGACTCCTCATCCTAGCCCTCTGCAACTCCAATTGCACCTGGAACCCAAACCACTCACCTCTGCACCTCCAATGCAGACTTAGAGATCCGATTCCTTGTCCTAGCCTGCCAGTCATCCTTTACCCTGCGGTGTGGCATAAATTGGTTATTATGCGCACCGTGTCGGGATTTAACCCCACTTTAAATCCCAGGAAAAACTTTCCTGATCCGACCAGATCCACCATTGTAAACAGTCACTGACGGCACTCCCAACACAGTGATCTCATTTGTATGTCTCACTGGTTCCTGTCCAGCATCAATACCTGTAGTAAAAATTCTAGGTTCCCTAGATGGAAACCTGAGATTTCTTCCCGTACCTACAGATCGCAATCCTCCACCTGTCACCACATGTGATAATCGATCACCATCGATGCCTCCTCCATCGTTGCCTCCAATAGAGTCCATTGCCGGCAACTCTACTCCAAGCATCAATAACTTCCGCACGTTCGCACCGTGCACGAAACCTAGATCCCATATGTGATAACATCGGATGCAGATTCGCCGCCATTGAACACTTCCCGACACCTTTTTTTTTTTTTTTTCTCTCTGGAAGGCAACGATACTTCCAGATCAGGTTTTTTTTTTCTTTTAATCTCCAACCTTAACCCGTTTACCGTGGAAACTAAGAAAGGATTAAAAAAAAACACCAAAAAAAAACCTAAGCAAATGAAACGCTTCTTCTACTTCCTTTTTTTTTTTTTTTTTTTTTTTTTTTAAATGATTACCTTTAAACAAATACAGAATTGAAAAAAAAAAAAAAAAACGAATAAACGCAACCCCTTTTTCTTTCTCTTACGATTTTGAATTTTTTTTTCCTATTTCCGATTTCAGCAAAAAAAGAGAAAAAAATCAATAATCGTATCTTTTTTTTTTTTTTTTCTTCTTCTTCTTCATACCGCGTACCTCTTTAGTTCTTCGAGAACCTAGCTCTGATTCCACTTGTTAGGATTGAAACACGCAAACAAGAAGAAAACACAAAGATTTAATGTGGTTCAGTACCTTATCGAAGGATGCTTACGTTCACCAGAGAAAAAAAAATAACTTTTTTCATTTCCAAGAACAATCTATAGAATTCTCTCCTGATAGGCTTATCTCATCTGTCAGCCTTTACAATCCTCCAGCTCTCCACTGTCAGAGGAGAATCATCTGACAGCTTTTATAGCCTTACCTAGGTTTTTCCACACATAAACAATTTATAGGAAAACCTAGAAACCCTAATCTCCCACAATTATAAGTTTGCCCTCATATATGTAATAGACTCATACCTTAATACAAGTACTATCATTATAATTATGTGAATCTCATGACAAACAAAGTTTTGGTTTGAAAAAGAATAATGAGGATAGTGGCAAACAGGTACAATTGCATGAAGAATTTTTTTTTTTTTTTTTTTTTTTTTTTTTTTTTTGTGGGGTGAGTGGGGGGAATTCTTGTAGGATTTATAACCTGTTATTGCACTTCATTAATTGTTGAAAACATTTAGAAAATTTAGTTGGAAATTGTTGCCCAATTATATTATTACATTCAAATAAATAACATCTTGAAGTAGTCCTGCTTTTCCATGAGTAATGATAACAAATTCTAAATTTTGTTTTTATTCTTTTCAATTTCCCATAGGATCCGTTTGTTTTGAAATAAAATTTTACTTCAAAATTTTAAATTAAAACAAACAAACTTTATAATCAAAAGAACCATTAGGATTAAAAATGTATTTGTATTGAAATCATGGAAGGTATTAAGAAGTTTATGACCTCAAAAGGAGAAGAGAAATAGTGGAGCTTCCACAAAAAATAATTAAATAAATAAATAAAAATAAAATTAAAAAACCCATCAATCCATCCATTAAAATGTGGGCTTCAAAAAATGAAAATAAAAGACAAAAATTCCCAGGTCCATCTAACCGACAATCTTCTTGAAATTTTATTTTATTAATCTGAATTTTTTTAATTTTCCATACACTCAAACAGAATCATAATGAGTAAAGACATAATTTTATTAGGATCATGAGAAGTATCAAGAAAATTGTGATCTCAAAGCGAGAAGAGAAATATTGAAATTTCCAAGTCGGTAGGAAGTTTCTATTCATTCCCATTATTTTATAGAAGATCGGCCGGGACTTGTTTACTAAAACTCATACAGAATCTTCTGGAAGACTTTCATATGGGCAGATTTCAAACACGCGGCTAGGGACATGCTTCCATCATTGGTGGGGTTAGGTAGCACGTAGACTATCCCCTCAATGATCCCAACTGGGCCCACATAGATGGGCCGGCCCCACCCGAAATCCACATCATGCGCCTTCAATTGCGCCCAGCTTAAGACTAAGATATTCGGGGAGGTAAAGAAAACCGTCGGAACTGAGTTTAACTCCAAGTAATCAATGGCTGATCTCAAATACTCATCATCCATCCGAATCAAGGCGTCATGGATCTTCCTCACAGCGTATGTTAGCGGATTGTTGATGAGATCGCCGGATAGTAAAATTGGTGTGGCAGCGAAAATGACGTTGCCGACGTAATTAGGTGGAAGTGGAGGACGCAATTTGGACCGTCCATCGACAGCCATATACAACTTCGTCTCCTGATCATCTGGGAGGCCACGTGCCTTGCATGAACAGCGCCAAATGTGTCCAGTCATAACCTCATAGGAGCTGTAATTCACAATGTTGCCTCCCTCATCCTTCTCTCCCGACTTGGCCTTGGCCTTGAGGATATTGAGCTGCTCACGGGTGATCTTTAACATGGCGACTGTGGTGGTGTCAGGATCCTCTTGGGATTTTGTGGTTTGTTGAGGGATTTTCATAGAAGGAGGGAGATGATACTCAATGTGTTCGAACGTGGGACTTGGTGGGTCCCTTGCACGTAGGATTGTTCTGTCGACGAAGGGTGGGATGCCATGGTCAAGCCCACGTACCATTCCACACCACGTTTTGATGAAGTACATAGCTGTTGTTCCATCCGCCATATAGTGGTGTGTTGCCATACCTATAGAGACCCCACCGCAATTGAAACGTGTCACCTGTTAATTGATATATAAGAATATAATTAGGGATGTGAAATTTTCAGTTATTTTAAGTAATTAGATAATTTATTTAAAAAAAAAGAAAAAAGAAAAAAAAGACAAGATATATCATGAGAAGATGAAACCAAAAAAGAAGGAACAAATCCTGATAAGAGGACTAGAAAAGAAAATACAAGAGATAAGAGGGAACAAATCCTCTCTTGATGTTCATTCTTTTCAATCTTAATTTAGTAGTTGGAGTTCTTCTAATACATATATCGATGTATTGATATATACACGAAGTGAATTCCAACCATTGAATCATGGATTGAGTACTCCCTTTGCCTAAAGGAGATAATCCAAAGTTCTTGTAGATATCACTTAGAAGAGATATATTCATTTCTGGTCGAGGCCACTTTTAATATGATGGAATGGGGATTCAAATCGTCTCATCCCTGAGATTCGGGAGGCGTGGCGGCGACTCCACTGGATGGTCGCCATGTGGAAGTCGGATGAATCCGACCCCTCCGTTCGAGCCGACAAGCCGAGCCGACAAGAGAGTGTCGGCTCGAACGGAGGGGTCGGATTTATCCGACCTCCACATGATGACCATCCAATGGAGTCGCCGCCACGCCTCCCGAATCTCAGGGATAAGACGATTCGGATCCGATGGAATGGGATAGTGCTACTGATTTGTGGTCCTAGTTGTTTTTGTCGTCTTTCAGAGAGTTTTCACTTTCAATTCACTTCAATAAAAAAATATCATAAAAAAACACCCTCAGTTATAGGTATCAATTCTAATCCGGAACTAAGAAATCGAACTGAAATCAACAAATAAAAAACCGATCCAAATTTAATCGAAATTTGTTGATTTAGTTCTGGATTTACCCATAATTTAGCGGTTCAGTTGTGGTTTATAATCGTTAAAGCGTTGGTTAACTTGTAATAAACCTGTTTAATAAAACTCGGAGGAAACCAAGTAAAATTAGTTAGAAAATCAATTAAAACTACATGTATAATATTTTACTACTAACTTCATAGACCGGTTGGCATCCCATATTTGCAATGAGAAAAGGGGAGAGGTCAGTGCAGGATTTATAAAAGATTCATATTACCTGCAACAAGAGGAGAGGATCGGAAGTGATGTCTCTGTTATAATCGATACCGGGGATAGGTGGGAAAAGCCTCTTGAGTTCCATGGACGTTGGGGTAAAATCCCCTAAATCATCTATATTGGAATTGGTCTTAGCCACCACAAACAACGCACCATCTCCATTACAGTTGATTTCTAGATGGTCATCAGTCTCGTTTTTCCTCATCCTCCCTGCCATCTGATAGAACGGCACAAGCACCTTACAGAGGGCTTCCTTCAAGATGCTAGTGTCGAAGAAGTCAGAAGACCCATTTGGTCTATAAAAGTAAATGCACAATACATACATGTTTGCTACCCAATGATCGACATTGTTCATCCAGAGACACACATTTGGTGTATCTTGCGTTGGCTGCACCATAGTCGACTCCTTCACCTCTATTTCCATCTTGTTACCTGTAACAACAAAAGAAGAAAGATCAATCATTGGGTTCTTTGCTTTTCCAGGAAGTAGAGTTGAAAGCTCTTTTTCTTTTTTTGGGGTTGGTTAGAACTACAATTGGAAGGAAAAGTTTGTCTCCTCTCGTCCAGTGTATTGATATACGTTCATGTTGTCTATTTCATTCGGCCGTGATTCAACAACTAGAATTTATCAGACGTACGTATATACTGATGTATTAATATGCACACTAAATAAGCTTTTTCCATTGAATCACGATTGAATGACAAGAGAATATATGAATACTCATATGTATGTATGCAAAAAAATAGAAAACGAAAAGTGAGAGTCTAGGTTGGATATGTACCCACTTGCTTGTATGTTTATGGAGAAAAATAGAAAAGAGAAGTGAGAATGTAGGTTGAATATGCGGAGGTGCTAATCAATATATACAGAATGAAATAGTTTAAATATTTTGTTAGGTTGGATATGCGGAGGTGCTAATCAATATATACAGAATGAATATACATGTCAAACACATGTATATAAACAATGAATATAAAGACATACCTGTCTGTGAAGAGATTAATTTCCATACGCTCCACGACGCTCCAAGCTTTGATCGAAATCCCTCGGCTACAGTCTTCCACAGCCTCCAGAGGATATCCTAACGTCTCTTGCTAATGGGTGCAGAGAACTGATTAACCGTGGCTGTGGGGACTTTAACCCTGTATTTATAGAATACAGATGTAACCCTAAAACCTTTCCCACAATAGAATTAGGGTTACCAAACCTATCTCATACCGTGTGACGAATCAAACCAAACCGGTTATATCGTGTCAATCAGACTCCCACTGAATTAACTAGTTTAGGTAATTAATTAAGCCCACATAAATCTAACAATCTCCCACTTGGGCTATATTAATTACAAAACTATCGTCAACCAGTGTGGCCACGGAATCCAACACACTAAATCGTCACTAACTTTGAAACATCCATTAAGCTTTCCAATGCGAGCAACAACGAATAATACACCTTAACGTATGGTGTATAAACTTCTGTCAGCCACAACAAAGGTCTACTCAATACATGAATCGCCTGAGATAATGCATGAAAGTAAACTCCCATGCGAGTCCAAACATGATTAAAAAACCTTAATCAAAGTGCCCCAAAACCTTTATGGACAACTTAACATGGTATTTAAATATTTTGAAATTATAATATCATACTTTGGCTAGACACCGTCTTTTTTCTTTGATATTATCATTTCATGGCAAACCGCCTCTAGCTTGGATTAATACCAGACTTTGACTTACCATCATTATTTGTATGGCTGAATACCGCCTCTTATCTTGGCTGAATACTGCCTTATATATCTGGCTGAATACTGTCTTGAAACTTTGGCTAAATACTGCCTTGAAACTTTGGCTAAATACTGCCTCATATCTGTGACATGTCAAACACATAACTATGTATGCAAAATAGCAATAACGTAAATGCTAATGTAAACAAAATCATAGTAACAAAAACTATACCCATCAAACCATGAGTAATATAATCAAACACAGTAAGCAATGTGAAAACACAAGTATAAACATAAAGAATCTCCCACTGATTAAGCATATCTAGAGACTCCCACTGATTCCCAGATCTTTGGCCACTTAAGCCTCTGAAAAAATTATTTGTTTTCAACCATTCTTATATTGGACATACCATCCCTTAAAGACTCCCACTGACAAAACCTTCGTCTGAGAATCTACAATGATATAAAATCTTTTGACATCTTTCTTACTTCAAGAGATTCGATCTCCATTATACTTTGAAATACTAGATTTCATATTAAGAACACAGCTGAACCACTGTCAGAATACATCTCAATAGATTTAGAAGTGGAGTCTATAATCTTCAAATTAGAGAATAAATTTTCACACAAGATATCTTGCTTGTTATCTTTACTTAGAGTTACAAAACCCTATCACCATGACAATGAACCTTGAAGTTGATTTCTTGTCATCAATACAATCATTATAAATTACATCAAAATAGCCTAGAGTGTCACTACTTTTATAAATGAACTTATGATCTTTGGTCCTCTGCATATACCGCATGACCTTCCTTTTCCCCATTGTCCAGTAAGCTATATCAGCATCCAGCTGAAAACATCCTATTACACTCAATGAAAAGGCTATATGAAAAGATTAAAATCTTAAACATATATCAAGCTCTTTACTGCATTATAGATGCTAATACTCAGTATCATTCTTTGCTTACAATTCTGTCAATTTATCTCCTTTACTGATCTTAGCATCCGCAACTTACTAGTTATACATGCATACTGAACCATTCAAAAACACGAACAATATTTATACTTTGAGATAAATCCAGAATTTTTTTTTCTGTCACAAGCAAACTCAATTCCAGGTACAAAGGTACTTGCTCATACAGTTTTACATGTCGAATCCACTCCCACTGACCTATAGATATAAACAATGGTCAATGGCAATCTCAACAAAGTTGAAAGAAGATATAACCTTGTTAAACTTCAAATACCATTATCCGGATATCCGTTTAATCTACAGATTGACTTTATAAGTCTACAGAACATATCTTCTTTATCCTTACCACAGAACCTTGTGATTAAAATATATAAATATTTTCTTTGATAAAAAACGATCTTTACATCTACCTGATGCAACTCCAAAATAAATCTCAAAATTTGAAGTTCTCTTTCTCTTCCCTTTGTGTGATTCTATTTTGCTATAAATCTTACTTTGTAGCAATCAATTCTCCCACTGGAATCACACAATTTGTTGTATATCAATTTTTAACCTATGAGTACACCACTCATTGACAAAAGCATAAATTCTAAGTCTCGTTATTGTTCATAGACAACAACACATCCATTATGATCATTAAACATTCAAGAACAATTTCATTACTAACAACTTGCTCAAAATCATTAAGATCTTCGTTTTTGTCCATCACCAAAAATATCTATTTTAAAGTACAACATGTGATTAGATGAAATCACAGATCTACATGGTCCAGTATATCTCTTCATTGCCTCATCTGGCTTTGCTACTATGGCTGAAGCATCGATCTTAATGAATATTTCTATAATCATTTCATTATACTATGGTAATATTTCTGTTATACCAACTGGTTACTTCACATCCATTTCCATGTGATCTCATCACAGTTCAAGTTTCTTGGGTCTATTTTGACATCCCATAATATAACAACTCAATGTCCTAAAATAATCACTCTCCTACGAGTGTTATAAAATCATGTCAGTTTTACAGTCTCATAACAAGAAGATAACTTAAACTGAAACTGAAACTGAAAACTGACTAACTAGCACTCTATTAATAATATAGACTGCAATATCAATTCTTTCCTTACAGGATCAAATACATTCTTAGGTTTTTGCAAACACTTGCTTAAATTTATCAGGGAATAAACCAGTATCACATGGTCTCCCAAAACTCTCTCATTCAGATCCAATAGTTTCAATTCCTTTAATAAAAGTTTTTTCACCTTAATTTTTATTATTTGGAAAAACAACCATAGACAAAACTGTGATAAGAAGTCCTAGATGAAATCTCGATGTCCACCAAGTCCAATAAATCCTTATTGTGAATAACCTTCACTTACTTTAATCTTGTCATCTTCTCTTTTAAATAATTCTCACATATATACATGTAATAAACCTTGGAAGGAAAATTTCCAAATATTATTGTTTCTAATCTTTCTTTGGACAATAGTCATAAACCCTTATGACCAGGGTGAAAGATTACAATATACAGTTTAACTTCTAAAGATAGAATTAATGTTAAGATTAATGCTTAAGTATCCAATATACTGCACCTTTTTGCTCAGAAGTTTCATAATCCTTATTCCTTTTTCACTTAAGCTGTCCAGCTATATAAATCTTTCTTTTCATGTCCCTTTTGAGTCACTCTACAAGAATTTTATTCTACTTAGATCCATTTTATCTTGTAGTTTTTCAATGTCTAATTCTTTGTCATAAGGTTTCTGACTATTCCATGAAAAATATTTTCTTTCTATGGGTTTTTCTACCCTTTTTACAACTTACCTTTGTCTGGGTATATATTATGCACTATGACATTGGCATTCATATTTTTCTCTTTTCTTTGAACTTTTATCCTTAGTTCTCTTACTTTAAGGTTCACTATATTTTTGAGTACTATAGGTCACCAGGATCTGACTATACAATTCTTGTGAGGAAGTGAAAAGTTTAAAATGTCACTTACATAGGTTTTAATGAACCTACAAATATTCACTTATCCTTGAGCTTATCATTAATACTTAACAGTTCTACCTTGTATTTCCTCACATTTCGAATATCATCTCTTATCATAAAAAACTGACACTGATGGACTTGAGTAATAAAACATTTCTCTGTCCCTTCTTGAAAAATCAAATCTTTCTATGGATTTCTCAGAAAATATTTTTTTTTCAATGTTTCTCATCTGAACATTGTTTTACTTGATCTTAAGGACTAAACACCCTAAGGATCAGAATACAATTTTTCTGTTGAATACATCTAGGTTAAACAATCCTAGACTAGTTTGTAGTTTCCATGCCAATTCATAAAATTGACAGCCAAAGACAGGCATCTTAAGGTATTTAATCATTACATGTCCACAACAATGTAAATAACTGCAAGTCTACGATTAATACCAAATAAAATTAGCTAGCAATAATATATATACATAACATGTGCAAGCTAATTAATATCTTTGAAAAGTAAACCGAACTACACACACATCCTTTGGGACAATATGTGCACTGGTCCTCTCAATATCTGAGCAATAACTGCGAAGAGATAATGACTTTCGAAAATCTCACCACCTTTGGGTAGATGAAGACCCCTAAAGCCACAATCCTTCAACCATGTGCATGAGTTATTTATTTTCTTTGACAACGCCACCTTTGGTGGACAGTGTCATTCTTTGCTGCATCCATAAAAGTGAGAGTTTATGTTAGTGTCATTTTTGTGTGAACACTATATTTTCTTACTATAGTTTGTAAATGCATAAATGCTAGATTTGAGCATATTATGATAGAACTAAGGTTACCACTTTGGTGGTCACACCATAATCCTCACACAATAGTTATAAATCATAATTTGAATAAACTTGGACAATGTCACCTTTGGGTGAACATTATCAAAACTAAAGCATTTACAAATACATATTCTAGAATTTGAACACATCATAATAAAACAAGGTTGCCACTTTGGTAGTCACACCAAGTTCCACCATGATATGAACAAATCCTAAACTGCAGCTTATGTGGGATATTTATTTAACCAAGAATGCTTTAAAATACAATTTTATAAGTCTAAACATTCATATAAACATGCACATTAGCTCAATCAATCAATTTTGTACAATAACTTTAAGAAAAATCAGCAAAAATATTGCAAATCGAGTTCTCATTGGGCATTTTTCTATAATAACATATTTTTCAATGCATCAAAATGTATCAAAATATATATCAGATTGAAGAGCATTAAAAATGGAGTCCAACGAAACAAATTGGAGGTCAATCCGACATTCCTAGCTCCCAGAATCACTGTTTAATGTCCTTTTATCAAAACCAGAACCCAAACAGACCCTTATGAGCCTTACTGGGTCGGTCTGAGTCAATTTGGTTCGGGTTGGTTCGATCCGGTCTGATCAAATCGGTTTAGTTCTCTCAAAACTGAACCGAATATTCCCTTTTTATTCTCCACTTTTTTTTTTATTACTTTGGTCCAGGCCGTACCGCATGGCGTGGGGGCAGACCGAACCACGATCTGGACCAAAGGGTCAACCGCCGGTTTAGCCGGTCCAACCAAATGGCTAAATGGGTTTAAAAAATCTGGGTTTCCGGGGCAAGCCACCGGGTTAAAAATCGGGTTTCCGGGTTATTCATCGGGCCAAAGAAAACGGATTCTCAGGTTAACCCACCGGGGCAAAGTCCGGGTTCGGGTAAACCTATCGGGCTAAAGAACCGGGTTGGATCGGGTCTGGCAGGCTGGACCAGCTCTGGCTGGCCGGTTTGGGCTGGGTGGACTCGGCCCGAGTCTCCAGCTAACCCGTTAGGGTTAGCGATTCGGCACCGAGTTAACCCGGCGATGACTCGGCGCCGTCAGGTTTTTTTTTTTTTTTTCTCCCACCCGCGAGTGGATCTCACTCGCGGATTCCGCCGGCGATTTCCGGGGCATCCAGCGTCCGATATCAGCGATTTTTATATCGCCGACTCCATCTCTTCGAGACCTTTCCAACGGTATATAGCTTGACTTATTTTGTCTGTCGAAAAAATTTTCTTCTTTAGAAAACTCCAATAGATCTGATCGAGATTCGATCCAAAACTTGAGAAAATTTTCTCTTTCAATTTAACCATTAATCATCAGTCTTTATAATCGATCTCCATCGATTCTAGGTCTGTATGGTTGGCTCTGATACCAACTGTTAGAAAATTATAAGTTTAGAGTTTCTAAGAAACCGATTCTCCATCCATAAAGTAGCCCTAGAACACAATAGAGAAACCATAAACAATGAATATAAAGACATACCTGTATGTGAAGAGATTAATTTCCATACACTCCACGACGCTCAAAGCTTTGATCGAAATCCCTCGGCTACAGTCTTCCACAGCCTCCAGAGGATATCCTGACGTCTCTTGCTAATGGGTGCAGAGAACTGATTAACCGTGGCTGTGGGGACTCTAACCCTGTATTTATAGAATACAGATGTAACCCTAAAACCCTTCCCACAATAGAATTAGGGTTACCAAACTTATCTCATATCGTGTGACGAACCAAACCAAACCGGTTATACAGTGTCAATCAGACTCCCACTGAATTAACTAGTTTAGGTAATTAATTAAGCCCACATAAATCTAACAGGATATGTACCCACTTGCTTGTATGTTTATGGAGAAAAATAGAAAAGAGAAGTGAGAATGTAGGTTGGATATGCGGAGGTGCTAATCAATATATACAGAATGAAATAGTTTAAATATTTTGTTTTGTACCAGGTTTGACTTGGTGGTGGAATGAAGAAAGTTCTAAGCACTTTTCTCTTAGTAGGCTGGCGCATCGTCATTTGAAGCATCTACTCGTCAATTAGAATAGTGAGGAATAAAAATATCACCACACCTTCACCTCTTCCCATCGTTTAGGCAGGATTTTTTATTATTATATTTTTCTTTTTAGGATATACCAATCACTAATGCATTCTGAATTTGTATGGTTCTAATGCATTCTGAATTTGTATGGTTCGTATAATTCTATTACTGTTTATATCTAATGGATTTCACACTCAAGAGACGAGTCCCATATCATATCGATGGTAATAGAATTCCATAAAGAGTACATGTACATCTAGATAATCTAAATTCATATATATATATATATATATATATATATATATATTGGTAAAATCCAAACTCATCATAAATCAATGAGAAACACATATATTAAATCTATGTATTCGAACATGGGATCACACACCATACACGTGACGGGTATGTAATCCCCGATTGATACATCTACAATGATTCTCTACCTAAATAACTAGTGGAAACACGTGTAGGGTCCAGGGATAAGTTTCCATTATTGGTGAGACTCGGTTGCCCAAAGACCATTACCATACAGGGGAAAAAAGTATGCCAATATAAGTATAAACGATACGATACCAGTTTTGATATCAAATTGACTCCCTTACCCTAACCCTTGGCTGACTTCTCTACTTACACTGCTAATGACGTCCTTTTAGGGGGAGAGAGTTTAATCCAGTATTTAGCAAAGACTCATATTACCTGCAACAGGAGCAGAGGATCCGAAGTGATGTAGCTGGCATAATCGTCACCGGGGACAGTCGGTAGAAGCCTCTTGAGTTCCATAGACAATGCAAAATCTTTTAAATCATCTATACCAGAGCTGGTCTGATCAGCCACCACAAACAACACACCTTCCCTGTTACAGTACTTGATTTCTACACAGTCATCAGCCTCGTCTTTCCTCCAACTCCTAGACATCTGATAGAACGACACAAGAGCTTCACTAGGTGATTACTCTCAGTAGACCGGAGCATCTAACTGTCACTTCCATCTCTGAGGGATAAAAAAAAATCTCTCATCAAACGTTCACCTCCTCACAGTGTTGCAACCTTCCTTTTAGGTGAAGGATATAATTGTTAGATTTATATGGGCTTAATTAATTATCTAAACTAGTTAATTCAGTGGGAATCTGATTGACATAGTATAACCGATTTGGTTTGATTTGTCACATGGTATAAGATAGGTTTGGTAACCCTAATTCTATTGTGGGAAGGGTTTTAGGGTTACAGTAGTATTCTATAAATACTGGGTTAGAGTCCCCACAGCCACGGTGAATTAGTTCTCTGCATCCATTAGCAAGAAACGTCAGGATATCCTCTGGAGGCTGTGGAAGACTATGACCGAGGGATTCCGATCAAAGCTTGGAGCGACTTTGAGCGTATGGGAATCGATCTCTTCACAGACAGGTATGTCTTTATTTTCATTGTTTACGACTTCTTTATTGTGTTCTAGGGCAACTGTATGGGATTGGAATGAGTTTCATTGAAACCCTAAACACATAATATTCTAACAATAATGACCATTAATGCCCATTGAGTTTATTTTTCTTTTCCATTCAGGGGTTGAAATGTACACATCATCTGTAGATGTGGCTGTATAAATGTGTTGTGACATTTGAAAAAATAATAGACCTTAATTAGTGAAAACAATAATTTATTAATTTATTGAGTTATTTATTTATCTTTTGTCTATCCTTTTCTGTTGCACAATATGAAAACATCTTTTGTAGGGGTGTCAATTTCAGACCTGCACTCTGTAGTCTGTTCGATTATGGAACAAAACCAGCTGCCTGATTATTAAACGTGCCAGACTTAAGCTGGGACCGATTATTAAACGGATGTTCGCGGTGCAAGGTTGTAGCATGATCGAACCGACCAAAAGAACCAAATATACATATAAACCGAATTGAATCTTGATTTAAACCAAACAAATACGACACAAAAGCAAAAACAAAAACCTAAAACATTTTTTTCTTACTCTCTTTCATATCTTGAGTCTTCCACTCATTCTTTCCTTCTTTCTATCCTCATCTTCGTCTAAATAGGTGAACACAAACCTAACAAGAACCTTTTACAATCCTACAGAAATATATCTAATCTACAACATAAAAACAATTATGGATTTGAAAACTAACATCTCTCTCTATTTTTATTTACACTTTGGCATGAGTCTGTTACAGTATATTTACAGACCGATTAATAGGCCGATTAACGCATAAGACCAATTAAGGACTAAGACCGACCAAACTCGATATAAACATGTCCATTCCTTGTTGATGAAGGATCGATTAACTAAACGGGTCATCACCTTAAAGGGTGTTAAAATGACGGGGATTGATTAAGCCCGACCGAGAACAATTGATGGACGCGCATGTTTGAAAAAGAAAAATCTAAGCATACGAAGGAGTGGTGTTCTCCTAGGTGGTAATTGCATCATTTACCAGGACAGCTCTACTATCTTCCATATTCTTGTAAGGTTTCTTATTGAAACAAGACAGAACCTAATAGAACTAAAAAAATGAGAATAAATGGGATGTAGTGACTAGGGCTCTCGCTATTTGTTTCAGCAACAAAATATTTCCTAAAAAAACTACTAGGAGAATGATCTACATATTATCAGCTTATTTGGAGATATACATACTGCGGGGTAAATGTTAGTTCAATGAGAGTTGGCAACCGGTTCATTGTGAGAGGGTTTAAGATTTTAAGGAAAAGAGAGAAAAGAAGAATGTGAAAGGTTGCACACACTGTTTTTCCTAAAACCTTTTTAATAGTTGTAAGATTTAATTTGTCATGTTTGTAGTTTTACTTTTTCATTAGCCTTTGCTTGTTCTCGTTGTAAACTTTTGGGGGTAAATTCAAAATTTATTCAGACCTCCCTTTTACAGTTTGTTTACTAACAGAAGAACCTTGTGTCTTTTAACCTTACAGTCCACTATTTGAATGTTAACTAAAATATTTTACTGACAAAAATATCATTAAAAAATGAGAATGCATTAACGTATTCCATTCAATGGCTGAAACTAACGTTGTCTCACAGACTTCAATCATCATGAGAATACATTAACGTTAGTGGATTGCTGATGAGATAGCCGGATAGTGTAATCTGAGTGGCAGGAAAAATGACTTTGCCGACGTAATTAAGTAGAAGTGGAGGAAGCAATCTGGACCGTCCATCGATAACAATGTACAACTACGTCTCCTGATCATCAGGGAGGCCACGTGCCTTGCATGAACAGCGCCAAATGTTTCCAGTCAGAACCTCATACGAGTTGTAATTGACTGTGCTGCCCCCCTCTTCCTTCTCCCCCGACTTGGCCTTGATGATGTTGTACTGCTCACGGGTGATCTTTTTTAACATGGCGATCGATGGTGGTGGTGTCAGGATCCTCTTGGGATTTTGTGGTTTGTTGAGGGTTTTCATGGAAGGAGGGAGATGGTACTCAATGGGTTCGAAAGTGGGAGTTGGTGGGTCCCCCGCACGTAAGATTGTTAGGTCGATGAAGGGTGGGATGTCGAGGTCAAAACCATGTACCACATAGTGGTGCAATGTCATCCCTGTAGAAACCTCACCGCATTTGAAAGGTGTTACCAGTCAATTGATATATAAGAATATCATTATGGGTGTGTTTGATTAAACGTTTTTTGTAAGTAATAATTTATGAAAACCTAAAAGGAAAAATACAAACAAGATTAACCATCAAAAGATGGAAGCCTAAAACAAGGAACAAACCATGATATAAAAAGTACAGGATATGGGTGTCAATCCATCGGTCTTGATTGGTTTCAATCGGGTCTAATCGTTTATCACCAATTGAATACCTTGCAGCAGATCGTCATGTTTAATAATCGGTCTTCATTCCTAGTTGAGGCCTAGGCTTTGAAGATGATGGAATGGGATCAAACTTTATACCTCGCTTTTATGACCATTATGTATAATATTTTATTATTAATTTCAAAGACTCGACGACCACCCATATTTTCAATGAGAAAAGGGGAGAGGTCAATCCAGGATTTACAAAAGATTCTATTACCAGCAACAAGAGGAGAGGATCCAAAGTAATGTCTCTGGTGTAATCGATAGCGGGGACAGGAGGGAAAAGCCTCTTGAGTTCCATGGACGTCGGTGTAAAATCCCCTAAATCATCTATATTGGAACTGGTCTCAGCTACCACAAAAAACAATGCACCATCTCCATTACCGTTAATCTCTGGACGGTCATCAGCCTCGTCTTTCCTTAACCTCTTTGTCATTTGATAGAACGGCACAAGCACCTTATAGAGGGCCTCCTTCAAGACGCTGGTATCAAAGAAATCAGAAGACCCATTTAGCCTATAGAAGTAAATGCATAGTACGTATACGTATAGAAATCCTCTCCCGCCTGAGTTTGGGCGGGAGACTTGGCGGCCCGGATGGATGGCCGTCACTTGGCTCTCGGGTGGATCCGAGCCCTCCATCCCAGCCGACACCTCAGCCGACAAGCTGAGTCGACAGGGGTATTGGCTCGGATGGAGGGCTCGGATCCACCCGAGAGCCAGGTGGCGGCCATTCATCCAGGCCGCCAAGTTTTCTGCCCAAACTCAGACGGGAGAGGATGTGGATCAAATTTGTACATGTTCACTACCCAAAGATCAACGTTGTTCATCTAGAGAAACATCTTTGGTGTATCCTGCGTCGGTCGCACCATAGTCGACTTTCATCTCTATTTCCATCTTGTCACTTGGGATTCAAATCGTCTCCTCCCTGTACTTCAGGGAGGAGGGGCGGCGACCCCAGTGGATGGTCGTCACGTGGGGGTCGGATGAATCCGGCCCCTCCGTTCAAGCCAACACTCCCTTGTCGGATCGGCTTGTTGGCTCGAACGGAGGGGTCGGATTCATCCGACCCTCACGTGGTGACCATCCACTGGGATTGCCGCCCCTCCTCCTGAATCTCAGGAGGGAGACGATGTGGATCCTGTCACCTGTAACAACAAACAAATTGAAAGATCAATCTAGGGGTTGTTTGCTTTTTCTTTGGGGAGTACAATTGAATGGTCTTTTTCTTTTTTAGGGTTGGTTAGAACTACTCTTGGAAGGAAAAAGTTAGTCCCCTTTTATCTGGTTTATCTAATCGTGATTCAACACAGTTAAAGTTCATTAGACACATATATCAATGTATATCCAGTATATACGTATATACGTGAGAGGAGAAAAAGTAAAAAGGAGAAAAAGAGAAGTGATACTATAGGTTGGACATGCGGATCCACATCGTCTCCCGCCTGGGTTTGGGCGGGAGACTGGCGGCCCGGATAGATTACCACCATGTGGCACTTGGAGGGATCCGAGCCCTTCATCCGAGACGACCCCCCAGTCGACTTAGCTTGTTGACTGGGGTGTAAGAATATTAGTGTGGGCTAAATTAATTATACAGTTAGTTGGTTCAGTGGGAGTCTGGTTATAGGTAGACCAGTTTAAGTATGATTAGAGATGGACCAACCTGGTCCACTGTGGGACTGGTCCAGGGTTGGGGTGGTATTATATATACCAATGGTTAGGGTCCCCGCAGCCACGGTTATTCTTCTCCTGTTCCTATACGCAGAGAGAGTTCAAGGGATCCCCGGGAAGGCTGTGGAAGACTTTGATCCAAGCTTTCCAACATTCAAAGCATTCAAATCATAGAAGGTAAACGGTCGAAAATCAATCTACAGCAAGAGGTATGTCTCTAATCATCTCTTTTCCATACCCATTGTATTCTAGTAATCTGTGTAGTGTGTTTGTCAGGGTTAATGAGAAATCTCATGGAAAAACTTAAAGAGGATCTATTTAAACTGCTAATAGTGGTATCAGAGCCACCTACACAGATCTAGAATCATGGGAAAGCATTGTTAATATTTTATGTTTGAATGAATTCAAAAAGGGGGAGAGATTTTTCTCTCAAAATTCTCTTCGAACCTGTCAAGGGTTTCGACCTTGAAAAAAAAAAAAAAAAAAATTTTCGGACCATTAAAAAGCAAAATAAATTATACAGGATTGTAGAACTCGAAAAGACAAAGCCGGCGACATAAAGTTGGTCGCCGGAAAATGTGCCACGCGCCCTCACGCGCCTCCTGAAAAGGCGAGTGAGATCCACGAGCCGGTTGGAAAAGTAATAAAAAAAAAAAAAAAAAAAAAATCTGACGGCGCCGAGTCATCGCCGGGTCGACTCGGCGCTAACTCGTGAACCCTAACGGGTGGCTGGGTTGACTCGGGCCGAGTCTACCCAGCCGCGGCTCGCCAGGCCGGTCCCAGCCGGGCCAGTCCGCCCAGCCCAGGCCCAGTCCGGACATGGGGGTAAACCCAGCCAGGCCAAATCAATAACCTGACCCACCGACCCGGGAATTTGACCCGAAAACCCGATTGGGTAACCCAAGACTAGGGCCCGGAAACCCGACTCATAGACCCGAAAACCCGCACTATTGACCCGAATTACAAGTTGGTTGGACCGGTGGATGGACCGCCGATTTACGGTTTGATTTAGGCCCAGACCGGTTTGGTTTGGTCTGGAGCAAAGCTTAAAAAAAAAAAAAAGTTTTGTGGGTTCGGTCCGCCCATAGCCGAACCCAGACAGATCGAACCTGTAAGACCCGCACTCTGAAAACCCGGTCTAAACCTTGGTTTTGTGTCGTGACAGGTCTTTCGATCATCACCGAGCCAGACGGGGCAAGCGGATAACAAACAGGTACGAAATCGGACCGAAGTCGACCACTGATACCTTATTTTAGGTATACCGGTCGATGGTACCGGATGATGGTACCGGTCGACCGGTATGGCCTGCACGGCTATGTGGGAATTTGGAAATTAGTCTCTCGCGGGTCCCGCTTTCCCGATTCGAATCCTAGAAGTTTCCTAATCCTAGTAGGGTTACTAAACCCTATTTCTAGCCTATAAATACACCCTTAAACCCCTCAAATCCTTTCCATTGTCTTTCACAAACCCTAGAGAAGAGAAAGAGCTTGGAGAGGAGAAGGAGCTAGGAAGAAGAAGGAGGTGCCGCCATTACCGTTTGACGAAGCTCTCGCTACACCTGTCAACGGTAAGTGTTTGAATCCATCTTCTTACCCTGTGATAGTTGTGTGGGTGGATCAATACCATGCAAAGTAGGTATTGATCTAAAACCCTAAATTGGCCAATAAACCCTAAGTTGCCGTCAAACCCTAGATTCGAGTTTCGAGATGATATTCATCGAAACGAGACTTGAATGAGTTGGGAACAGTTCTAACTCAAAGCCTAGACTTAGCATGGATAGGAGAAACCCTGAAAATCCATGGAGGATGATCGACGGCAGTCGAAGAACCCATGTATGGTCTTCCGGAGACATACCGGTCGACTATACCGGTTGCACATGGTGCGACCGGTATGTTGCGACCGCTACCTCTCGGGAGGTTATCGTGGGGACCGGCTGACCATACCGGTCGCCAGTCTTTCCCACAGCTGCGACCGGGTACATGCCACCGGTCGGCTCGTGAGGGTATTTTGTGATCCATGTTGGTTTTCGACCAACATGAAACCCTAAATAATATATTCTAATGAAACCCTAATATTATGTAGGACGCCGTGACTTATCGTTTGGATCTTGTGACGTGGAGCAAGTTAACGAACGAGCGTCCGTAAGGGAATCGACCTAAACCTAATAATTAATGGACGATGAATCGTTGTTAATCATTGAATATCTATGATGTGATGTTTGTGCATATTTACATGCCATCCTTTACTTTCGCTTATTATTATTGTTCATGCATTCATAGGATGTGATTGTTAGGCATGTGATTGTTTTCGTTGGTGTGTGGAGTGGGGCATGGGCCCGGGATCGCTCTTCACACCGGCACTTTTTGTAGTATTCTATCTTAACATGCTTGGTACGGATAGGGTATCGGGGAAGATCGTGGTACGTTGGTCTCCGATATTGATGTTGTCCCGACCATCGTTGGGTGGTACCGAGGATTCCGAGTCGACGCCGCCTTGTCCACGATGCTTTAGCTCTATCTCTATGCCGTAGGGAGTGGTGTTGGGATAGGGTCTACCTGCGTATTATTTCTATCCTAGTGGGTTAGTTGCGGATAGGGTATCAGGGGGAGGTGAGGTTTTGGAGGTCTCCGGCCCGGCCTGCACGCTCTAGCTCTATCTCTATGCCGTAGACGGCTGTCTTGGGATAGAGCATACATTGTTGACATATAGGATTGGTTAGTTGCGAGCCCGGGTTTGCGAGCCCCGGCCGATAGGGGCTTAGGTACCGGTATGGGTAGAGTATCGGGGAGGTGCGGGTATACCTTAGCTCTATCTCTATTCCATGATGGGTGCATGTGGGTTGGTGGTAGAGTGATTCTTGTGCGACGCCACACACTTGTGTATAGAGGTGCGGGGCCACCAAACCTTTCTATAGCACATTGCAAACTTAAAACCGGACCACGAAGATAAAATGATTGTTACTCATGCATAATCTTGTGAAACTGTCTGTTGCCTTATCGAGCTGTGTTGTGTGCTCACCCTTTGTATATACATTGTTTTTAGATGTTGATGCAGGATATACTGTGGACGATTACGTAAACGCTCCGGCGTATGGTGGTGCGGCAGTGTTGGATGTACAGGCAGGACAGGACGAGCATGACGCTTCATGCGAGTGCCCTTTCTGCGTGTACCTGTGATGGATTTATTTAGTCGTTTCAGTTATTTTTGTTTGTTATTAAGAGATGTAAAAGATTAGTATTTTATGATTGAATTTGAATAATGAGATATTTATTTAAATTATCAATAGATACTCAGTTCATTCTATTTAAAGTCTTCCGCTGTATATTTATATTCTGATTGTGGTTATGTGTAATTGGTTTGTATGGGTGGACACGGCCTATTCGAGATCCTGGTGTGAACCGTTGGTTCAAGGACGGTTCACTCACACCGTTCTGGTTGGATCAGAATTTGGGGTGTGACAACTTGGTATCAGAGCTCTCGGGCTCTGTTCCAACAAACCATGCTACACATAATGGGGTCGATGAACTGAGTTAGGAAAGTTTAAAAATCTTAATACAAACACACCCTAAGCATTGTTTGATACCTGAGACGGACTAAGAAAGAGAATAATGTACTATTCTAAATGTGAAACTTAATCTGTGCACATACACTAGATAGGTGAACCATGAAACTTTCATTAAATGGGAAAAATAGTATCAAATGTAATAATGCTACAGGGTACAGTCCACAAACCGGAAAGTTACCCCGTTATATAAACAATCAAAAGAAAAGTAAATGGAAAATCATGGGGTAGGAGGCCCGGGAGGAATGGGGTCCGCTATGTCGTAGTCCCGCCCCGATGCGACCCTAAGCCAATGCACCTGGTCCCGAGTCACTCGTAGACCACGAGCCAAGGCTCCCAACTCCCGACCCATCGCTCGCCGAGATTCCGGGATGACCCTCCGGGTGTCCCCGATCTCGAGAAACATACCCAACACCGAGTCCGGGAGGGGGCCGAGATGGTCCAGCCATGGGAACGGATGGTGGTGGTACGTGGAGACCGTGGGGCGGGCACCGGTGCTTCCCCAACTACATCGTCATCATCATCATCCCCCCATCTCCGTCGCATAGGCCGCATTGGCCGCGGCCGCCGCTCGCCGCCGCCGCTACTCTCCCAAGTGGACGAGGGCGAGCCTCCAACTCGTCATCGCTAACGGGCAGATCAACCATCGCATCCTGCTTATCGCATCCCGGCTCGATGTCGGAAGTCATGGAGTCCTCAACGGCTGTCTCTCCTTCAAACTCACGCCCGGACGGCGAAGAAGGAAAGTGACGAGACGGCCATAGGGAAGATTGCTGGCCCGATCGGCCCACGGCCGCTCGATGCATAGTCCGGATGATGAGGTATGGAAGTGAGATCCGCTCTCCGTGCGGCGCAATAGGTGACGTCATGGGTGAGCTGGGACAACTCATTGTAGTGACCGCTCTGTGGCACTATATCGTCGCGGATGATGCGGTCTAGACCCGGGGTATAGGTCTCAAGCTAGCTGCCTTCATAGGAGCCCCGGGGATTGAGTATCCGATGCGCTATCTCTCGGCGCAAATCTTCGTCCGATAACCTTTCGCCTTGGGGGCGCAAGACACCAAATCTCCATCATTGGGAACCCCAAGAAGATCCGCTAACCGATGGGTGTTGAAGGAGATATGTACACCCCGGATGAGCTTCCAAAGAGCGAAACCAGAGCTCATCTAGCTGAGGGATAGGTGGAGAGGGAACCCGAGAACTAGAACCATGTGATCGCTTCCCGAGGTTGCGTCTAGGAGCCATTTAAAATCTGCAAAACAAAAGAAAACAAGACAAAAGTTAGAAATTTTTGAAATTTCGGCAGCATAACGGCTATAAATTGGGAAAAAGCCTCGAACTCACCCAAAACCATGGGGAGGAGGACTTACGTAACCCCCACACTCTTCCATAAGCCAATCACAAGCAATTATAACAAGCAATTTCAAGAAATTTCAAGAATTTAGAAAAAATTTGAAAATTTTCGAAATTTTTGAAAACCTAGGTCAAAAAGAGTAAAAATTCGATTTTTATGAAAACCGTTCGGTGAAACCCCAAATTAGTTGAGGGCTTTTGCTCTTGGGGGTCCCTAAACCCTTTCTAAGCCGAAGGAAAGGAACTCCTACGGTTAAAACATCTCGAACAAAGAAAAACCTAAATTTCTACATAAAGACGATATGGAAAATTTTTAAAAATATGAGAGAGAGGGTGGAGACCTACCTGGAGACGATGTTCTAGCTTTGGAATGCGAGAAATCGGCTTCTAAGAGCACCGGTCGAACTGTAGCAACTCGGAACCCAGAGAGGAATCGCCACCGGAGAGAAAGAGAAAGGAAAAGTGAGAAAAATCTCACTTTTTCGCGATTTTAAAGCCATTTTGGGCATACCGGTCGACGGTTATGCCTATACCGGTCGACCGGTATCAACCCGTGTGTCGACCGCTATGTCTCGGCCAAAAATTTTTTTCGACCGGTCGACTATACCCGGTCGCAACACCGCCTCTGAGTGGCGACCGGTATCTCATAGACATGCGACCGGTATGTCTCGGCCAGAATTTTAATTTTGACCGGTCGACTATACCGGCCGCGGCATATTTCTACAGGTGCGCGACCGGTATGTTGCGACCGGTACGCCCCAAAAGAGCCAGGAAAATTTTAAAAATTTAAAATTGTGTAAATCGAAATGTTACTTCTCGACTATTCTCCTGCATTATTCAAGACTAACACTACTATTATTGACGATTCTCACGTGTTATGTCTTCTTCTCAGATCCAATAAATAGTCCGAGATGGCGGGTGGAAACGGTCGAAGGGGGTAGAAAGCATCATCATGCCGGGAAGCGCCTAGAGGAAGAGCAAGTCGAGCAGGACCGGGTTAGAGAAACCAGCCCCGAAGAGGAGGAGAGACAGGTCCCGAAGCACCGACGAAATACCGGGACCACCTCACGGGGATTCCGAGACCATAGTTACAAACTTGGTCTATCGGATGCAAGCTCAACGGAAGGAGTTTCCGAGTGAAGTACTAACGATGCTCGGTCGGCAGGTTCTCGTTCCCGCCGGTAATATGCCCGGGTCTGGAGAGAAAATGTCTTCACAACGGGTGCATAGTAGCCCAAGGCCGAGGGCCCAAGCACAGAATGTACCACCACCGCATCGCTTCCCGTCGCCTTCTGCGTATCCAGGGGCATATCCGTATCCACCACCATGGTACGGAGCAGATACCCAGGCCGGCACGATCTTAGCAGGTCGGTGGACGGGTTCTTGAAGTTGAAACCGTCATCATTCACCGGCGAAACGGGAAACCATTGTGGCCAGCACGGTGGGTTTCGGAATGGAAAAGAACTTCCGATTGATGACGTGTACGAGGAGGAGAAAGTCCTATTTGCCACTCACATGCCGAGAGAGGACGCGAATGCTTGGTGGAATTCCACACGGGCATATTTGGAGAACCAATATGCATTAGTTGACTGGGAAGTGTTTAAAGCGGCTTTCTTCGACAAATACTTCCCAAAGAGCTTCGGGATTCAATGGAGAGAGAGTTTCTCGGCTACAGCGGGGTCGGGCCGATCGTAGATGCTTATCAACGGAGGTACGAAGAGCTATTCTTCTTCGCACCCGGTCGGTATGCGGGAAGAGGAGACAAAGATACGTAGGTTCACCATGGGACTACGTGGAAGCATTAGGGAGCATCCGTTGGGTCCGGATAAAAAGACCTACAACGAGGCAAAGCGGGTTGCGAGGGTGATAGAGTCCGGTCGGAGGGACAGCTTCTTCGCTCAAAACAAGGGAGTGAAGAGACCTGCGAGAGAACTCGAGTGGCGTAATACTAGACCATTCCGCCCATACGGGGGCGACCGCTACAAGCACTGCGAGAAACAACTTGGCACCACCTGTGCCACAATTAACCAGGCCCAACCCGAATATTAAGTGTTTTAACCGTCGGCAACTTGGACATGTTGCAAGGAACTGCACGCTACCTAGGAAGCAAGCTCCCCGACAAGCCGAGTTTATGCGATCACCACCGAAGAGGCCGCCGCATCACCCGATGTGGTAATCGGTACGACTTTATCCCTTACTATTTGATTTACTCTTTCAGTTGCATGAGCATATAGAACTAAGGGACAATATATTCCAGGAATTGTAAATGTAGCCGGGTTACCCGCCAGAGTATTATTTGACTCCGGGGCCACGCACTCCTTTGTTTCGTTTCTTTTGGGAAGCGAATGGAGTTACCAATCAAGCAATTGAACCCAAGCTTGATAGTTCGCTCTCCACTAGAGTCGAAGTGGCTTTGACCAAGTATTATGGACCATGTACTTGTAAGTATCGAGGGTCGAGACCTAGAAGCAAGCCTAGTAATACTTGAGATGGCAGATTTTGATGTCATTTTAGGAATGGATTGGCTAGGCCATCATTCGGCCGTCCTTTTATGTGGAGAAAGGAAGCTTATGCTTACTGACAGAGAGGGAAAGGAATACGGTTTACTTGGAATTAAGCTATCTAGGAAGCGGAAGTTGATCCTCTCCCGCCCTAAAGACTAAGAGATGCTTGGAGAAAGGGGGAGTGGGTTATCTTGTATCCGTAGTCGACCTCACAACGAGTCACTCAAGATGGAAGATATAGAGGTGGTTCGGGAGTTTCCGGATGTATTTCCAGAGGATCTTCCGGGCTTACCACCGATAGGGCTACGAATTTGTGATAGACCTTATACCGTGTTCGGCTCCGGTGTCTAAAGCGCCATACAGGATGGCCCCAACCGAGCTAAAGGAGTTGAAGACCCAATTACAAGAATTGTTAGATAAGGGCTTCATACGACCTAGTATTTCGCCTTGGGAGCACCTTGTGTTGTTCGTCAAGAAGAAAGATGGTAGTGTACGGCTATGTATTGACTATCGTGGAGCTGAACAAGTTGACGATCAAGAATCGATATCCTTTGCCTAGGATCGATGATCTGTTCGATCAGTCGCAGGTGCAAAGGTTTTCTCGAAGATCGATCTCCGATCGGGGTATCACCAATTGAAGATCAAGGCCGGAGATATTCGAAGACCGCTTTAACGAGGTATGGGCATTATGAGTTTCCCGTTATGTCTTTCGGTCGACCAATGCTCCGCCGTTTATGGAACCGATGAACCGAGTGTTCCATGACATGTTGGACACTTCGGTCATCGTATTCATCGACGACATATTAATTTACTCTAAGGACATGGAGACTCATACAACAGCATTTGAGAGCAGCCCTACAACGGCCGAGGGATGTGAGGCTTTATGCAAAATTCAAGAAGTGCGAGTTTTGGTCGAAGGAAGTGGCTTTCTTGGGCCATGTTGTATCCGGAGACGGTATCAAGGTTGATCCAAGCAAGATAGCTGCTATAGTAGGATGGGAAGCACCAAAATCTGTTGCGAGATTCGTAGTTTCCTTGGGCTGGCTGGTTATTATAGAAGATTCGTGGAAGATTACTCCGGGATCGCGGTTCCACTCACCGATTGACCAAGAAGGGAGAGAAATTTATATGGACAGATGAGTGTGAGAAGTGCTTCCGGACTTTGAAGTCAAGACTTGTCTCTCGCACCTATCCTAACCATTCCCGAACCAAGCGTACCGTTTACTCTATATACGGATGCTTCGGGTTGGGTATTGGGTGTGTTCGATGCAAGGAGAACAGTGATCGCTACGCATCAAGACGCTTAAAAGAGCATGAGAAGAACTATCCTACGCATGACTTGGAGCTAGCAGCGGTTATTCATGCAATCAAGACTTGGAGACACTATTTTTTACGGTGAGAAGTTTCGGATCAAATCAGATCACAAGAGCTTAACGTATCTCTTCACTCGAAGGATCCGAATATGAGACAGAGAAGATGGCTGGAACTGTTAAAAGATTATGATTGCGACATCCGGACCACCCGTAAAGCAAATGTGGTGGCTGACGCCTTAAGCGAAAGTGGGCATCGAAACCCGAGGCGGGACCGAGTACAAATGCCGCATTGTGTGCTTTGCGCCTCGAGTTCGATGGAAATTGATGAAGACCATATTATCGAAACTGCGAAGATCCGGTTGAGCAAGGCTTGATTCATAAGTTCACTATGATGTTCGTTGCATTGAAGATCTCGCCGAGCCTAATTGATGAAGTCAAGGTAGCAATCCTACAGGATCCATATCTTAGGACGGTCAGAAGACTTAGAGAAGGGTACGTGTAATCCCGACTTTACCTTGGAATCGGACAAAGTACTCAAGTATCGCGGACGGGTATGTATACCCGAGAGCGAAGACTGCGATATCGGAGGCCGAGTTATGACCAAGCTCATTACACTCCATATTCGGTACATCCGGGAAGTACCAAGATGTACCATGATCTAAGAAGACTCTATTGGTGGAGGGGTATGAAAGCCGATATAGCTCGTTTCGTGTTTCAATGTCCGAATTGTCAACAAGTTAAAGCGGAGAGACAAAGACCCGCAGGTTTACTACAGCCAGTTACGTAACCTGCATGGAAGTGGGATTGTATCACTATGGATTTCGTCACCGGCCTACCTTTGACACCAAGGTCGGTGGATGCGGTTTGGGTTATAGTAGATCGGCTCACCAAGACAGCTCGATTTATTGCGGTCGGACCTCGGTATACCATGGAGAAGCTGGCCAAGTTATATGTTGATAATATAGTCGGACTTCATGGCGTTCCGGAAAGTATAGTATCCGACGAGAGATCCCCTTTTTACATCGAAATTCGGGAAGGATTACGAAAAGCTATGGGAACAAAGTTGAAGTTCGAGATGACTTTCCATCCTCGGACGGACGGACAGTCGAGCGAACCATTCAAATTTTGGAAGATATGCTTCGAGCTTGTGCATTAGATTTCAAAGGAGCTTGGGATGAGAAGCTATCACTTATCGAGTTTGCTTACAACAATAGTTATCGGGCTACAATTCGGATGGCCCCATATGAAGCTCTCTATGGGAGAAAATGTCGTACACCTCTTTATGGAATGAAGTGGGGGAAAGACGAATTGTAGGACCGGAGTTTGTTGAAGAAACTTGCCGAGTGATTGATCGGATCAAAGAGAGAGTAAAGACAGCTCAAGTTCGACGAAGCACTATGCGGATAATCGACGCCGAGATCCGGAGTTTGCGGTGGGTGACAAAGTGTTCTTGAAGGTGTCACCGGTGCGAGGTCCGAAACGGTTTGGTAAGAAGGGGAAGCTATGCCCCGGTATGTGGGACCATATGAGATATTGAATCGACGTGGTAATGTAGCATATCAATTGGCTCTACCACCATCTATGTCTAGCGTTCATAATGTGTTCCATGTATCATTATCGAAGAAGTATGTCAGAGATCCATCGCATATCTTGAGCGCTGATCCTCCGGACTTGACCGAAGACTTAACTTTCGAAGTGGTGCCTGTAATGCTCTCAAGCCGAAAAGTTCAGCAACTTCGAACCAAGGATATCCACTATGTAAAGGTGCATTGGAGAAGCCAAAATGTGGAGGAAATTACTTGGGAAAAAGAGAGCGCAATGAGGAAGGAGTACCCTAACCTTTTTGACGATCAAGGTACGTTCAAATTTCGAGGCCGAAATTTCTTTTAAGGGTGGGGGAGTTGTAGTACCTACATGCAAATTTCGGGACGAAATTTCTTTTAAGGGTGGTGGAGTTGTAAGACCCGCACTCAAAAACCCGGTCTAAACCTTGGTTTTGTGTCGTGACAGTCTTCCGATCATCACCGAGCCAGGCGGGGCAAGCGGATAACAAAGTGCGAAAATCGGACCGAAGTCGACCAATGATACCTTATTTTAGGTATACCGGTCGATGGTACCGGATGATGGTACCGGTCGACCGGGTATGGCCCTGCACGACTGTGTGCGGGAATTTGGAAATTAGTCTCTGCGGGTCCCGCTTTCCTGATTTCGAATCCTAGAAGTTTCCTAATCCTAGTAGGGTTACTAAACCCTATTTCTAGCCTATAAATACACCCTTAAACCCCTCAAATCCTTTCCATTGTCTTTCACAAACCCTAGAGAAGAGAAAGAGCTTGGAGAGGAGAAGGAGCTAGGAAGAAGAAGGAGGTGCCGCCATTACCGTTTGACGAAGCTCTCGCTACACCTGTCAACGGTAAGTGTTTGAATCCATCTTCTTACCCTGTGATAGTTGTGTGGGTGGATCAATACCATGCAAAGTAGGTATTGATCTAAAACCCTAAATTGGCCAATAAACCCTAAGTTGCCGTCAAACCCTAGATTCGAGTTTCGAGATGATATTCATCGAAACGAGACTTGAATGAGTTGGGAACAGTTCTAACTCAAAGCCTAGACTTAGCATGGATAGGAGAAACCCTGAAAATCCATGGAGGATGATCGACGGCAGTCGAAGAACCCATGTATGGTCTTCCGGAGACATACCGGTCGACTATACCGGTTGCACATGGTGCGACCGGTATGTTGCGACCGCTACCTCTCGGGAGGTCTTCGGTGGGGACCGGCCGACCATACCGGTCGCCAGTCTTTCCCACAGAGCTGCGACCGGTACATGCCACCGGTCAGCTCTGTGAGGGTATTTTGTGATCCATGTTGGTTTTCGACCAACATGAAACCCTAAATAATATATTCTAATGAAACCCTAATATTATGTAGGACGCTGTGACTTATCGTTTGGATCTTGTGACGTGGAGCAAGTTAACGAACGAGCGTCAGGTAAGGGAATCTGACCTAAACCTAATAATTAATGGACAGTAAATCGTTGTTAATCATTGAATATCTATGATGTGATGTTTGTGCATATTTACATGCCATCCTTTACTTTCAGTTATTATTATTGTTCATGCATTCATAGGATGTGATTGTTAGGCATGTGATTGTTTTCGTTGGTGTGTGGAGTGGGGCATGGGCCCGGGATCGCTCTTCACACGGCACTTTTTGTAGTATTCTATCTTAACATGCTTGGTACGGATAGGGTATCGGGGGAAGATCGTGGTACGTTGGTCTCCGATATTGATGTTGTCCCGACCATCGTTGGGTGGTACTGAGGATTCCGAGTCGACGCTGCCTTGTCCACGATGCTTTAGCTCTATCTCTATGCCGTAGGGAGTGGTGTTGGGATAGGGTCTACCTGCGTATTATTTCTATCCTAGTGGGTTAGTTGCGGATAGGGTATCAGGGGGAGGTGAGGTTTTGGAGGTCTCCGACCCGGCCTGCACGCTCTAGCTCTATCTCTATGCCGTAGACGGCTGTGCTGGGATAGAGCATACATTGTTGACATATAGGATTGGTTAGTTGCGAGCCCTGTTTGCGAGCCCCGGCCGGGAGGGGCTTAGGTACCGGTATGGGTAGAGTATCGGGGGAGGTGCGGGTATACCTTAGCTCTATCTCTATTCCATGATGGGTGCATGTGGGTTGGTGGTAGAGTGATTACTGTGCGACGCCACACACTTGTGTATAGAGGTGCGGGGGCCACCAAACCTTTCTATAGCACATTGCAAACTTAAAACCAGACCACAGCATAAAATGATTGTTACTCATGCATAATCTTGTGAAACCTAACGTTTGCCTTATCGAGCCGTGTTGTGTGCTCACCCTTTGTATATACATTGTTTTTAGATGTTGATGCAGGATATACTGTGGACGATTACGTAAACGCTCCGGCGTATGGTGGTGCGGCAGTGTTGGATGTACAGGCAGGACAGGACGAGCATGACGCTTCATGCGAGTGCCCTTTCTGCGTGTACCTGTGATGGATTTATTTAGTCGTTTCAGTTATTTTTGTTTGTTATTAAGAGATGTAAAAGATTAGTATTTTATGATTGAATTTGAATAATGAGATATTTATTTAAATTATCAATAGATACTCAGTTCATTCTATTTAAAGTCTTCCGCTGTATATTTATATTCTGATTGTGGTTATGTGTAATTGGTTTGTATGGGTGGACACGGCCTATTCGAGATCCTGGTGTGAACCGTTGGTTCAAGGACGGTTCACTCACACCGTTCTGGTTGGATCAGAATTTGGGGTGTGACAGAACCGAACCCGGATGAACCGATTCTAGCCGGTTCAGGTTTCAATAATGCTCAAGCCTACTTTGAACGGCGATTGTGAGAGCTTGGAGCGTCGGATTTTGACGCGGTTTTTTGCGTTGGTTTCGTATTTTGATGATCTACAGTTTGGTACATAGTTTGATACAGTTAGGTGATTTGAGAAATTTATTTTTGATTAAAAGGTGCCCCAAATTAATCCGATTTGCAGTTTTCTACTTATTTATCAGTTATTTTTGTACCAGATGCATGTAGAAGGTTATGTGTGCATGAAATTTTATTTGTTGACCCACATGGTGCTGCAAAGTAGGGTTTGGAATATCATTGTGGAATTAGGTCGATCCCACCAAAGTGGTACACTTAGTTTCATCATGATGTCTTCAAATTCAAAGTTGAATGTATTTGTAAATGCTTATGTAAAGGCGATGTACACCCAAAAGTGACATCGTCAAGTGTTGTTCAAATGAGGGTTTGAGGGTGCCATGTGAAGATTGGGTGGATTCCACCAAAGTGGTATACTCAGTTCTAGCATGGCGTTCTCAAACCCCGAGTTTATGCATTTACATATACAATAAAATGATACATTATACACTGTTCTCCCAAGTGTGAAAAGCAGCTAAGAAAGACAATGTTAGCCTAAAGGTGGCATTGTCAAAGACTAAAGGTATATTCATGCACATGATTTGAAGGGGTTTTGATTTTAGGGATCTCATTAGCCCAAATGTGATGGGATTCCAAGAGTCATTATTCTTTCGCAGTTACTGCAAAGAAACTGAGAAAACCACTGCATGTTTATCCCAAAGGAGAATGTGTAGTTGGTTAACTCTTGAAAAATGGTATATATACTTGCATGAATGGTTGATATGGTTAATGCAAGTAAGTGATATGTGTATCAGTATTCTATTGTTTGAGATGTATGTATATGAGTTCTGTATAATTCATTTGTTGCTTGATATTTTGTTTGAACTCATATGATGATGATGGTGTGTATCGTACATGATGTCTTTCCCTGTGACTATGCCAGGTGGTATGATAGTTTCTATTCCTACTCTGTCCAGAATGAGTTTTAAAAGGTGGTATGAACAGTTAGAAGCGAGTCTAGACATGGTTGACTTAGATATAGCGCTTAAAGAGGATAAATCTGCTGCTATTACTGATTTCAGTACCCCTGATGAGAAGCATAAAATGGAAAAGTGGATGAGTGCAAATAAAAGGTCTATGCTGCTCATGAGGCAGACCATTCCTGAAACTATGCGTGATGGTGTTCAAGCAAAGGAAACGGCTAAAGAATATTTGAAAGAGACAATGATTCAAGAACTCTCTAGGTATTTAGGGTAGGAGGGTCTTGAAAACTGTTGGATTGAATATTGTAAAGTTTCTTTTACATTCAAATGCTTTTTCTGCTCTTGATTTTACTTAGTTTTATGTTTATTGTTTCACTTAACATATTGTTCCCATATTAAAAATATAATGATATTATTTAAAATATCGGAATGTAAAGTTTTTTCTTTTCAATTAAATTGAAAGAAAATTATTCTTATGATGTTGTAAGGTAAATGACTACATGTAATGTTGATCGTATTTGTTAAGTGGTGAATAGTTTTTCATGTTTGACTGTGTAATCTTAGGTTTGACTAGTTGTACCAGTCATAGTTGATCTCTAGGGCAATGTAAAAACAGATTGAAATTTTTTTTATTGGAATGGATGAAAAGGTTTTGTCAGTGGGAGTGTTTAAATCTGCTTGGTTAGTGGGAGATTTGATAATTGATGATTTATCTGTAATTGATTGTTCTGCGTGTGATATAATGGACAAGATTATTGGTGAGCATTTATTACTTGTATGTATTTTGATTATTTAAGACATGTCAAAGTTGTAAGGCGGTATTTAGCCAAAGAAGGCGGTAAGCCAAAGTGTGGTGTTAGTCCAAGCTGGAGGCGTTTTACCTATAACTTGGATAATATCAAAGTGCATTGACCTATAAGGATTTTAAGGTAACGGGATCGTAGTTAGTCGATCATTGGACTCATTTTCATCTCAAAGCGATTTATGTCATTAAGTGAACCTTTGTATGTGACTGATGGAAGGGAGTACACTATTTGTGTTGGAGTACTTTTCGCTGTTGTTCGACATTGGTAAGCTTGGTGACTGAATCAAAGTGGTCGGATTTGTGTAATTAGATTTCATGGCCACATTGAATCAACGGTGACTTTATAATTAATGTAGCCCAAGTGGGAGAATGTAAGAATATTAGTGTGGGCTAAATTAATTATACAGTTAGTTGGTTCAGTGGGAGTCTGGTTATAGGTAGACCAGTTTAAGTATGATTAGAGATGGACCAACCTGGTCCACTGTGGGACTGGTCCAGGGTTGGGGTGGTATTATATATACCAATGGTTAGGGTCCCCGCAGCCACGGTTATTCTTCTCCTGTTCCTATACGCAGAGAGAGTTCAAGGGATCCCCGGAAGGCTGTGGAAGACTTTGATCCAAGCTTTCCAACATTCAAAGCATTCAAATCATAGAAGGTAAACGGTCGAAAATCAATCTACAGCAAGAGGTATGTCTCTAATCATCTCTTTTCCATACCCATTGTATTCTAGTAATCTGTGTAGTGTGTTTGTCAGGGTTAATGGGAAATCTCATGGAAAAACTTAAAGAGGATCTATTTAAACTGCTAATATGGGGGGTCAGCTTGAATGGAGGGGTCGGATCCCTCCGAGTGCCATATGGCGGTTATGCATCCGAACCACCTAATCTCCCGCCTAAATCCAGGTGAGACGATTTCTATTCTGGACATGCAGAGGTGGTGATCAATAAATATATAGAAGAACGAACAGTCTCTCTTACTCCTGTTTTGCGCGAGGTTTGACTTCACGGTGGAATAAATTAAGTTCTAAGCACTTTAGCCGCAGTAGACTGGAGCATCTAGTCGTCTATTCAAGTAACCAATTATCCATTCCAATATCTAATCGTCAAATCAATTTGCAAGGAATATAATATCCCACCAAACATTCACCTCTTCCCACTGTGTGGGAGGCAGCTTTTTTTTAATTTTTTTTAGAAGATTTACAAATCATTAATGCCTGCTGAACTCACAGTTTCATGATCATAAAATCATGGGATGCAAGATAGATAAAATATGTGACACATGTTAGGAATGTAAGCACAAATAAAAGAAAATATGAATAATAAACAATGATTTATCGTGATTTAGCACTTAATACGAAATGTCTATCTTCATTCTAGAGAATCAGAAAAATTTTTATATTCACCAAAAAATATTATACATATCTTTCCACTTCACAAAGTGTTTTTCATTTACTCTTTTACTTAAGATCCCCATAGGCTTGCGCTTTCACGTCTCTCTATTTTCCCTATAGAGATAATATATAGGTTATCTAGAAATCCAAATCTCACATAATTATAAATTGAGCCTTGTATTTATAATGGACCTAAACCTAAATACAAATACAATTTCAATAACTATGTGGATCCCACAAAATACAAGATACAATCCAACAAATCTTCACATTGACTTGGATTCTGCAAGCAGCCTGAAGAAGAATCCGTGTTGATGTCAATTCTGAAAATTCCTTTATTGTCCCTGTCAAACCGCTACACCCAAACCAGCATAGCCCACACCTCGCCTGAGTGTCCCACACAGTTCACCGTCGCACGATGTTATGTGACTCCACCCCTCCCACTGTTGTATCATCACTAGAGAGATCACTTCTACTCACAAGATCCTAAACGAAAGAAATTTGCTTCTTCTCAGATCTGCATTTGTTTACAACTTGAACTTTCTGCAGTTTCTGTCTTCCATCTGTTTCCCTTGCTTGAGCTCTAACAGAAGTGTCATCTGTTTCAAAACTCTGTATAAGTCTATACAGATTCCCAACCATCTATCATTGTATTACAACCATGACCCCTCTAGAAACCTTAACTCTACCTTCAAATGAGCACTTATAGTCTCTCAAATTCAGTGTTTTCAATGAAATCAGATTCTTCTTTAGATCCAAAACATGTCTAACCCCAATTACAGTTTGTACAAATCTCATCAAACATGTAAATCCGTATAGTCTCAATCCTGACGATCTTGCTTTCAGCATCACTTGTCATTCTAATCGTACCCTTATCACATGCATGATATGTAGCAAACTCCTCTCTAATCGAACACATATGAAATGAACAGTCTGAATCTAAAATTCAATCTGAAATATTCATACCTGATGAAGTTGTGAGATATACATCTCTATTACTCCATCCTTCCATGATAGCAATTGTGGATGATTTTTCTTCACTCTCCTTCCTGTCTTCTTTTTCGTTTCTATCTTTCTTATACTTTGGACAATTCCTCTTTATATGACCTTCCTCCTCGTAATAATAACATGTTATTTTGCGACCTTGTGACTTTGAACAATCCCTATTTTTTTATATTCATTTCTCCCATTTTATCTTCCTTTGCCTTAACCATTATCTGTAAACAAGGCATTGCCCTCCTTTTGATGACTCGTCACCATGATTTTTCATCGTATCTCATTCATCAATAAAGCAATAATAACATCATCAATTTTGAGAGTATTCTTACCAAACAGCAGTGTAGTCACAATGTGATCAAAATGAAGAAGTTAATAAGACCAATACGAGAAGTGTCTTGTCCTCTTCTTCGATCTTCACATCAAGAGTAGACAACTCCGTCAGAATTCTATTGAACTCATTAATGTACACCTCAAACAAATTTTGCACCATCTAATAAGCAAAGCCCATACAACTGTTTCTTCAAGAACAAATGATTTGTCAACGATTTGGACTTGTACATGCTCTCTAGTTTAGCCCAAACTTCTTCTGGATCCTTTAAATCAATGATCTCACGAAAAGTGTTATCTGTCAGAAACAACTAGATTGTGCTATTTGCTAGATCCCTCGACTCTAGCCACTCATCATCCATCATATTATCTAGTTTGTCGTGTTTCTTCTTGAGAACCTTAATAGTCCCCTTCTGCATAAGAATATTCTTCACCCGTTGTTGTCACAAGATGAAATCATTATAGTCATTAAAAAAAAATTCTATGAAGAAGTTTGAACCCTTCGTCGCCATCCGATTAACGCTGTTTTTGTCTTCTGTACCCGCCATCAACTTCAAAAAAACTTGATCACTGTTTTCTTTATCTCTCTTAACTTCTCTTAATTGTTTGAATGATTAAAGATATATTTTTATTGGGATTATGAGAGACATCAAGAAGTTTGTGAGGGCAAAGCTGAAAGAGAAATATTAGAATTACCAAATCGGTCATATATGAACTCGAAATTTCTCCATCCATTAACATGTGAGATGTAGAACATGAAAATACAAGATAAAAAAAAAAACCTAAATTCGTCTAAAGAATAATCAAATAATCTTCTTCAAGCTTTACTCCATGATTCTTAAAAAAGCACGTATTATATTCCCTAACAATCAAACAATCAATAAAAAAAAATAATATTCCCGAAGATCGGCCAGGATGTGTCAGGGTTCGCTAAAAGTCATACAAAATCTTCTACTCCAATCAAAAGAGTATTCTCAAAGATCGATCAGACGTGTCAAGTTGCTAAAATCATACAAAATCTTCTGAAAAATTGGAAACATGTGACCGGGGACAAAGTTCCCAATTTCCATTATTGGTGAGCTGGGTAGCACAAAGATCATCCCCCGTCAGGGGACATCATGCATGTTCAATGGTTGTCCATTTCCATACCTACATAGTCTATAGAGACCCCACCGTGCTCGAAACGTCATCACTTGACAAAAAATATCAACAGTGCATTTGATTCGGTTTCTCATTTATTTATTCTTATTATTTTACTGTCAATCCATTTGAAGCATTAGATCTATCATGTTCTAGTTGTAGTCAATTACAAATGCTCATGCCTATCGGTAAAAACGTCCCTTTATAGCGTGATGGTAACAAATACTCCTCTTCAATCTAGAGAGGACACGAGTTTGGACCCCTTGTTCAATGAGCGACATACACATTTCGTCCCACGCAAGTAAACAGGCATATGCCACCTCCTGAAGAATATTAACTTAATGGTAATCCCCACAATCTTGGGGATAATCTTGAATTCAAATAATTATGGGAAGATCCCCTAATACAGTCAGGCAGTTGGCAGAGGAATATCCCTCAAGAAAGATCCTTATCTAAACTGGGATGATAGGATCTGTTATGGTCGAGCTTTCGTAAGATCTCCATCAAATGGATCAAAAACTCTTAGTGCTGTGTCCGACCCCTATTTTCAATGGATTAGATCTCTAGAATGCCTCCTTCAATCACACCACTATTACAACTAGTTGAGTATGATACTTTAATTTGCACAAACATATCCGGACATATCGGAACCATCCGAAATCAGGAATGTAATCTTAGCCTACTCCAACATATATATATATATATATATAAATGAAATGTTGTTGTAACAAGGGTTTGTTATTTTTTCAAATGTTAGAAGAATTTATTCTGTTACATGGGCAGATGATATGTCTATTCCAACTGTTGGATAGAAAGAACATGGTTTAGATTATCCACATGTCGAATTTCAAACTCTAATTCAATCAAATACCCCCTATGTATTGACATGCATCCCATGTATGTCTATGCATGTGTATAAGTACTCTAAACATTACTATAGCACTCCCAAGTTTGAATGTGTTAGATTAAAAAAATAGTAAAAATGAATGGTTCAGATTTATTTTGTTATATTTCCAAACATAACAAACCCTTGTTACAACAACAATGTCCCATATATATATATATATAGCTAGAATGAAGTTAATATGATTCAACTTTTAGCACTCTTAAACTCTCACTCTGTCATTGCTCTGACCCTACTCTACAGGATTTTTCACATTCTGATATACAAATCTCATCTGCTTGTTCTGGTTCTGACTTAGGCATCGGAATGGCCAAAGGGTTTTCGAATTCAGCCTCGATGGCTTTATTTGCATCTTCACTAACAAGTGTCCTCACAAGAAGCCGCGGATAAGAACCAGTGGCAACATTGGGAGAGGTTTATCCAGGATTTTACGATTAAAAGAGGCCAAGGAGAGGTTAATCCAAGATTTAACAAAGACTCGTATTACCTGCAACAAGAGGAGAGGATAGGAAGAGAGATGTCTCTGGTGTAATCGACACTGGGGACATGCGGGAGAAGCTTCTTGAGCTCCATGGACGGTGCAAAATATTCCTAAATCATCTATATTAGAACTGGCCTTAGCCACCACAAACAACACACCTTCTCCGTTACAGTTGATCTCTACACGGTCATCAGCCTCGTCTTTCCTCAACCTCCCTGCCATTTGATCGAACAGCACAAGCGTCTTACTCAAGGCCTCCCCCAAGATGCCAACGTCAAAGAAGTCGGAAGACCCGTTCGGCTTATAGAAGTAAACACAGAGTAAGTAGGTTTTTGGCACCCAAAGATCGATGTTGTGTATCGTAGGGGTGTCAATTTCTAGCCTGCACTGTGTCCCCCAAACCGGAACGACTGATTAAAACCCAGACTAACCTGCACCGTTTACTAAACATATCGGGTTTAGTTCCGGACTGATTATTAATCAGTTGTTCACGGTGTAAGGGTGCATCCCGTCGGTCGCCTAACCACACTGCTCGATTATGAACTGAAATCGAGACTGACCGATTAAATGACCTTTAAACTAAATCCTTAAAGGACTAAACTCTAAATGGCTAAATGTCTCTCATTTTTCCTCTTTCATTTAGGTTATATTCTTTTAATTAAGAACATAAAATAGACTATTATGTTGTGAATATAGAATAAATAATGACCAATTACAAAAGAATATGGGTCAAGGGTTGTGTTTATTTCCATTGTGGACCGGCTGATAAGATTTGGACAATTAACATAAGACTGAATTGCATAATTGATTATCGGCCAGTTGGTTTGCATCACTGAAGCCCTTACTAGACCAATTAGAGACCGAGTTTGACAGGACCGAATATAAATATGTCATTGTCTTGCAAATGAGGACTGATTAATTAAACATATTGATCATGGTGCAAGATATTAAATTAATGATGATCGATTAAACCCAACCAAAACTGATCGATTGACACCCATAGTTTATATAAACCCCATCTTTGTTGTATCCTGCGGCGCACCATAGTGGATTTGGTTTTTCTCAAAATCATTTCTTGGACATTGTTTCTTATTCAACTTATCTTCCTTAATCATAGGTGCATCCCCAGCAGATTAGTTAGACATATTAAACCGTTTGAGAACACGATCAATGTATGCCTTTGGATAATCCTAAAGACCTCTTTTGTCCGACAAATTTGAATACGAGTACAAATGTACTCTCTCCCATGTCCTCTCAAAATTTTCGACAAACCTTTTGTTTCGCAAGTAATCCCTTAGACCGCGGCCAATAAATATCATCCACATATAAGTTAGGAATTAAAATTTTTGGTTCCATTGTCGGATGCTTGCTTTAGTCCATAATGGACTTCTTAAGCTTGCATACCATTCTCCTTGTCCTTTACCTCAAACCTTCTAGTTGGCATATACACCTCCAATATTTTCTATTTAGAAGGTAGTTTTACTCCATCCGATGGCTCCAAATCAAATGTGCTCTAATGCCATTATTTTCGGGTCCTGAGAGGAAAGACATGGGAGAGAAAGTTTCATTGTAGTCATTCCTTCCTTTCCGTGCCCTTTTGCTCTAGTCTTGCTTTGTGCGTTGTCTTGCCCTTAGCTCACTTTGTCTTGTATACCCACTTTGCCTATGGGTCACAGTTCTCCGTAATTCTACAAGTTTTCAACTTTGTTGTTATTCATAGATATCACTCATCTTCCATGGTTTCCACCCATTTGGGTGTATTGTCTGTCTCGCCTCTTGGACTTATGGGTCTTCCTCATGACCAATGTCATAATCCGCCTCTCTCAAGTTGCAAATTCGATGGTATAGTAGGTTTCGTGCCTTGTAGATCTTCTCACTTGTGCGTCCTCAACGGGACTATCGGGTTGAGCGGACAACCTCGGGTGTCATGCTTTGTAAGCTTCATCTGTATGAGTTGATTCAACAACAATCTCAACTTGTTCTTCATCAAATTCCAGGTTCCTTGGTTGAGATGACTCACCTTCATTCTCAATAAATTTAGCATGGCTAGTTTCTACAATTCTGTTTATTGAACCAGGACAATAAAACCTGAAACCTTTGGATCTGGCTGGATACCCCACAAAATAACAACTAATAGTTCTAGAATCAAACACTTTCTCATGGGGATTATACAACCTTGCCTCTGCTCTGCATCCCCAAACATGCAAATGATCTAAACTAGGTCTTCTACTAGTCCAAAGTTCAAAAGGTGTCTTTGGGATAGATTTACTAGGTACTCTATTAATAATATATGCAGCAGTTTTTAAGGCTTCACCCCATAGAGATTCAAGAAGGTTAGAGTTGCTTATCATACTCCTCATCATATCCTTGAGGGTTCTATTCCTCTTTTTAGCCACTCCATTCTGTTGTGGAGTTTCAGGCATGGAATATTGAGCTATTGTTCCATGTTCCTGAAGAAATTTTGCAAATGGACCAAGGAGCTGTCTTGAGTCACCTGGTTTGCCATAATATTCTCTCCCTCTATCAGACCTGACAATCTTTATCCTTTTATCAAATAAATTTTCCACCTCAGCCTTAAAGATTTGAAAACAATCAAGTGATTCTGATTTTTCTGAGATGAGAAAAATATATCCATATCTAGAAAAGTCGTCAGTGAAGGTAATAAAGTATCTATGTCCACCAAGGGTAGGGGTCGAAAAAGGTCTACAAATATCTGTATGAATAAGATCCAAACTTTTTTTTACTACGTACAACAGTTTTCTTTCTTGATCTAATCATCTTTCCCCTCATACAATCCACACATTCATGCATATCATCAAAATTTAATGGTCTCAAAATATTGGATTGTATAAGCCTTTTCATCCTCTCAATAGAAATATTCCCTAAACGTCTATGCCATAACATAGAAGATTTGTTATCAAATATAGACCATTTAGAACTAACATTCAACACCAATGGGGTAGCAGAACTCAATTTATATAGACCATCAATGTTGCATCCACTACCAATAAAAAGAGAATCACGTAATAAAATGAAGCCATCTTTATTGAAATTAACATTGTATCCATCTAAAGTAAGTCTTGAAATCGAAATTAAATTCCTTCTCATGGAAGGTACATAAACTGTATCTACTAAGTCTATGAAAAAATCTGACTGTAAATGAACCCTAACAACTCCTATGGCTTCGACTCCCACTCGCACTTCATTTCCCACATACATGCTGATTTCATCCTTGTTGGGCGTCCTGCTGCTTAGTAACCCCTACAAGGAATGAGTAACATGGACAATGGAGCCAGAGTCAAACCACCAAGAATCCACAGGAACATCAGTTAGATAGGATTCAAAACAGACAAAAGAATGATAAATACCAGTATTCGGTTTCTTTTTCTCTAGCCAAGGTGCTCTAGCCCTACAATCTTTCTTCATGTGGTCAAACTTTTTGCACCAAAAACACTTAACAGCACTCAGATCCTTATTCTCTTCTTGTTCCTTGTTACCCTTATCATAGGGTTTTCTACCCTTATTCCAGTTATTCTTTTCCATCCTGTGAGGCCCAAAACCATGCTTTCCCTTATTCTTTTCATATTAACCTTTGTAGGTTGTCAAGTTAGCACTCTCAATCTTTTGCTGTTTAAACAATTTTTCATCTTCATTGCAGACTAAAATGGGCTCATCCAAGGTCCATTTATCTTTGGTAGTCTTGTAGGCTGTCCTAATATGTTTATATTGATCTGGTAGAGAATTCAATATAAAGTGTATCAAAACATCCTGAGTAATTTGATTTTTAAGTCCCTTGAGTTTCTCAGCCACTCCTTCCATATAAGTTATGCGATCTCTCACACTTCCAATCCCATCAAAACTAGTACCAGTCAGAATAGTCAACAATTCACCCACTTTACCAGTTTCAGAAGCTTCATACTTAGCTTGTACAACTTCCAACAATCTCTTTGCATTGTCCAAATCAGGAATGCTATCTAAAATTGACTCTGGGACAGTCCTCTGAATAACTAGGGATCACTTTTTATTAGCATTTTCTCATTTTTCCATATGTTGAATTTCAGCCTGAGAACTATTTTCAGTTGTGTCTTCTGGTTTCTTTTCCATGATGCCTATGTCCAGGTCAGAGAGACCAATTGCTATCTTAAGTTCCTTAAGCCATTTCTTATAAGTTGTAGTAGACAACATGGGTATAACAGCTAAGTAACTTGATTGAATAGACATCCTGTGGTATTTTAATCATCATAATAAGTATCAATTATAATACAGAGTATATGATTATGATTCCATGATTAATACCAAAACATTAGCTAGCTAGTAAAATATATATATATATATATTACAAGAACAAGCTAATTTATTTTCTTTGAAAAGTTAATCGAACTACATATACATCCTTTGAGACGATACATGCACTGGTTCTTTTCAATATCTGTGCTAAACTGTAAAGAAATAATGGTCATCAGAATTCCATCATCTTTGGGTGAATGAAAAATTCCTAGGCCAATACCCTTTAAACCATGTGCATGAACCTTGTTTAATCTTGACAACGCCACCTTTGGGTGGACATTGACTAACTGGGCTGTCAATAAATATTAAAATACTTTGAGTTTGAAAACATTATAATAAAAACTGAATGTGCCACTTTGGTGGTCACCATCCAATCCCATCATAATATTCACAAAATCGAATGGGACAGCTAATTAAATGAGAATTTTAACACATACGTTAAATATATTTAAGTATTTATAAAACTCAAATAATCTGACGTCATGAACCATAAGTCTCATCATACATCTGGTAATTAAAATTGAAACAAATACTGTATAAAAACCACAAACCATGTTCCAAAAGTATTCCACAGGTACTATTTTACTGAAAAGTACCCTCTACAGATATCAGAAATCATCAATATAGTATACTAGAAAAAAGAGTGTGACGAGACGAATTCGGCGAAAGAAACCGCAGGTCGGACCTACCACTCTCCTACATGCGTCGATTAAATAGGCGTGTGAACTCACTCTCGGGAATGGTTCAAGCCCTGAAAAAATAGAATAAAACCGGTCTGGTCTGAAGGCGAACCGAACTGGTCCAGAACAAACTAAACCGAACTGGGGTTTTGTTCATGGGTTATCAGGTCGGGATACCGAGTAAATTTTCCTGCTCTACGGGTCGGGTTAATGGGTTAAGTCCCTGGTCAACTGGTCGTGTCATGGGTCTAGGTTTCGGGTCGACTGGTCGGGTCATGGGTCAACTATCTGAGGTACACATTTGACCCGCATGTGTACCCAGTCGACCCACCCAATCGACTCGCCATTCCGACTCGGTAAGGTTTTCGAGTCGCAGCGGCTGACAAGATTTTTTTTTCTTCCTTCAGCGAGTGGATCTCACTCTCTTTTGTCGACGGCGCATCAGAGCGCGTCCAGCTTCGGGCGGCCACGAAATTTATATCGTCGTGGCTGTCTCGACGAAATCTTTAATTTGATATGTGTTATGTGTTAAAAACATCATCCACTTAAAATCTTACACGTGGTAACCTTTATCTTCGAAGCCGACCACGAATGATGTGGTGCACTCGGCTTTTACCGCTCGGAGTTACAGTCCTGTTAGGACACGGTGTCGGTTGGAGGTATAGACTTACTTGGTTACGATTCTTAGTCGGAGGTTAGAGTCCTAAGACAACTATGTCAGGTCAGAGGAGTCCCTCTCCTAGTGCGATACGACGTCGATCATCACGGTCATACGGCTATCTATGTGGTGACACGCGTGTCACTCTTACTATGGACCGACTTGGCTTCCTTGGCTACAGTCTCCCACTCCTACTCGAAGTCTATGACCTGGGTGTCCCTCAGAATGACACTTGACAGTCCTATTGGCGGTTTACTTCCCTGAGTCTTGGTACCTCCATGTTTCTTCCCAATCTCTATAAGTAGAGGACGATCCCTCAAGGTAAAACACAGTCTCAATCTCACAATCTCACCATTCATTCTCGTACGCTCAAACTCTCTCATCGTTCCCCTCTTTCTCTAAACTGGAGATAGCTTTCTGTTATTTCTTGACTGTTTACATTGGGAATCTGACTTAGGCATCGGAGTATACCCGGGGCTTAGTCGCCCAACTCCATTGTCTCATCTCTGTGTTTGCAGGTTGCTCGGATCGCAGACCAGTGGACGATTTTCGACCGTAACAATATGTTATTCATAACCTTTCACTGGTCGGAAAAATTTTCTTTTGGTACGAACATGATTTGACCATAATCATTCGAATGAATTGAAAAATATTCAAACCTTTGAATCAAAATCATAGATAGAGATGTATACTATGTTCTACCATTGATTATAGGTCTGTAGGTCTAACTGGGATACTAGTCTACCATTTTTTTTTGTGAGTAATGATTGTTCCTTCTTCTTCGTCCACAAATGCGCTGGCATCTGGACTTCCTAGGTACCCCCCCTCCCTCTCTCTAGGAATCATCCCCTACATGCATGATCAAAGGAGTTTTCAATTGGTTCGAATCACCTGCATGTATACTCTTTATGGGATCCCATCAATGTTGATTTGGTGTGAGACCCACCTTTAAAGTGTGAGACTCGCTAACTCGTAAGGAGGATGTTGAAATCCCAAAGAGGATACATGTACATGCAGGTGAGCTATTCTCAAGATCTTTAGGAGTTGGACGATATTTGGAATTGAAGCTTGGCTTGGACAGGTGGCGTCTCCTTAACATATATCAACGTTTCGTTTCAAGTTTCAACGGCCAACTTCTGTTTTGGGGAACTTCAAGAGTTAAAAAGACATTTTAAGCGCGATTGATCTCCATTTGGCGCATTTTTCATGTTACAGTTTCTGTCCAGAAAACAAGTACACATGATGATGCCGGATTTCTCACAAAATCTGAATTTTAGGAGATTTAGAGGAATCTGAGTCTTATGATGGTTATAGGAATACGTTTAACTTGGGGAAACAGATCCACTGCCGCAGCATCTTCAATCTCTCAGCAGGGAATTAGTTCCTGAGAGCGAGGCAACAGTGATGCATGAGGTTGGAGTAGCGACTGCAAAAAGAGTGGTTGAACCTCTGTTGATTCCGATCAATTTCCATTGGAATCAACCATAATCGACCTGGAACTGATCCAATTATTGGGCTGAATCGGAATCAGGATCAACCGATTCTTACCGATTCCACGGTAAGAGTTGGTAACCGATTCATAAGGAGGAGACTTGGACTTTAAGGAGAGAGATAGGGAGAATGTGAAAGGAATTAGACACCCCCTTTCTTATAACTAATTCATAGTTGTAAGATTTAATTTGTCATATTTGTTTTTTTACTTTTTCCTTATCCCTGTTTGTTCTCATTGTAAATTTTTTCATGCAAATTATATTTTAAATGAACATTTTCTTCAATGTAAAATTCTATTACCTTTTCAAAGCCATATATATATATATATATATATATATATATATATATATATATATATCTTCACTATCTTTACATTTTAAGTCAAAATAAATATAAGAAATTGTATTTACAGATAATTATATTTTTTTCATCATTCTACAAAAAAAACAAACAGAACTTTATTAGAAACGAAAAGGAAAACATTGATTGAGAAAAAGAATAATGAGGATCCATGAGAAACAATTGCATGAGGGACCTACAAGCTATTGCACTTCATTAATTAATTGAAAACATTTAAAAAATTGAATTAGAAATTCTTGTCCAATTTTATTATTATATTCTAATAAATAACATCTTATTCTTATTAAAAAAAATAACATCTAAAAGTATTCACGAGTTTTAATGAGCCTAATGACTGCAAATATTAAATTAAAAAATTTCAATTATAATAATAAAAAGAAAAAAAAACATAACAATTAAAGACATATTTGTAGAAGACATATTTGTATTGGGATCATGGGAGGTATCAAGAAGTTAGTGATCTCAAAATAAAAAGAAAAATAATGGACCTTCCAAATGGGCAGGAAAAATACTCAACGGAATCAATTCATCCATTAAAATGTGGGCTTTAGAAAATGAAAATAAAAGGCAAAAAATCATAAGTCTATCAATTGGACAAACGGACAATCTTTTACGGATTCAAATCATCTTATCCCTGAGATTTGGGAGGCGTGGCGACGATCCCATTGGATGGTCGCCATGTGGAGGTCGGATGAATCCGACCCCTTCGTTCGAGCCGACACTCTCTTGTCGGCTTGGCTTGTCAGCTCGAACGGAAGGGTCAGATTCATCAAACCTCCACATGGCGACCATCTAGTGGAGTCGTCGCCACGCCTCCCGAATCTCAAGGATGAGACTATTTGGATCCATCTTATACTTGCAATTAAATAGAACCATAATTTTACCCAAAAAAAGAAAAAAACAGAATCATAATGATTAAAATCCTCAGAAGATCGGCCTGGACGGTTCATGTTCTCTAAAACCCATACAGAATCTTTTGAAAGATTTTCATATGGTCAGATTGGAAACACGCGGCCACAGACAAACTTCCGTCGTTGGTGGGGCTCGGTAGCACAAAGACGTTCCCATCGCCATTGATCCCAGCTGGGCCCATAAATATGGGTCGGCCCCACCCGAAGTCCACATCATACATCTTTAACTGCACCCAACTCAAGATCGAGATATTCGGGGATTTGGTACTGTGAACCGTCGGATCAGGATTTAACTCCAAGTAATCAATGGCTGATCTCAAATACTCATCATCCATCCGAGTCAAAGCGTCATGGACCTTCCCCATAGCGTACGTTAGCGGATTGTTGATGAGATCGCCGGAGAGTGCAATTGGCGTAGCAGGGAAAATGACATTACCAACGTAACCAAGTGGAAGTGGAGGACGCAATTTGGACCGTCCGTCGACAGCAATTTTCAACTTCGTCTCCTGATCATCAGGGAGGCCACGGGCCTTGCACGAACAACGCCAAATGTGTCCAGTCAGAACCTCATAGGAACTATAATTGACTTTGTTGCCCCCGTCTTCCTTCTCCCCCGAGTTGGCCTTGGCCTTGAGGTTGTTGAGCTGTTCACGACTGATCTTGAACATGGCAAAGGTGGTGGCGTCGAGATCCGCTGGGGATTTCGTGGTCTGTTGAGGGGATTTCAAGGAAGGAGGGATCTGGAACTCTATGTGTTCGAAAGTAGGAGTTGGTGGGTCCCTCACACGTAGGATGGTCCTGTCGACGAAAGGTGGGATGTTGATGTCGAGCCCATGTGCCATTGCACACCATGTTTTGATGAAGTACATAGCAGTCATTCCGTCTGCCACATAGTGGTCTAATCCCATACCAATAGAGACCCCACCGCATTTGAAACGTGTCACCTGTTAATTCACATATAAGAATATCATTACGGATGTGATTTGTCAGATTTTTTTTAAGATAAATAAATAATTTATTGAAAACCTAAAAAGGAGAACAGAAATAAGATATATGTTGTAAACATGAAATAAGAAAACCGCTTGACAGTTTAATACTTCCAATTATCTATTAAAGAATAAAATAGAGAGAATCACTTAATATGATGATGATACAGACTAGGTCATGTTATGACAAGTACTATCCTAAAATCAGTATTTGTCTTTACAGATGTAATTAGATTATGATATAAATTTGATTTCAAGATAAAACAGTCTTGACTTCTGACATCAGACATGTACTTGTTTAATGCGCCTCGATAAAAAATTGATTAAAACAGGTTACTTGCCTAACAAAATGTATAATGTTTTACTACTAACTTTTAACCGAAAAAGAATTAAGACCCATATTTTCAATATGGGAAGATTCATATTACCTGCAATATGAGGAGGGGATTGGAAGTAATGTCTCCTGTGTAATCGACACCAGGGACAGGTGGGAGAAGCCTCTTGAGTTCCATGGACATTACGAAATCTCCCAAATCATCTATATCGGAACTGGTCTCAGCCACCAGAAACAATGCCCCATCTCCATTACAATTGATTTCTAGACGGTCATTAGCCTCTTCTTTCCTCAACCTCCCTGCCATCTGATAGAATGGCACAAGTGCCTTACTCAGGGCCTCCTTCAAGATGCTGGTTTCGAAGAAGTCGGTAGATCCGTTTGGCCTATAAAAGTAAACACAGAGTACGTACATATTCGGTTCCCAAAGATCGACGTTGTTTATCCAGAGACAGATCTTTGGTGTGTCCTCCGCCGGGGAAACCATAGTCGACTCCTTCACCTCAACTTTCATCATGACACTTGAAACATGCAACAAAAGAAGAAAGATCAATCATCTGGTTGTCTGCTTATTTTTGGCGGGGAGCCCCCTGCAATCCACTGAATTAGAATTAAAATTGCATGAAACCCCAAACCAGTAAAATTCAAGACATCTAGTAGAGATTCCTCAGCCAACAACAATTTTGCTGTAAGAATAGCTTGTCTTCTCGATGCTGAAATCGGAGGTTCAAAAGGAACAAAGACGGAAAGAAGAAATATCTCCGTTGGTCATCTCCATTGGATTGGAGAAAAGTGATGTGGCAGTCATCCGACGGTCTCCGCCAAGTCTTCTATGCTAGTACGCATAGGAGAAGATTCGGACGCTCTAATCCCATACCGATAGAGACCCCACCGCATTTGAAACGTGTTACCTGTTAATTCACATATAAGAATATCATTACGGATGTGATTTGTTAGATTTTTTTTTAAATAAATAAATAATTTATTGAAAACCTAAAAAGGAGAACACAAATAAGATACATGTTGTAAATATGAAATAAGAAAACCATTTATCTCATTAATGCTTCCAATTATCTATTAAAGAGGACAGTAGAGAGAATCACTTAAGATGATGATGGTACAAGTTGGGTCATAATACAATTAGCATTATCCTAAAATTAGTATTTGCCCCCATAGGTACAAAGGGGAATACACACAATATGAGAGAGAGAGAGAGAGAGAGAGAGAGAGAGAGAGTAAAATAATTCTTATCATTGTATATATTTTAGGGAAAATTTCACCCCCCCTCTTGAGGTATATCCTTAAATCAACCACCCCCATCTTGGCTCATAATGTCAACCACCTCCCCTATTTTTGAAAATAAGTATCAACATATCCTCTCGGTCCATTAAATGATGAGATGAATCGTAACTACTGTTTTCAATGGCAATATTACCCCATAGATTGTAAAATGTCATTTTTATCCAATGGTGATGGATTGAATCTAAGGCAACAAAAGTATTTAATCTTGGTTCCCTGAGTATCATTTAGGACAAAAGTATTCAATCTTGGTTCCCTGATTATCGTTTAGGAACAAATGATGGTTATATATAAGGGTCGGGTTGCCATGCTCAGCCCGAGGCCTCAATCTTGGCCCGGTCAGACCCTGATAGCGCTAACTAAAAAATTGGCCGGAACCCTAAGGGCAGGTTCTGATTGTCAGCGTAAATCTTGCACCCCTAAATATTTTTAAAAAAATAAATAAATAAAAAAATACTTTTTAAAAGACAAAATTCATTATTTGTGAAAATGAAAAAACGATGATGTTTTGACAGAGAGCAATGTTACTCCCTTCTCTGCTAGTGGATTCTTCTATCTCTTCTCCCACAGAAAATATCTTCAGTGGAAAAAGTTTTCAGCGCCCTTATTTACACCGTTAAGTACTAACATTTTCCCCACCGGTAAGTACTAACGCATTACCCTCTACTTCTCCAGCTAAACTCTCCTTACCCCTCCCTCGATTCTTGCCCGATGCAGTGGAGTGGCATCTTGGATTGTACGATTTCCCACAATAAACTCTCTTTGTCTTACGAACCCTGAAATTCTAGGGTTTCAAGAAAATTGGAGGGTCCCACTCTTCAATTTTCATTTTCTTGAAACCCTAGAATTTCAGGGTTTGTCCGATTTCTTGAAACCATAGAATTTACAAGTCGTCCGATTTTGGACAGAACCCTAAAAAAGAAAAAAATGAAGGCTTTTGTAGTGTCACTCTTTTGCATTGCTTCTTGGTAGAACAGTAAATTTCTTGAGCTTGCTTTCATGACTTTGTCAAATCGTAAGCATTAGTAAAAGATATTTCCTAAACAAAAGGGAGTGAAGATGAAACAATAAAATTTTAACCTAAAGCTACAGTTTTACAATGAGATTCATATTTGCCTTCAAAAAAAAAAATGGAAATTGGGGGAAGTTAAAATAGTAAATTAATACTAATAAAGGATAATTTCAGCATTATATAATTTTTAACCTTGCCACCTCATCACTTAATAGATAAATCTGTCAAGTTAGAATATGTGTGATATATAATTCACATCTAAGGGGGGTGGGGGGGGGGGTAACTTTTAAACCAAAAAAGAATCTTCCACTTTAAGGTTCTCACTCTCAGGACTCCAAAGATCCTGTGACTACTCTCATTTTCCAGAATAGAAATCCACTCATGCCCCTCATGCCAGTATGAAGAAATCTAATGATTATAATTTACTCTCATACCCCCTCATGCTGGTATGAGGAAATCCTTTAATTTTCAATGAAAAGATTCAAATTACCTGTAACAGGAGAAGAGGATAGGAAGTGATGTCTCCGGTGTAATCAACATCAGGGACAGGTGGAAGGAGGTTCTCAAGTTCCATGGACGATGCAAAATCCCCTAAATCATTTATATCGGGACTGGTTTCAGCCAACACAAACAATGCATCATCTCCATTACAATTGATCTCTACACGGTCATCAGCCTTGTCTTTCCTCAACCTCCCTACCAACTAATAGAACGGCACACGTACCTTTCTCAGGGCTTCCTTCAAGACGTTGGTTTCGAAGAAATTGGTAGAATCGTTGGGCCTATAGAAGTAAACGCAGAACACGTACATTTTCGGTTCCCAAAGATCCATGCTGTTTAGCTAGAGACACATCTTTGGTGTAACCTATGCCGGGCATACCATAGTCGACTCCTTCACCTTTACTTTCATCTTGACACCTGTAACAACTAAAGAAGAAAGATAGATAATGTGGTTTTCTTCTTTTTTTTGCTTTTTTTTCTTTTTTACTCTTTACAACCGGACACTATGAGAAAAAGATCAGAGGTGGTGTTTTGTAGACGGAGGAAGAAAGCCAGTTAAAATCACTGTTTTCTTCATACAGTAATTGTGTATGGAAAAAAATATTGGTGGATGGCTCAACAAACAAACACAAAGAGCTTGACTTGTTCATACTCTCAGAGACCGGTGTATCTAATCGTCAATTCTAGCATCTAATCTTCACTTCGATCTGTGGGGAATATCTCTCACCTAACGGTCACCATCTTAGTCCGTTTGTCCTACAATTTTGGATTAGAAGAAAATGGATTAAATTTTCATACAATAAATACCTTTTTCGTATGTTTAATTTTTCATTTACATGCCATTTAGAATAAAACAACAGCCGTTCTATGTGATTCATTTCCAAAACCTTGCAACTCATTGATTGAGTCCTATTACCATTAGTTCTCGTCTGAGGTTTTTATTGAAGACACCTTTTAATAGAGAACCAAATTAAGCAATAAAAGATAGGTTGGAAAACCCTATTATTGAAGACACCTTTTAATAGAGAACCAAATTAAGCAATAAAAGGTAGGTTCCCATTTGATGCCTAAGTCAGAACCAGAACAAGCATACGATATTCTATATATTAGAACATGAGAATTCCTATAGAGCGAGTCAAAGCTATTTGAGAGAGAGAGAGAGAGTGCTAAAAGTTGGATCCAATTACTTTCTTTATGGCTGATATTTGTATGGGCTGGAAGTGGCTTTGGTTTCGTCCTTGATTTCAAATGGTTCCGATAAGAGATGACATATTTATTGAAACTTGCAATTTCCCACTAACAGTGATAGTGATTCAGTCGTGGAAGGAAAGACTCCCACGATTAAATCCCTTGAAAGTAGGGGTTAGATGTGGTAGTGAGACCTTATGGTCCATCCGATTGAAGATCGGTTGGAAGATCTTCCTTGATGGCTCCGGCAATCCTAGCTTGAATGTGCCTTTGCTAGCTGACGCGTGGTAGAGAGAGAGAATCTTCCCTTTCTGGGTGCAGATCCATAATTATTCCTGGACTCATGGGATAACCTCTCTCTTGATACGTTTCGTGAGGTGGCGTTCACCAATTCACTTGCATGCGGTGGCACATGTCCGTCTTTTATTGGACGAAAGTCTTGAACATGTGTTTTCTCTTAATTAGAGGCCATATTTGTCCATATTAGATGTCCCTTGCTTTCTCAGGCCTGCAAGGGCCGAGGGAGCAAAGTGTCTTCTTGTTGTGTCTTGCTTAAAAGGGTTGGTCATCTGGTTCAAGCTAGGGCTCAGACATTCTTTGAGGTGAAGGGTCCGCCACTTCAACTTCCAGTAGCTCCTGGTTCTCTTACGAACCATCTTAAGACTGAAAAAAATATCTACTGGCTTCATATCCATAGAGATATCTTTTCGATCACGTCGATCCTGGATATTCGAGATTCAATTAAGTGACAGACTCCTGTTGGGCAATATCCCACGGTATAGAGACGTCGTTAGGGGATGCCGAAGCATCTAAAGCTCTCCTTTTGTATGAGGATCAACCACATGGCACTCACGGTTACAAAAAGGTACAATGTTGGATTGCCACGATGCCTATTTTTTTGCAGACATAATCTGCGAACTTATGGGGACACGCCACGAGGCCTTCTCCTACTACGATTCTACGGGGCGAGGTTTCTTTTGAAATCATTACCCCGAACCCCACGCTGCAGTCGACTTCTGAGGTGCCACCAAGTGATGCCCTTTTTAAGTTTCGAAAAGTTGCCTCAAGGATTCAAACGTTGAATGACATCGGGAGAGGGTGAGGATGGCTATATTTGCCCCCCTCATTTTTCTGGGTCCGCCTTGTATTGTCACCAAGCTACTGGCAAGCTAGCCGTCGAAAAAACTACCAGCGGATACCACCGCTGGGCTCTCATCTGTTGATTAGTATGCAAATAGCTTATTGACTAGCTATTTTGTTTGGGAATTAGGTGTAGGGTTTCCGTCTTGCCTTGGGAATCACACATTGGAATTGTGGACATGTTCAGTTAGGTTTAAAAGATATCTGACCAAAGAATAAAATCTTATGCAATTGTTTAGGTATATTTGTGTTGATCGGTCTTGGGGCGAAATCTTCTGCCAACTTCTAGATCTTTTGTGCCTTTGCCATCATGTGAGGGGTTGGGTCCACATAATTAATAGGTTATATTGTATGCCTGCTTATGGTTGAGATAGTACATTCTATTTATTAACTATGATTAACTATTTATGCATTTGCATCTATAACTATAGTTGTATGATGAATTAGATGTGTTTAGTCTGTGTGGCATATAGACATTGAAGGATTAGGATGTATGGCCATATTGACCCTGCTTTGTATTACTAGCACTCTAGTGGGGGTACGACATGAGGCTGGGGACCGAGGTTGGGAATCTCTGCTAGAGTGCAGCCCCTTTATGATCATGTGACCATGTTAGATTTAGGTGGTTATGATATTCACACCATGGCTTTGAACCTTTGCCAGTAGGGAGTTATGTACTAGCATAGGCTCAGTAAAGAGGGAGGGTTGCGGCCAGGGGCTATAGGCTTGAACTTCCCCATATATGACTACGTAGTGGCAATGTGATGGGTCTGATAGGCCAGGGGTCTCGGATGCCAATATGGAACCCATCCCGAGGGGTGGCATGCCATGGATCCAGGATCTAGTGGTGGTTCATCCTTGGGGTGCGGGAGGTCACAGTATGGGACCATAGACATTGCATCTACTCGATCCGTGCAAGAGTGATGAGATCTAATAGTTAGGGATTGTGATAAAATCATGAGTCGACACTATTAGACCATTACACTACACTTAATTAATGAACAACATTATCGCATTCATCTCCATGTGCATTATGATTTGATTCCTCACTGAGATGGGATGTAAGCTCACCCTCGTATTGATACTTGTTTTTAGACTTTGATGTAGGTATCATGTTTGTAGTCGACTTCATGGATTCTACCTTGGTGGACATTGGCTCTACTAGTGAGGATCTCGAGGAGGAAGTTAACATAGCGAGGGCTGCATTTGCAACAACTGCATATACGAACCTTAATGCAACACACCCTATCTCCTGTTGATATTTATCTATAAATAGACTATATAGTTTATTATTGTTGGTTTTTTTAGTTACAAATCTTTTCATTTTGGGATTATACTTGTACATATATTATATGGTTTATGTTGTGAAACATAGTGTGTTTGAGATAACAAACAATATGATTTATTTTATGTAATACAATTAAGGTTGGCATTAGTCACTTATATGATTTGTTTATGCTTTTGCTACTATATTATTGTTTGTTACTTGATTTATGATTAGATATAAGCCTGATCTTAGGCCCTGACTCACCTTCCGTGGACGAACCTTGCGGAGGAACCCTTAGGTTTTCGGGGCATTGGATTCTCACTGATCTTACAAACTTTACCAATGGTATGGACGAATTCCTTGCTTCATCCAAATGTGTAAAAGAACCTAGCCGGATTAGGGGAACATCCGAGCAATTGCCTTCTGGCCACCTCCCGGTTGTCCGTTTTCTACATGTAGAGTATTGTGTGGTGGTTGATAGTTCATAGCATGCGTATTATCTTGGGTGGTTCGGGTCACCAGTGGGCACCCCAAGTGTCATGCTCGTATCTAGAAATGGGCCTGACAACATTGGCCTGAAGGAAAGTGATTAGTTGTGTCATACCCCAATTCTGCACCAACCAGAATGGTGTGATGAACCGTCAATAAACCAACGGTTCAATCAGGATCTCACAATAGGCTATCCCACATATGATAAATCAAAACACATTCCACATTAATCAGAGGTAATAAAGTAAATAGCGAAAGTCTTACAGATAATGAACTGAGTACTAATCATGATAAATAATTAATATTCCATTTATTTCCAAGTAACCAAAATATAATTTAATACATATTACAATACCCAAATACGAAAAATAAACACTAAACGTATCCACCGTTGAAACGCTCGCTTAACGAATCACATTCCTCCTCCACAGCTTGCTCGTCATGGCGTGTTGACATAATCTTCAATCATAATACCTGCAGCATCAGAAACTAAAAGATTTGTGCGCACGAGGGTCAGCTCTCCAACTTGAGCTCAGTGAGAAAACAAAACAATGCAACAATACATATGCATGCGATTCAATTCATATCTTTGGTCTGGTTTTACGTTTGCACTGTGCTATAGAAAGGATAGGTGGCCGTCGCACTTCTATACCCGAGTATGTGGAAACGCCCAATGAAAATGGCACCGTCGCCCCACAAGCACCCAGAATGACACAATATACACCCCATGAAGAACGGTCATGGCTGTACCCGGTTGATACCATACCAACAAATAAACCCCTACTGGCTAGGGTTACAAACTGGGCTCGCAACTAACCAATCTTAATGCCAAAAAGTGTATCCAAGGCCTCACCCCAACATCCCTCAGAACATCCATAGAGATAGAACTAAGGCCCCCCGGTAGAGTCAGAGACTACAAGGACCGAGACCACCTCCCCTGATACTCTACGACATAATAGTTCTGCTAAGGTAATGGCGATACGACGACATCAATGGACATGACATGAGTAAACAATGGCACAATATACACCCCATGAAGAACGGTCATGGTTGTACCGGTTGATACCATTCCTACCCGCACCATATACACTGACCAAACACAAACATTCACGTGCCTATTCCTATCATCATCATCATCATCATCATGTTATAACAGTAAAATAAATATGCATGAACAAATAATAGAAATATTGGATGACATGTTGAATGCACATACAAGCATACACGCATAGAACCAATATGGCATTGGACTCAAGAAATAAAATAGTTTATTATTAACCAGTTAGTTTAGGTCTTGTTTCCTCACCTTAGCATGCTAATAGATACTCTTCCAAGCTTTAGAATCACCTTTATAATGTTATTATATTGCTAGAAGACCTAACAAAGCAGATAAAATTTAATTAGAATTTATTCAGAATTTAAAAACCATTCTGTTAACTGAGGGTCGGAGGTAGGGTCGGAGTCATGATCGACCCTGGGTGCGACCCTCCCCCTAATCTGAACTTCCCAAACACTGAGGGTCGATGCTAGGGTCGGATCTGCCATCGACCCTAGGTGCGACCCTCCATGGTTTGAGTCGAAAATATCATATTTCGTTCTCTCTTTCATGGTTGGGTCTTATGGCTTACTTCCACAATCCATTCTATACATGTTCTATGGTTTAAAAATATACTTTATTCACCTATATGGTTTTAGTGATCTCCTCCATGGTTTCCATTGAAACGAAACTATGGATGGATGATTTGGGTTTCTTATAAGTCATACCCTCTTCATAAACCATTCTAAAGTCTTAAATAAATCATGGGGAATGTATCCATACCTTAGTTTTGCTGAGATTCAGAGTTCCTCTGAATTTCCTCTTCTTCCTTAGCCTTTTCTTCAAGTTTTTCTTCTCTTCTTCTCTTCCTTCTCTTCTCTTTCTCTCAATCCAATTAGGGTTGTAAAAGGATTGAAAGAGGCTTCGGGACGTCCTATTTATAGGGCAAAACCTCCCAAAATAAGTCCTATTGAGTTTAGGAAAGGTTCCAATCGAAATTAGGAAGGTTTCCAAATTTTTGGTTCGTGCTGTTTTTCTCGAATACCGAGGGTCGATGGTGAGGGTCGATGGGAGGGTCGAACAACTCATAGACCCTGTGACCCCTGATTGAGGGTCGATAGTGAGGGTCGATGGGAGGGTCGGACCTGTCTGTTAAGACATGCGACCCTACCCTCATTTTGACTGTTTTTGAGTAAATTTTCATACTGGGTCTTGGGTTTCTTCACACACTTGGTCCACTTGGCTCGACCATCATATGTAGACGGGTCACGACACGAAATGTAAGGTTAGACCGGGTTCATGGCGTGTGGGTCTTACAAGTTGCTCCTTCTGCTCGTCAAGCAGGGATGATCCGATCTGCAAGGTTTTCTTGGGCTCACTGAAATAGGCACCTGGAAGAGTTCTTTGACAGGGATTCCTTGTTCTTAGAGGAGTTCGTCCCTGAGGTCCTCTAAGAGATTGGGTTGTACGGGTGAAGCCATCTTGTGAGCCTTCAATTCTATTGAGTAGCACTTTCAAAATGGATTGATGCACCATGCAAAATTCAACACCTGCCTTGGTTGAAAATTTCATTGCAGGTAAAAAGTCGAGAGGCAGGAGTAAAGTTTCGAATGAGACCAGGTCGGTCCAAGATGGCATTATACCTAGAAAGCATGTCTACTACCATATAAGTCATGGTGATATAGACATGTTTGGGTGCTACACCGAGCTTGGTGTCCAAGTGGATAACCCCTTTGACATGGATGATATCACCGTTGAACCTGAGAAGTGAATACCTCACTAAGCACAGTTGCTTGTTGTCAAGGTGCATCTGCTGGAAGACATAGTAGTCAAGGATTTCCTACACGTATACTGTGTTGACGAGAACTCTTGCTACATTACGCTTCACCCCAATGGGCATTGTGATTACGATATAATCCTCATGAGATAAAGTCCCCGATTTTAGGTTTCTTTTTCGGGATTTCTGTTATATTGAGGTCTCGGGTATAAACCTTTTGAGGATTGTTAGATGTGTTACCAACAGCTTGGCCTCCAACTATAGGGTAGATGGCGGGAAGGTGATGGTTCAGCCATACCGTGATGGTGAAGTAGCCATTGTAGTCATGGCTGGCATACTCGTCGTCTGTCAATACAAGGTCATGTTCAGGGCTAGGTCGCCCAATTGTCTCCCGAGGGGGGCTCCTATTCCTTCTTCGCCGAGCAGGGTCAGTTCCTTTATCTTCTCTTCCCCGAGTTGGCTCCTCTTCCGGGGATATAAGGTGAATCTTCAGTACATTAGCTCTACCAAGGGTATGTGCTCTCTGGCCCCTTTCACCATTGGGGTATTAATCATCTCTGGGAATGTTGTTCCCTCCGATCTCAACTCGACAATTAGCAGGAGAGGAGTTGTGGGTGCTACTAGAGCTGCCTTTTGCCTTTCAGTTTGCCCTACGAACTTTGTTCAGTGCCACTGTTCAATGAATCCTTCTATAAGGTCTTTCAGATGCTTGGAAGTGTTGGTTTCATGACCATGGTCACAGTAATGGTAGCAATGTAGGTGGGGATTCCGTACATGGGGTTGTGTGTACATTGGTGAGGTCTTAACAGTAATGGATCATCCTTCTTGATGTGCATGATATCAACAAGGGAAGGATTCAATGGAGTGTACTCCAGAGCTTGATAAGTGGGCTTCTAGGGGTAGGAGTCATTTCTCGGCTTTTGCATCTTGCTTGGTTCGCCCTCTTTGGGGGCTTTGTCGTGTTGATTTGATTGTCTTTTATCTGTTGCACCAGCCGAGCTACTAGCGGCCTCTTTTTTTGCAATGCTCACCGCTTCGTTGGAAGTGACATATCTTTCACACTGATTCAGCATTTCGGTGAGGGTCCGGGGTATCTTATTGGCCAACGAGAAGACCAGATTCCAGTCTTGGACGACCATTGAGAGGGCGGCTGTCGCGACGTCAAGCTGGAGGTTTTTTTTATCTCCAGCGTTGCTGTGTTTAACCAAGTGATGAACTCTCAGATCGTTTCGTCCTTTTGCTGTTTGATTGCCATTAGATGGGCGAGTGTTTTCTTCAAAGTTCAGCTTCTTTAGAACTTAGTGAGGAAGCGATTACTGAGGTCCCGAAAGGACTTGATGGAATGTGGTGGTAAATTGTTAAACCACGTTCATCTAGCCTTTATGAGGGTTGAGGGGAAGGCTCAACAGCAGAGGGCATCATGGAATCCATATAAAAGCATCCCCGCTTTGAAGTTGTTAGGGTGCTTTTCGGGGTTGGTTTTGTCATCGTACAGGCTAAGTTGGCAATTTGTAGTTCTTCGGGAGGGGAAACCTCATGATAACATCCAAGAGTGTAATCTCGGTGTTATACTCTTGCATGATTGGGCATCGGGATTACGCTCGACTTGCTGAAGGCATTGCTGCAGGTCCCTCAACTGTTGCTATAGTGCATCTCTTCGTGGTGGTGGTACTGAGAGGACCACTTCTGGAGCGTGCTTGTGTCAAGTGGCGTCTACTTGGGCATGCGCATAATTGACTGGTTCATTGTCGGCTTGTCAACCAAGCTGATCATGGACGAAAACACTGTGAGACCCTTTGGAAGGATTATGTTGTGGGCCCGCCAGGGCAGGTTAGCATGCTTGGGAATGTTAAGCGCATATTGGTTGGAGATTCGCTAACTACGAGAGGCAGCAGGCATAGGTGGCTGGCTATGGGCTGGCTTGGAATCCTACGGGCGAAACGATTGAGGATGGGCTGCTCGGCTGTTGTTTGCCAGTACTTCCTTGTTGCCTAATGGAGGAGCAATGAGTGGTGGGGGCGTTGGGGGTACTTGCTATTGTAAGAGCTGGGTGAGGACAACTATCTGTTGCGCCATTGCGTCAAACTGTTGAAGGGTGGCGAACTGCTTGGGCTCCGAGTCAGCAGTCCCTTGTGGTCCATTCTGGTTTACCTCGCCAAAGTGGCTGTCTTCAGCATCAGGAATATTTTTAAGGTCCAAATGGACATCATAGTTATTGCTACGGAGATCGTAGCTACAGTCTCTTCTGGCCATTAGAGTGTTGGTGGCTTGGTACGATTGCACTATATTATAGTCGAAAATAGCTTTAGGGCCCTAGGTTGGGCACCAATCTGTTGCCGCTAGTTCTCGCCCATGGCTCTGGTGAGGACACCTGTCAATAAAGAGTTGATGAAGCAATAGAAGATTGGTTCGAAAACCCTATGGCCATTCCGATGCCTAAGTCGGAACCGGAACTAACAAATGGAATTACCAATATTAAAACACGAAAATTCCTACAAAACGAGGTCAAAGCAATTTGAGAGAGAGAGAGAGAGACTAAAAGTTGGATCTGGTTGCCTTTGTTCTGGTTGACATTTGTAGTGGTTGGAGCGTAAAGATGGCTTTGGTTACGTCCTTGATTTCAAGTGGTTCTAATAAGGGAGGACACGTTTATGGAAACGTTCAATCTTCCACTAGCCGTGATAATGATTCAGTCGTGGAAAAGAAAGGATTCCCGCAATCATATCCCTTGAAAGTAGAGGTCGGATGTGGTAGTGAGACCTTCTGATCCATCCAATGGAGATCGATTGGAGGATCTTCCTTGATGGATCCCACGATCCTAGCTCGGATGTGCTCTTGCTAGCTAACTCGTGGTGGAGAAAGAATCTTCCCTTTCCGAATGCGGATCCATGGTTATCCCCAAAATCATGGGGATACCCTGTCTGCTAATACGATTCATGAGGTGGTGCTCACCCATTCACTTGCATGTGCTGGCATGTGTCCATATTTTATTGGACGAAAGTTTTGGATACGTGTCCTCTCCTTATTGGAGGCCGTATTTTCCCTATCAAGTCCCTATGCTCAAGGTTGATTCGGTATCTTCCAACATCTATGGTTTCCGCTCTCATCCTCATGTGTTTCCCTCCCTCTCACAATCTTCTTGAAACTTTATTCCATGGAAGACAGCCTGTTTTAAAAATACGTACACTGTTCACTTCGTACAATAATTGTGAAATAGCAAAACATAATCGTCAATTGTTAAATATCCATGCTTTATATAGCATATGGTTCAACAAGAAGCACAAGAACTTGACTTGTTGATACTCTCTGTAGACCGGTGTATCTAATCGTCAATTGCAGCATCTAATCTTCAGTTCGATCTGTGAGAAATATCTCCCACCAAACATTCACCATCTCAGTCGATCGGTAGCTTCCAGCCTTCTAACATCTATGGTTTCCACTCTCTTATATGTTTTCCTCCCTCACAATTTTCCGTCGCCATATAGAGGTCTAATTCCATACCTGTAGAAACCCCACCGCACTTGAAACGTGTCAACCTCTTAATTGGTATATAAGAATATCAATATAGCACTTGATTCTATGTTTCTCATTTATTCTCCTATATCTTACTCTTAAACTATTTGATCATAATATATAAAAAAAAAAGAACGACAAAACCTTTGTTTCTTGGGTTTTAAATGATTGAACTTAAATTTGATGGTAAAAAACATGATCAAACTTATGGAGAACAACCAAAATAAAATAATAAATGAAGACAGATGTTATGGACAAAAAAAAAAAAAAAATTTGTATGATTCCAGTCCAACATTTATCTACTAAAGTGTGAGGACTTCGAAGAATGTTTTAGAAGAGAGAAGAAGAGGCCAGTGAGTGTCCATAAATGGAATCGGTAATACAAACTTAGTCATAGGATATTTAATCAATCCTTGAAAAGAGATTAATCGATTTGATGACAAAAATTGGTATCATCAATTACATTTATTGCAGTCTATTAGGGTTAAGTTTTCAAGAACTTAGAAAACAAAGAAGAACGAGAGAAAGACATAGAAGATATCCACTTCGAGGGAGATGGCTTCTAGACTAAAAGAAGATTTTATTCAATTCAATACTTGACTGCTTGATAACATCCTATACTTACTTATTTATACTTTCTAATTAATTCAGTTACAAATCTAACAACCTATTAACAACTTAACTAACTAGTTTTGTCTTTCTTGAGTACATAATGTAAGATATTTTTATGGACTAAATTAATTATAAAGTTAGTTGGTTCAGTGAGAATCTAATTACAGATAGATCGGTTTAAGTATGATTAAAGATGGACTAACCTAGTCCACTGTGGGACTGGTCCAGGATTGGGGATAGTATTATAAATACCAATGGTTAGAGTCCCCACAGCCACGATGTTATTTTCTTCTCCTGTTCCCATACGCAGAGAGAAGGTCAAGGGATCCCGATAGGCTGTGGAAAACTTTGATCCAAGTATTCCAAGCATTCAAAGCAAAGATAACGGTCGAAAATCAATTTGCAGCAAGAGGTATATGTCTAATCATCTCTTTTCAATACCCATTGTATTCTAGTAATCTGTGTGGTGTGTTCGTTAGGGTTCATGAGAAATTCCATGGGAAAAACCCAAAAAAGATCTAAAAAATCTTACAGACACATTCATTGGACCATCATAGAATTACACTAGATGGGTAATTTTTGATATCTCAGGGGATGGGTCTAATGAAATCTAAATGTTCGAACAATTTTTTTTCCATATCATTACCGTAATGGTTCGACATAAGAAATATGGTTCCATGCAATGTGGGCCAGTAAAGTGGGTGTACGTGTCATGTGTGACCCTGTGAGTGTGTGATCTAGTTTTAAATGACTTATCTACTTACAGTTGTAATTAATGACTTCCTTTTTCGATTAGAAGAAGTGAAGGAGAGTGTTAGCTAGATAATGATCATGCTAGATTGAGCATGATCGTGATAAGATCTTCTATTAAAGGAAAGCTGGTTGGTGTGATTGATGCAAGATGGGTAATTTGATTGGTGGGTAGGTGATTGTGGTAAGATCTCTTGTAGAAAGAAAGTTGAGTAGTTGATTTGGTTGGTATACAAATTGTATGGATTATATTACTATCTATGGATAGTTTCCCTTGTATTATTTCTTATATTTAAAGGATAATAAACCTCCCCAAGAAGCATGAAGAACTTGGGGATTCTCACCGTGGAGTAAACTTCTGTGGTAGAAGTTCGAACCACGTAAATATTTTCTCATATTTCCTTTATGCATAAGTTAACATGGTATTAGAGCGGATACAGATCTGATCGTGGTGTTTAGGGCACTTTGTTCGCTCTCGTCGTGGTCTGCTGCCCGCATACTCTGATAAGTTGCTATTTTCTCTTGTTATTCTTTTAAATCGTTTATCATGGCTAGTTCTGGTTCTCATGAGATGAATACTCGTCTCACCTCTATCCTTCTCACTGGCCGTAATTACTTGCCATGGTCAAGGGCAGTTTCTGTTGCCCTTGGAGGCCGTGCCAAATTTGGTTACGTTAAAGGTCAAATCAAGGCTCCTGCCTCTACGGATACTAAATTCCCTGATTGGGAAGCCAATGATAATATGGTCATGTCATGGCTTTTTAACTCTATAGAACCACAAATATATGAAATATTTGCTTATTCAGAAACGTCTAAGATCCTTTGGGACTCCTTAAAGGACATGTATGGCTAAGTTGATAACTCTTCTCGAATCTTTGAGTCACAACAGGAGATTGCTCATGCTGAACAACCTCCCAGTCAACCATTTACAGAGCATCTTGATACTTTAAAGAAAAAGTGGGATGAGTTAAGTCAGTACCGCCCTCCTGCCCAATCAATTGATACTTACATTCAACGTGAAGAGCAGGATCGTATTTTTCAATTGTTGGTAAGTATTCATCCTGAATATGAAGATCTTAAGCATCAAATTCTTATGAGTGCTACTCTTCCTTCATTTACCAATGTCTGTGCAACTATTTAACGAGAGAAAACTCGTCGTCGTGTAATGAGCTCCAAACCTATGATGAATGAATCCATTGAAAATTCTGCTCACTCAGCCAATGGTCATGTTGCTATTGAGGGAAACACCCGTGGTACAGGTCGATCTTTCTCTCAAGGGAGATGAAAATGATGCAGTTCTCATGCACCTTTCCATTGTGATCACTGTAATCGGGATGGTCATACCAAGGACAGATGTTGATCTTTATATCCTCACTTGCATCCTCCCAAAGATAAAGAATCAGATGCACCTCTTGCTGCTCAAGTTAGTTCGTCCACACCACAATTCTCGATTGAACAACTCGCTGCCCAACTCCATCAGCTTATGCAGCCACATGGAACTCCCACTTCCACCACAAATTCTGTGACTTTCGCATCTGGTAATGCCTCTCTTGCTCTGTCCGTTTCTACTAAAGATTCTTTTATCTGGTAATATTTCGTTCTCTCTTTCATGGTTGGGTCTTATGACTTACTTTCACAATCCATTCTATACATGTTCTATGGTTTAGAACTATACTTTATTCACCAACATGGTTTTAATGATCTTCTCCATGGTTTTCCATGAAAACCTAACCATGGATGGATGATTTGGGTTTCTTCTAAGTCATATCCTCTTCATAAACCATTCTAAAGTCTTAAATAAATCATGGGGAATGTATCCATACCTTAGTTTTGCTGAGATACAGAGTTCCTTTGAATTTCCTCTTCTTCCTTAGCCTTTTCTTCAAGTTTTCCTTCTCTTCTTCTCTTCCTTCTCTTCTCTTTCTCTCAATCCAATTAGGGTTGTAAAAGGATTGAAAGAGACTTAGGGATGTCCTATTTATAGGGCAAAACCTCCAAAAATAAGTCATATTGAGTTTAGGAAAGGTTCCAATCGAAATTAGGAAGGTTTCCAAATTTTTGGTTCGTGCTGTTTTTCCCAAATACCAGGGGTCGATGGTGAGGGTTGATGGGAGGGTCGAACAACTCATAGACCCTGCGACCCCTGATTGAGGGTCGATAGTAAGGGTCGATGGGAGGGTCGGACCTGTCTGTTAAGACATGCGACCCTACCCTCATTTTGACTGTTTTTGAGCAAATTTTCATACTGGGTCTTGGGTTTCTTCACACACTTGGTCCACTTGGCTCGACCATCATATGTAGACGGGTCACGACACGAAATGTAAGGTTAGAACGGATTCGTGGCGTGCGGGTCTTACAATTTGCCCCTTCTGCTCGTCAAGCAGGGATGATCCGATCTGCAAGGTTTTCTTGGGCTCACTGTCTGAAATAGGCACCTGGAAGAGTTCTTTGACAGGGGTTCCTTGTTCTTAGAGGAGTTCGTCCCTGAGGTCTTCTAAGAGAATGGGTTGTACGGGTGAAGCCATCTTGTGAGCCTTCAATTCTATTGAGTAGCACTTTCAAAATGGATTGATGCACCATGCAAAATTCAACACCTGCCTTGGTTGAAAATTTCATTGCAGGTAAAAAGTCGAGAGGCAGGAGTAAAGTTTTGAATGAGGCCAGGTCGGTCCAAGATGGCATTATAGCTAGAAAGCATGTCTACTACCATATAAGTCATGGTGATATAGACATGTTTGGGTGCTACACCGAGCTTGGTGTCCAAGTGGATAACCCCTTTGACATGAATGATATCACCGTTGAACCTGAGAAGTGAATACCTCACTAAGCACAGTTGCTTATTGTCAAGGTGCATCTGCTGGAAGACATAGTAGTCAAGGATTTCCTACACGTATACTGTGTTGACGAGAACTCTTGCTACATTACCCTTCACCCCAATGGGCATCGTGATTACGATATAATCCTCATGAGATAAAGTCCCCGATTTTAGGTTTCTTTATCGGGATTTCTGTTATATTGAGGTCTCGGGTATAAACCTTTTGAGGATTGTTAGATGTGTTACCAACAGCTTGGCCTCCAACTATAGGGTAGATGGCGGGAAGTTGATGGTTCAGCCATACCGTGATGGTGAAGTAGCCATTGTAGTCATGGCTGGCATACTCCTCGTCTGTCAATCCAAGGTCATGTTCAGGGCTAGGTCGCCCAATTGTCTCCCGAGGGGGGCTCCTATTCCTTCTTCGCCGAGCAGGGTCAGTTCCTTTATCTTCTCTTCCCCGAGTTGGCTCCTCTTCTGGGGATATAAGGTGAATCTTCTGTACATTAGCTCTACCAAGGGTATGTGCTCTCTGGCCCCTTTCACCATTGGGGTATTAATCATCTCTGGGAATGTTGTTCCCTCCGAAACCAACTCGACAATTAGCAGGAGAGGAGTTGTGGGTGCTACTAGAGCTGCCTTTTGCCTTTCAGTTTGCCCTACGAACTTTGTTCAGTGCCCCTGTTCAATGAATCCTTCTATAAGGTCTTTCAGATGCTTGGAAGTGTTGGTTTCATGACCATGGTCACAGTAATGGTAGCAATGTAGGTGGGGATTCCGTACATGGGGTTGTGTGTACATTGGTGAGGTCTTAACAGTAATGGATCATCCTTCTTGATGTGCATGATATCAACAAGGGAAGGATTCAATGGAGTGCACTCCAGAGCTTGATAAGTGGGCTTCTAGGGGTAGGAGTCATTTCTCGGCTTTTGCATCTTGCTTGGTTCGCCCTCTTTGGGGGCTTTGTCGTGTTGATTTGATTGTCTTTTATCTGTTGCACCAGCCGAGCTACTAGCGGCCTTTTTTTTGCAATGCTCACCGCTTCGTTGGAAGTGACATATCTTTCACACTGATTCAGCATTTCGGTGGGGTCCGAGGTATCTTATTGGCCAACGAGAAGACCAGATTCCAGTCTTGGACGACCATTGAGAGGGCGGCTGTCGCGACGTCAAGCTGGAGGTTTTTTTTATCTCCGGCGTTGCTGTGTTTAACCAAGTGATGAACTCTCAGAACGTTTCGTCCTTTTGCTGTTTGATTGCCATTAGATGGGCGAGTGTTTTCTTCAAAGTTCAGCTTCTTTAGAACTTAGTGAGGAAGCGATAACTGAGGTCCCCAAAGGACTTGATGGAATGTGGTGGTAAATTGTTAAACCACGTTCATCTAGCCTTTATGAGGGTTGAGGGGAAGGCTCAACAGCAGAGGGCATCATGGAATCCATATAAAAGCATCCCCGCTTTGAAGTTGTTAGGGTGCTTTTCGGGGTTGGTTTTGTCATCGTACAGGCTAAGTTGGCAATTTGTAGTTCTTCGGGAGGGGAAACCTCATGATAACATCCAAGAGTGTAATCTCGGTGTTATACTCTTGCATGATTCGGCATCGGGATTACGCTCGACTTGCTGAAGGCATTGCTGCAGGTCCCTCAACTGTTGCTATAGTGCATCTCTTGGTGGTGGTGGTACTGAGAGGACCACTTCTGGAGCGTGCTTGTGTCAAGTGGCGTCTACTTGGGCATGCGCATAATTGATCGGTTCATTGTCGGCTTGTCAACCAAGCTGATCATGGACGAAAACACTTGTGAGACCCTTTGGAAGGATTATGTTGTGGGCCCGCCAGATGGTTAGCATGCTTGGGAATGTTAAGCGCATATTGGTTGGAGATTCGCTAACTACGAGAGGCAGCAGGCATAGGTGGCTGGCTATGGGCTGGCTTGGAATCCTACGGGCGAAACGATTGAGGATGGGCTGCTCGGCTGTTGTTTGCCAGTACTTCCTTGTGTTGGGTTGTGTCTTGTATTCTATGGAGTCCACACAATTAATAGAGTTGTACTTGTATTAGAATTTGGTCTATTACATGTATATGATAAACTTATAATTGTAGTGAGATTAGGATTTCTAGGTTTCCTATATATGTTGTCTCTGTGGGAAAAATCCTAGAAGAAAAAAGGCTGGGTGACAGCCGTGAGGCTGACAGAGGAGAACACTCTGTCAGGTGGAGAGTTGTAGAGGTTTCTTGGCAATAAAGAATTCTCTTTTTCTCCGTGGACGTAGGCATCCCACAATGGGGTGTTGAATCACGTTAATCTTCGTTTTTTTTCTTTCTGTTTGCGTCTCCGATCCTAACAAGTGGTATCAGAGCTAGGGTTCTTTGAAGAACGAAGGAGGTACGCAGTATGAAGAAGAAGAAGAAAAAAAAAGGGGGATTTGAATCCCGGCACGGTACACATAATGGCCAATTGATGCTGTACCGTGGGTAAAGAAGGACTAGCAAGCTGCGATAAGGAGTCGGTTCTCTAGGTCTGCGCTGGAGGTGCAGAGGTGAGAGACTCGGGTTCAGTGTATCCGGAGTTGCGGAGTTGTGTGTGATGTTATCTTTCCGGTGATGCTGTGGCAGTGGAAGAGGTAGAGTCACATCACTTTGTACGGCGGTGAGCTGTATGGGACACCCGGACTGGGTGTAGGCTATGCTTGTTTAGGTGTAGCGGTTTGACAGAGACGGGTTTACAGACTCAACGTCAACGGGTTCTTCTTCAAGGTGGTTTGCAGAATTCAAGCCAGGTGGAGATTTGTTGGGTTGTGTCTTGTATTCTATGGAGTCCACACAATTAATAAAGTTGTACTTGTATTAGAATTTGGTCTATTACATGTATAGGATAAACTTATAATTGTAGTGGGATTAGGATTTCTAGGTTTCCTATATATGTTGTCTCTGTGGGAAAAATCCTAGAAGAAAAAAGGCTGGGTGACAGCCGTGAGGCTGACAGAGGAGAACACTCTGTCAGGTGGAGAGTTGTAGAGGTTTCTTGGCAAGAAAGAATTCTCTTTTTCTCCGTGGACGTAGGCATCCCACAATGGGGTGTTGAACCACGTTAATCTTCGTTTTTTTTCTTTTTGTTTGCGTCTCCGATCCTAACACCTTGTTGCCTATTGGAGGAGCAATGAGTGGTGGGGGCGTTGGGGGTACTTGCTATTGTAAGAGCTGGGTGAGGACAACTATCTGTTGTGCCATTGCGTCAAACTGTTGAAGGGTGGCGAACTGCTTGGGCTCCGAGTCAGCAGTCCCTTGTGGTCCATTCTGGTTTACCTCGCCAAAGTGGCTGTCTTCAGCATCAGGAATATTTTTAAGGGTCCAAATGGACATCATACTACGGAGATCGTAGCTACAGTCTCTTCTGGCCATTAGAGTGTTGGTGGCTTGGTACGATTGCACTATATTATAGTCGAAAATAGCTTTAGGGCCCTAGGTTGGGCGCCAATCTGTTGCCGCTAGTTCTCGCCCATGGCTCTGGTGAGGACACCTGTCAATAAAGAGTTGATTAAGCAATAGAAGATTGGTTCGAAAACCCTATGGCCATTCCGATGCCTAAGTCGGAACCGGAACTAGCAAATGGAATTACCAATATTAAAACACGAAAATTCCTACAAAACGAGGTCAACGCAATTTGAGAGAGAGAGAGAAGAGAGAGAGAGAGAGAGAGAGAGACTAAAAGTTGGATCTGGTTGCCTTTGTTCTGGTTGACATTTGTAGTGGTTGGAGCGTAAAGATGGCTTTGGTTACGTCCTTGATTTCAAGTGGTTCTAATAAGGGAGGACACGTTTATGGAAACGTTCAATCTTCCACTAGCCGTGATAGTGATTCAGTCGTGGAAAAGAAAGGATTCCCGCAATCATATCCCTTGAAAGTAGAGGTCGGATGTGGTAGTGAAACCTTCTGATCCGTCCAATGGAGATCGATTGGAGGATCTTCCTTGATGGATCCCACGATCCTAGCTCGGATGTGCTCTTGCTAGCTAACTCGTGGTGGAGAAAGAATCTTCCCTTTCCGGGTGCGGATCCATGGTTATCCCCAAAATCATGGGGATACCCTATCTGCTAATACGATTCGTGAGGTGGTGCTCACCCATTCACTTGCATGTGCTGGCATGTGTCCATATTTTATTGGACGAAAGTTTTGGATACGTGTCCTCTCCTTATTGGAGGCCATATTTTCCCTATCAAGTCCCTATGCTCAAGGTTGATTCGGTATCTTCCAACATCTATGGTTTCCGCTCTCATCCTCATGTGTTTCCCTCCCTCTCACAATCTTCTTGAAACTTTATTCCATGGAAGACAGCCTGTTTTAAAAATACGTACACTGTTCACTTCGTACAATAATTGTGAAATAGCAAAACATAATCGTCAATTGTTAAATATCCATGCTTTATATAGCATATGGTTCAACAAGAAGCACAAGAACTTGACTTGTTGATACTCTCTGTAGACCGGTGTATCTAATCGTCAATTGCAGCATCTAATCTTCAGTTCGATCTGTGAGAAATATCTCCCACCAAACATTCACCATCTCAGTCGATCGGTAGCTTCCAGCCTTCTAACATCTATGGTTTCCACTCTCTTATATGTTTTCCTCCCTCACAATTTTCCGTCGCCATATAGAGGTCTAATTCCATACCTGTAGAAACCCCACCGCACTTGAAACGTGTCAACCTCTTAATTGGTATATAAGAATATCAATATAGCACTTGATTCTATGTTTCTCATTTATTCTCCTATATCTTACTCTTAAACTATTTGATCATAATATATAAAAAAAAAAGAACGACAAAACCTTTGTTTCTTGGGTTTTAAATGATTGAACTTAAATTTGATGGTAAAAAACATGATCAAACTTATGGAGAACAACCAAAATAAAATAATAAATGAAGACAGATGTTATGGACAAAAAAAAAAAAAAATTTGTATGATTCCAGTCCAACATTTATCTACTAAAGTGTGAGGACTTCGAAGAATGTTTTAGAAGAGAGAAGAAAAGGCCAGTGAGTGTCCATAAATGGAATCGGTAATACAAACTTAGTCATAGGATATTTAATCAATCCTTGAAAAGAGATTAATCGATTTGATGACAAAAATTGGTATCATCAATTACATTTATTGTAGTCTATTACGGTTAAGTTTTCAAGAACTTAGAAAACAAAGAAGAAGGAGAGAAAGACATAGAAGATATCCACTTCGAGGGAGATGGCTTCTAGACTAAAAGAAGATTTTATTCAATTCAATACTTGAGTGCTTGATAACATCCTATACTTACTTATTTATACTTTCTAATTAATTCAGTTACAAATCTAACAACCTATTAACAACTTAACTAACTAGTTTTGTCTTTCTTGAGTACATAATGTAAGATATTTTTATGGACTAAATTAATTATAAGGTTAGTTGGTTCAGTGAGAGTCTAATTACAGATAGATCGGTTTAAGTATGATTAAAGATGGACTAACCTAGTCCACTGTGGGACTGGTCCAGGATTGTGGATAGTATTATAAATACCAATGGTTAGAGTCCCCACAGCCACGATGTTATTTTCTTCTCCTGTTCCCATACGCAGAGAGAAGGTCAAGGGATCCCGATAGGCTGTGGAAGACTTTGATCCAAGTATTCCAAGCATTCAAAGCAAAGATAACGGTCGAAAATCAATTTGCAGCAAGAGGTATATGTCTAATCATCTCTTTTCAATACCCATTGTATTCTAGTAATCTGTGTGGTGTGTTCGTTAGGGTTCATGAGAAATTCCATGGGAAAAACCCAAAAAAGATCTAAAAAATCTTACAGACACATTCATTGGACCATCATAGAATTACACTAGATGGGTAATTTTTGATATCTCAGGGGATGGGTCTAATGAAATCTAAATGTTCGAACAATTGTTTTTACATATCATTACCGTAATGGTTCGACATAAGAAATATGGTTCCATGCAATGTGGGCCAGTAAAGTGGGTGTACGTGTCATGTGTGACCCTGTGAGTGTGTGATCTAGTTTTAAATGACTTATCTACCTACAGTTGTAATTAATGACTTCCTTTTTCGATTAGAAGAAGTGAAGGAAAGTGTTAGCTAGATAATGATCATGTTAGATTGAGCATGATCGTGATAAGATCTTCTATTAAAGGAAAGCTGGTTGGTGTGATTGATGCAAGATGGGTAATTTGATTGGTGGGTAGGTGATTGTGGTAAGATCTCTTGTAGAAAGAAAGTTGAGTAGCTGATTTGGTTGGTATACAAATTGTATGGATTATATTACTATCTATGGATAGTTTCCCTTGTATTATTTCTTATATTTAAAGGATAATAAACCTCCCCAAGAAGCATGAAGAACTTGGGGATTCTCACCGTGGAGTAGACTTCTGTGGTAGAAGTTCGAACCACGTAAATATTTTCTCATATTTCCTTTATGCATAAGTTAACATGGTATTAGAGCGGATACAGATCTGATCGTGGTGTTTAGGGCACTTTGTTCGCTCTCGTCGTGGTCTGCTGCCCGCATACTCTGATAAGTTGCTATTTTCTCTTGTTATTCTTTTAAATCGTTTATCATGGCTAGTTCTGGTTCTCATGAGATGAATACTTGTCTCACCTCTATCCTTCTCACTGGCCGTAATTACTTGCCATGGTCAAGGGTAGTTTCTGTTGCCCTTGGAGGCCGTGCCAAATTTGGTTACGTTAAAGGTCAAATCAAGGCTCCTGCCTCTACGGATACTAAATTCCCTGTTTGGGAAGCCAATGATAATATGGTCATGTCATGGCTTTTTAACTCTATAGAACCACAAATATATGAAATATTTGCTTATTCAGAAACGTCTAAGATCCTTTGGGACTCCTTAAAGGACATGTATGGCTAAGTTGATAACTCTTCTCGAATCTTTGAGTCACAACAGGAGATTGCTCATGCTGAACAACCTCCCAGTCAACCATTTACAGAGCATCTTGATACTTTAAAGAAAAAGTGGGATGAGTTACGTCAGTACCGCCCTCCTGCCCATTTAATTGATACTTACATTCAACGTGAAGAGCAGGATCGTATTTTTCAATTGTTGGTAAGTATTCATCCTGAATATGAAGATCTTAAGCATCAAATTCTTATGAGTGCTATTCTTCCTTCATTTACCAATGTCTGTGCAACTATTCAACGAGAGAAAACTCGTCGTCGTGTAATGAGCTCCAAGCCTATGATGAATGAATCCATTGAAAATTCTGCTCACTCAGCCAATGGTCAGGTTGCTATTGAGGGAAACACCCGTGGTACAGGTCGATCTTTCTCTCAAGGGAGAGGAAAATGATGCAGTTTTCATGCACCTTTCCATTGTGATCACTGTAATCGGGATGGTCATACCAAGGACAGATGTTGGTCTTTATATCCTCACTTGCATCCTCCCAAAGATAAAGGATCAGATGCACCTCTTGCTGCTCAAGTTAGTTCGTCCACACCATAATTCTCGATTGAACAACTCGCTGCCCAACTCCATCAGCTTATGCAGCCACATGGAACTCCCACTTCCACCACAAATTCTGTGACTTCCGCATCTGGTAATGCCTCTCTTGCTCTGTCCGTTTCTACTAAAGATTCTTTTATCATAGATTCTGGGGCTACTGATCATATGTGTTGCTCATCACATTTTTTATCTGATATTCGTCATGATAATGGTCATCGACAGTTTATTACCGTGGCTAATGGTGCAAAGGTTCCTATTGACGGGATTGGAAAAATCAACCTTTTTTCAAATACCGTTGATGTTTTATTTGTACCTTCTCTATCTTCTAACCTATTATCTGTCAGCAAGACTACTAAAGACCTACATTGCATTGTTATGTTTTTTCCCAACAAGGTCATATTTCAAGACAGGTTCACCGGAAAGACGATTGGTGAAGGTTGGTTCCTTCAAGGTGTTTACATTTTGAACTTTTCTCCTGCAACATTGGTTGTTCAACAAAACCCATCTAAGGACTCACAGCTATGGCATTGGCGAATGAGTCACCCATCTGATTCTATCCTCCATTCCCTTAATCCCTCATTGTCTCTTGAGTCTAGTACTTGTGAGACATGTCATTATTCCAAGCAACATAGATTACCTTTCCCTACTCGTAATCATACTTCCACTGAATTGTTTGAATTAATTCATTCTGATGTTTGGGGCCCTACTCCAATTGACTCTCGGGATGGTTTTAGATACTTTGTCACCTTTATTGATGATAAATCTAGATCTACTTGGTTGTATTTATTACGCTCTAAAAGTGAAGTGTTACAAGTTTTTTAGGAATTTTGTTGCATGGTTCAAACTCAATTTGGTACTCCCATAAAATACTTGAGGACTGATAATGGCTCCGAATATACCAATACCTCATTTGAGTCATTTCTTAAAGGTTTTGGTATTATTCACCAAACATCCTGTGTTGGTACCCCTCAACAGAATGGTATTGCCGAGCGTAAAAATCGCCATCTCCTTGAAGTAACACGATCACTTCTTTTTCATGGGCATATTCCCAAGTCCTACTGGGCCGATGGTGTTCTCACAAGCTGTTACTTGATTAATCGACTACCAAGTCAAACCTTACACACCAAATCCCCTATGGAGGTTCTTTACGGTCGCTCCATTGATATTTCCCACCTTCGTGTGTTTGGGTGTATTTGTTATGTTCATTCTCAAGCAGGTGGAAAGCTGGATCCTCGGGCCCACAAGTGCATTTTTTTGGGATACTCTTCTGTTAAAAAGGGTTACCGCTGCTATGATCCTTTCGTTCGAAAAATGTACATTTCTCATGATGTCTTTTTTACTGAACGTCACCTCTTCTTTCCTGGCAGGACCAAAATTCAGGGAGAGATTGATACTGACTATGGTAAATTTGCTCCTCCCATACCTATTGTACATGGTGACAATAGTAAAGTTAGTGATCATAGTGATCATCCTACTGCAGATCATCCTTACCCTGTTGAAGCCGTTCTTGTAGAAATAGAGGCAGTTGAAGAAAGTCCCGATCTACTGATGATCTACCGATGCCAGTAAGAAGATCTACTCGGGTGTCACAACCTTCTACTAGATTACGAGATCACTTCACCTATCACACTGTTGAATATCCAATTCAACAACATGTTTGCTATGACAATGTTTCTTCTGAATTTTTCGCATTCTTGATAGTAGTTGATTCTCACAGTGAACCAATTAATTTTGCTGAGGCTAAGGTCTCTTATGTATGGATTAAGACCATGAATGATGAACTTTCAGCTCTCGATAGAAACCACACTTGGGACATAGTACGTCTACCCGCCGAAAAGCGTCCTGTTGGCTGTCGATGGGTATACAAGATCAAGTACAAAAGTGAATCTCTACTCGGTCATCAGCCCCTCGTCTTTCCTCAACCTGCTCCCTGCCAACTGATAGAACGGCACAAGCGTCTTACTCAAAGCACCTTACAAGACACCGGCGTCGAAGAAGTCAGAAGACCCGTTCGGCTTATAGAAGTAAAGGCAGAGTACGTAGGTTTTAGATGACCAAAGATCGATGTTGTTTATCCAGAGCCATCTTCAGTGGATCTTGTGTGGGCACACCATAGTCAACTCCTTCACCTCTACTTTCGTCTTGACACCTCAAACAACAAAAGAAGAAAGATCGATCATCTGTTTCTTTGCCTTTTTTGGGTGACTACAGTTGAAAACTCAACAGAAGGGCATAGCCTCTGTGTACGTTAACGAAGAGAGAGAAAAAGAGGAGTTTAGAGATTTTTATAGTTTAGGTTGGACTTGGGGAGGTGGTGTTTAAATACACTCTTCTTCATACAATAATTGCGAAAACAAAAACACAAACACAAACATCCATTCTTTATGGCTTATGGTTCAACAACAAGCCCAAGAGCTTGACTTGGTGATTACTCTCGGTGGACCGGAGGATCTAATCGCCAATTCCATCTAATCTGTAATACCCCAGGTGGAGAATTTATTTCTGTAATAAAAATAGAAAATTTATTTCTTACGTTGTTGTGGCAGGTGAAGAAAACCTATAGAAGGAAGAGGGGTTATTTAGTAATTTTTGCTTCTTAATCATGATGTAATTATTTATTTGTGATGAGTTTACTAATATGGATTTATGTTTGGGCTCATTAAAAAATAGTTATGGAGTTATAGTTGGTGATACGCCAAAAATTACTTATACTATAAGTAATTGCATGTAATGAGTACCTAGAATTCAAGTAATTAAAGTGTGATGGCTTATATTGAGGTTTCACTGTAGACTAATGGTTTGTTTTTAACGCTTTCATTTTTGTAGGATATAGAGTGGGGCCCCCAAGAGGTGGCTCTCCACTATTGATTAAATATTTTCAAGTTTAATTTTAAATAGGATGGGCATTTTGTAATTAAGAGTTTTGGTTGAGGGTATTCTTGTTCTCTAAATAAAAAGGGTACTAAAAGAACATTAAAGTGAGTATATGCATGTGTTTAATAGAGTATATTTGGAGGACAATTAGGACAATTCACATTTGTAGGATTCCCTACAATCATGGGCTCAAAACCCATATATGGATTCACATCCTCTCCTCTCAGAGGTTCGTAAAGAGGGAGACGCCCCCATTAGATGGCCGACACGTGGGGCTCACTCGAGCCCGGTGAGCCCCACGTGTCGGTGATAGGTGTGTAATGTTTATATTTTTATTCTCTTTGCACTATGCTTTTTAATGTGTTTTATGGGTTATTGAACTGAATATGATGAATTTTATTAATTTCACATATTTTAGAGACATTGTGAATTAATTATTAAAAGATAAGAAAATTTCAGTATCCTTAATATTGACGTTCTGAGTTTCATGTAGATTTTTGACATGAAAAGAGTTTCAGAATTGAAGTTGTCTTCAGTAAAGTTGTAAAGGACATCTCAATCTTTTTGGAATGGTATTATGGAGAAAGATCCGAGTTCGTTTGGGTCTCCAAACGTGGCTTCAAAGTCTGACAAAAAAATCTAATCGAATCCGAATTGGAGTAGCCCTCTGATCAGATTAAAGCATTCAACGGTGGATGTAAATTCCATAAAGAATCTCCTAATCAAGTTAGGAAACCTAAACCTACGGAAACCTAAACCTACAATAGAAGATTCCAAAGAAGAAAAGAAGACTATACAATTTCAGAATTCTAAATAGAGAAGGACTCCTAAACAAAGAAGAAATCCTACACAAAGAAGGAATCCAACACAAAAAAGGAGTTATAAGTTACAAAGGATTGTCATGTTTTATATATAGAGCATTAGTGTTAAGATAAATTCTCTCTCTCTCTCTCTCTCTCTCTCTCTCTCTCTTTTGTTGGAAATTTTTCTATCTCTGAAAGGATTGTAATGTCTAGCTAATCTTCTCATTCAATTCAAGGGGATTTTGAAGCCCAAACTCATGTCAATGGTGTAAACTCTATTTAGTAACGTTGTTCTTCTTCTCTCTTTTATTGAAATTGCTTATGTTATTCTTTTCTCTTTAATTATGATATTTGTTTGAATAATTCAGTAATGGCCTACTGAATCAGTTAGATTAATATTAATTGCTAGATCTAGAATTTGTGATACGTAATCGTCCTGATTCTAATCACAAGTAGCAAACAGTGGTAGATGATTATGTCCAAGTTTTCGTCTCATCATTGTGAATAATATAACCTAAGTTAAATAATCCCCGCTTGTGTGTGATTGTTGCTTAAATTGATTTATTTTCCACCTTCTTAATGCTGCCATTAAATTGAACATTGAGAGCTTATTCAGTGTTGTTCAATGGTTAGAACTCTCTAAAGAGCTTGTTTTATTAGAGATACTTAAGGAAAAACTCGGGTAACAGAGCTTATTGTTATCTAGGATCTTTAATTCTAATTGATGGAAGAGATTAACGTTGCGATTAATTTTACTCATTGCATGTGTGGGTGGATATTGAACCAATAACTGAATATTCTCATCTAATTATCTTCCTATTTAAATTCTGTCTGTTTATTTTCAATTTGATTCAACAACCAAAATCCCCCTTTTGTTATTGTGTTTAATTAGCATTAATTAGTATATTTAGTTTGAGTAGAATATAAATTTTAATCAATTCATTCTCTGTGGGATCGACCTTTGCTTATCATATTTACAGTTTATTAATCAGATCAGTAAAGAAATATTTAATTAAATTGGTGCATTCGACACGCTACCAGTGGCCATCCAACGGGAGCGTCCTCCTCCTCACGAACTTCTGGGAAGAGAGGATGTGGATCTTGCATTGGGCATGTGTTTTAGATTTTTCACTCATTTTCTTCTCTCCAAATAATTGTTTTTGTGAAATTCCTTTTACACCCCTAAAGCATACCCAATGCATGGGTTTTAAGCCCATGATTGTAGGGAATCCTACAAATGTGAATTGTCCTAATCGAGCTACTGGCGGAGAAAGACAAAGCAATTGGTTCATGGGTTTTAAATGACTGAACTTACATGGGATCGTAAAAAACATGATTAAAACTTATGGAGAACAACCAAAATAAAATAATAAATGAAGACGGATTTTATGGACAAAAAATGAAAAAAAAATTGTATCACTCCAATCCAACATTTATCTGATAAAGTGTGAGGACTTTGAAGAATGTTTTGGAAGAGAGAAGACGACGCTAGTGAATGTCCATTAAATGGAATTGTCACAGGATATTTAATCAATCCTTTAAAAGAGATTAATTGATTCGATGACAAAAATTGGTGTCATCAATTACATTTATTGCATCCATTGGACCATCATGGAATTACAATACATGGGGTAATTTTTGGTATCTCAAGGGATGGGTCCAATGAAATCTAAATGTACGAACAGTAGGTGACAAGGCCAGTTCTCACCTCTTTGGGTAGCAATTATTTTTTACATTTCAATGGGTCACTTCGATAAAGCAATATACGCATGTGATTTTTGGAAAATAGTTTATCTGCATATATTTGTTGTATCTTTTTTGGGATCACATCTGTCACACCTTAATTTCGACTAAACCAGAAGTATGAGTGAATCGTCACTAAATCAACGATTCGCATTAGGATCTTAATAAGATCGTGTCTATTATCACAAATCATTGCACATAACCATAATCAGAATACGATTAAATACAACGGAATTCTTAATAATAATGAACTGAGTACTTCTATTGATAAATAAATAAATTATCCAATTATTCAAAATACCAAAATAGAAATAAATAGCTTTACATCGTTTATAAAATCCAACTGAAATAAAATAATCAAATCATCCATATCCTACAGGTACACGCAGAAAGGGCACTCGCATGAAGCGTCATGCTCGTCCTCCCCTGCTTGCACTTCCAAGGCAGTAGCACCTCCATACACTGGAGCATCCAAGTAGTCATTGACAGTGTAACCTGCATCAACATCTAAAAACATGTATATATACAAGCTCACAACTTAGCTCAGTAAGAAAATCAGACAATGCAACAAACAACATGCATGAATAACATTTACATTATTGTCTGGTTTTAAGTTTGTAATGTGCTATAGAAAGGATTGGCGACCACCGCACCTCTATACACGAGTGTGTGAATCTGCCCAATAGATCAAACACCACTGTCATCCCACATGCACCCACCATGGAATAGAGATAGAGCTAAAGTATCCGGATCACACACCGCCAACACTTCCCCTGATGCCTTACCCATACCAACACGTAAGCCCCTATTGGCGAGGACTTGTAAATTGAGCTCGCAACTAACCAATCCTATATGTCATCACAGTAGGTCCTATCCCAGCACAGCTCCCTATGACATAGAGATAGGGCTCGATTCCAGTAGCCAAGTCGGAGACCATAGTGCCATTTCCTCCCCCTGATACCCTATCCATACCAAGCATGCTAAGACATAAGCGATATGAAAGGTGCTAGTGTGAGGAATGATCCCAGACCCCAGACCCTTCCCATTCCATACACCAACGAAAACAATCGCATGCCCAACAATCACATCCTAGCATAGCGAGTATGCATGAACAATATAGTAACTGAAAGTAAAGATGACATGTGACTATGCACAATACTAATCCACATAACCATAATTATTAACAACATTTTATTGTTATTAAGTTATTAGGGTTTAGGTATGATTTCCTTACCTGACGCTTGATTGCTAGCTTGCTCCGCGTCACAGAATCCAAACTTGCTATCATAAGGTCCTACATGATGTTAGGGTTGAATTATAATTAGTTTCTTAGGGTTTATGTTGGTTGAAAAACCAACTAGATCAAAATATATCCATTACAGTGTATACCGATCGCAGGTACCGGTCGCTGCATGGTCGACCGGTCCCCCATAGACCAGCTCCCGAGAGGTACCGATCGCAGTACCGGTCGCATATGGTGCGACCGGTATGCCTCCGAAAGACCACCAATCTTGGTGTTCGCCTTCCGTCGGTCATCCATTATTGGTTCTAGGGTTTCTCATATGCATTCTAGGCCTAAGCAACAAGTTAAAGTTGTTTTATGTTTCATTCAAGTCCTAGTTCTAATGATTCTTCGCCTAGAATTCGAATCTAGGGTTTAAGGAACAATTAGGGTTTAACGACAAAATAAGGGTTTTAGATCAATACCTAGCCTTGCAAGGTATTGATCAGTCATGATCAATCATCTATAATGCTTAACTTAGAGAGAAGTTCAAGCACTTACCGTTGGTTCACAACTATGGCGTTCTTCGTCCAACGGCGGCTCCACTTCCACCTTTCTTAGCTCTTTCTCCTCTTCAGATATCTTTCTCCTCTCTAAGGTTTGTGAGGATCAATCAAAGAGTTTTAAGGAGGTTTAAGGGTTCATAAATAGACTAGGATAAAGTTTAGAAAGTTTGCCTATATTAGGAAAGTCTCTAGGCTCGAGATTTGGTAAGCGGGATCCACAGAGATCCATTTCTGGATCTAACTAGTCTGCCCGCACAGACATACCAGTTGATCGGTATATTGACCGGTATGATGAGATCGGTATGACAATTTTTATCAAATTTGGTCCGTTTTCGTACCTGATTGTCACCCGCTAGTCCCGTCTGACCCGGTGATGATTGGAAGACCTGTTATGACATGAATTAAAGGTTTAGATCGGGTTCATGGAGTGCAGGTCTTACAAGTCCCCCACCCTTAAAAGAAATTTCGTCCCAGAAATTTACATGTAGGTCTCACAACTCCCCCACCCTTAAATGAAATTTTGGTCTCGAAATTTACACTTACCTTGTTCATCGAAAAGATTAGGATACTCCTTTTGCATAGCGTTCTCTTCCTCCCAAGTGATTTCTTCTACATCTTAGCTTTTCCAATGCATTTTGATGTAATGGATATCCTTGCTTCGGAGATGTTTTACCTTTCAGCTTGTGAGCATCACAGGTATCACCTCAAAGGTCAAATCCTCCATCAAGTCTGGTGGGTCTGCTGTCAAGATGTGCGATGGATCCCTGACTTCGATCAGTAAAGAAACATGGAGCACCTCATGAACGCTTGACATGGATGGTTGTAGGGCCAGTTGATACGTCATATTACCATATCTGGTCAATATCTCGTATGGTCCCACATACCTGGGGCATAGGTTTCCCTTATTACCGAACCTTTTCAGACCTTGCACAGGTGATATCTTTAAAAATACCTTGTCACCCACTGCAAACTCCAGATCTCGACATCGATTGTCTGCGTAGTGCTTTTTTCGAACTTGAGCTGTCTTCACTCTTTCCTTAATTTGATCAATTGCTCGACAAGTTTCTTCTACGAACTCTGATCCTACAATCCTCCTTTCTCCCACCTCATTCCATAATAGAGGTGTACGACATTTCTTCCCACATAGTGCCTCATATGGAGCCATCTGGATCGTGGCCTGGTAACTATTGTTATAAGCAAATTCGATGAGCGATAACTTTTCGTCCTAAACTCCTTTCAAATCTAGGGCACACGCTCGGAGCATGTCCTTCAAGATTTGAATGGTTCTTTTTAACTGCCCGTCTGTATGAGGATGAAAAGCTGTACTAAACTTCAACTTGGTTCCCATCACTTTCTGTAGTCTTTCCCAGAACTTGGATGATCTTGTCAGATACTATAATCTTTGAAATGCCATGAAGTCTGACTATATTATCCACATATAGCTTGGCTAGCTTGTCCATGGTGTACTGAGGTCTGACAGCGATGAAGTGAGCAGTCTTGGTAAGTCGTTCGACTATCACCCACACGGCATCCACTGACCTTGGTGTCAAGGGTAGGCCAGCGATGAAATCCATTGTGATACAATCCCACTTCCATGCTGGCTGCGATAGTGGTTGTAACAATCCAGCTGGTCACTGTCTCTCTGCTTTCACTTGTTGGAAATTTAGACATTGAAATATGAATCGAGCTACATCCGCTTTCATACCCCTCCACCAATATAGTCTTCATAAATCATGGTACATTTTAGTGCTTCCTAGATGTACCGAATATGGGGTATAATGAGCTTCTGTCATAATTCTGTCTCTGATATTTGAGTTCTCACTCTCAGGTATACATAATCATCCATGATACCTGAGTACCTTGTCTGAATCCAAGGTAAAGTTAGGGTTGCTTTTACCATTCTCTAGATCTGCTTGCACAGTCTTGAGGTGTGGATCTTGTAGGATTTCTACTTTTACCTCATCCATTAGATTTGGTGAGATCTTCAAGGCTACGAACATCAATTTGAACTTATGAATCAAGTCCTGTTCCACTGGATCTTCTGCAGTCTCTAATATATACTATTCTTCATTCTCTATTGAGACTGAGGCTGCAGCACACAGTGCAACATTTGTACTAGGTCCTGTCTCAGGTTTCAATGCCCACTTTCTGCTTAAGGCATCAGCTACAGCGTTTGCCTTACCCGGATGGCACTGGATGTCACATTCATAATCTTTTAATAGCTCCAGCCAGCTCCTCAGTCTCATATTCAGGTCCTTCTGAGTAAAAAGCTAAGTCAAACTCTTATGATCTGACTTTATCTGAAACTTTTCACTATAAAGGTAGTGCCTCCAAGTTTTGATTGCGTGAATGACCGCTGCTAACTCCAGATCATGCATAGGATAGTTTTTTTCATGCTCTGTCAACTGTCTTGATGCATAGGGAATCACCTGTTCTCCTTGCATCAACACACATCCAAGACCCAACCCTGAGGCATCCATATATAGGGTGAACGACAAGTCTAGTACTGGGATGGTCAAGATAGGTGCAGTGACTAGTCTTGACTTCAGATTCTGAAAGCACTTCTCACACTCATCTGTCCATATAAACGTTTCTCCTTTCTTGGTTAGTCTGGTGAGTGAAACGACGATTCTTGAGTAGTCTTCCACGAACCTTCTTTAGTAACCAGTCAATCCAAGGAAACTACAGATCTCCGCAATTGATTTTGGTGCATCCCATCCTACTATAGATGCGATCTTGCTTGGATCTACCTTGATACCGTTTGCGGACACTACGTGACCCAAGAAGGCCACTTTCTTCAGCCAAAATTCACACTTCTTGAACTTGGAGTAAAGCTTCTCCCTTTTCAGCTGTTGTAGGGCTGCTCTCAAGTGTGTTGCATGAGTCTCCCTATACTTTGAGTAAACCAAGATGTCGTCAATGAATACGACGACCGAAGTGTCCAACATGTCATGAAACACTCGATTCATCAGTTCCATGAAAGGTACTGGGGCGTTGGTCAATCCGAACGACATTATAAGGAACTCATAATGTCCATACCTCGTTCTGAAAGCAATCTTTGGAATATCTCCTGCCTTGATCTTTAGTTGGTGATACCATGATCTAAGATCAATCTTCGAAAAAACCTTTGCACCCTGCAACTGATCGAACAGATCATCAATCCTAGGCAAAGGGTATCGGTTCTTGACGGTTAACTTGTTCAACTCTCGGTAGTCAATACATAGTAGTATGCTACCATCCTTCTTCTTTACGAACAATACAAGTACTCCCCATGGCGATATACTTGACCGTATGAAACCCTTATCTAGTAGTTCTTGTAACTGGGTTTTCAACTCTTTTAATTTTGTAGGGGCCATCCTGTACGGTGCCTTAGACACCGGCGCAGACCTTGGCATAAGGTCTATCACGAACTCTGTAGCCTTGTCTAGAGGTAGTCCAGGTAGGTCTTCTTGAAATACGTCTAGAAACTCTCGTACCACATCCAGATCTTTCATCTTTTGCACTGTCGATCACAGACACTAAGTAACCCACTCCTCCCTTTTCTAAGCATCTCTTAGCTTTTAAAGTTGAGAGGATTAGCTTCCTCTTCCTAGGTAACTTGGTTCCGGTGAAGCTAAACTCCTTCCCATTATCATCCTTGAAAGCAAGCTTCTTTTCGGCACATAATAAGCTAGCTGAATGATGGCCTAGCCAATCCATTCCCAATATGACGTCAAAGTCTGCCATCTCGAGTTGGACCAAATTTGCTTCTAGGTTTCGCCCATCAATAATAACTAGGCACAGGCCATATCATTCATTCAAAACCACTTCTACTCCCAATGGAGAACGAACTAACAAGCTTGGAGTTAAGAGCTTAATAGGTAACTCCAATCTCTTCCCAAAAGACACATAAACAAATGAGTGTGGAGCCCCAAAGTCGAAGAGTACCCTGGCGGGTACACTGGCTATATCTACAGTTCATGGAATTTACTTATGCCTTAGTTCTACATGCTCATACATAACAAAACAGTAAGCGAAATAGTAAGGGAGGAAATCATACCAGGAACCACATCAGGTGATGCAGCTGCTTCCTCTGTGGTGATTGCAAATATATTTCCTTGTTGTGGCAGTTGCTTCCTTGGTAAAGTGCAAGTCCTTGCATAATGGCCCAATTGTTGGCAGTTGAAACATTTGATGTTAGGGTTCTGACCAGCTACCTGTGGTGGTGGTGGTGCAGTAGTACTCCTTGTTGGCACCACAGCAGACTGAGCCTTGTATGGGCGGAATGGTCTAGTATTCCCTCCACCCGAAGTCTCAGTAGCAGGCCTCTTCAGTCCCCTATTTTGAGCAAAGAAGCTGCTTCTCTGGCTTGATTCGATCACTCGAGCGATATACACAGCTTCGTTATACACCTTCTTCTCCAAATCCAAAACGTGCTCCCGGATACTTCCTTACAATCCCATAGTGAACCTATGGGTTTTGGTTTCCTCCTCTTACATGTTCGTTGGAGCGAAGAAGAACAGCTCTTCGTACCTCTGCTGGTACGCATCTATAGTAATCTGGAATGTTGCAAGTTGAGGAATTCCTTTTTCCATTTGATCACGAAAACTCTTTGGGAAGTATTTGTCAAAGAAGACTCCCTTGAATATTTCCCGGGTGATCTGAGTGTGCTTCGTCTCCAAGTATGGCCGGGTAAAATTCCACCAGGCATTGGCATCTTCCTTGAGCATGTGTGTAGCAAATAACACATTCTCATCCTCCATGCAAGTCATCAGACGGAAGTTATTCTCCATCTCAGCAACCCATTGTAGGCCATAATGATTTTCTAGGTTTCTCGGTGAAGGTAGGGGGTTTCAGTTTCAAAAACCTATTCATAGCTCGGCTTATGTCATTTTGTCCCTATGCACTTGTTCCATACCATGTGGTGGATATGGATAGATCCCTTGATAGGCAGATGATATTGGGAATTACTGTGGTAGTTGTGGGTTCTGTTCTTGTCCCATCGTCCCAGTACTACCATCCACTAGTAGTGCGATGTTATTTCCCCCAGACTCAGGCTATCTTTTGTAGGGATATATCCCAGTGGCCTGAACATCTTTAGCATCTCGTTTAAGAACGCCTTCTGTTGAGTTTCCATCTAGTAGTCCAGATTCGTCACTATAGTCTCAGAGTTGGTGTGAGGAGGGCTTTGATACCAAGTTGTCACACCCCAATTCTAACTGAACCAGAAGTGTGAGTGAACCACCACTAAACCAACGATTCACACTAGGATCTCAATAAGACCGTGTCCACTAACACAAACCATTGCACATAACCATAATCAAAATATGATTAAATACAGCAGAAGTCTTAATAATAATGAACTGAGCACATCTATTGATAAATAAATAAATTATTCAATTATTCAAAATACCAAAACGTAAATAAATAGCTTTACATCATTTATAAAATCCAACTAAAATAAAATAATCAAATCATCCATATCCTAGAGGTACACGTAGAAAGGGCACTCGCATAAAGCGTCATGCTCGTCCTCCCCTGCTTGCACTTCTAAGGTAGCAACACCTCTACACACTGGAGCATCCATGTAGTCCTCAGCAGTGTAACCTGCATCAACATCTAAAAACATATATATATATATATGCAAGGGTGAGCTCACAACTTAGCTCAGTAAGAAAATCAGACTATGCAACAAACAACAAGCATGAATAACATTCACATTATGGTCTGGTTTTTAAGTTTGCAATGTGCTATAGAAAGGATTGACGGCCACCGCACCTCTATACATGAGTGTGTGAATCCGCCCAATGGATCAAACACCACTATCGTCCCATATGCACCCACAATGGAATAGAGATAGAGGTAAAGTGTCCAGATCACACACAGCCAACACTTTCCCTGATGCCCTATCCATATCAACACGTAAGCCCCTATTGGTGAGGGCTTTCAAACTGGGCTCGCAACTAACCAATCCTGTATGTCATCACAGTACGCCCTATCCTAGCACAGCTCCCTACGGCATAGAGATAGGGCTCGAGTCTAGTAGCCAGGCCGGAGACCACAGTGCCACTTCCTCCCCCTGATACCCTATCCGCACCAAGCATGCTAAGACAGAAGTGATACAAAAAGGTGATAGTGTGAGGAATGATCCTAGACCCCAGGCCCTTCCCATTCCACACACCAATGAAAACAATCACATGCTTAACAATCACATCCTAGCATAGAGAGTATGCATAAACAATATAATAACTGAAAGTAAAGATGACATGTGAGTATGCACAACACCAATCCATAAAATCATAATTATTAACAACGTTTTAGTGTTATTAAGTTATTAGGGTTTATGTTCGATTCCTTTACCTGGCGCTTGATTGGTAGCTTGCTCCGATTCATAGAATCCAAACTTGTTATCACAAGGTCCTACACGATGTTAGGGTTGAAATAGAATTAGTTTTTTAGGGTTTACGTTGGTCGAAAAACTAACTGGATCAAAATATACCCATCACAGTACATACTAATTGCAGGTATCGGTCACTACACTGTGTGAAAAGGTGCGACCGATATGGTAGATCGGTCCCCCGCAGACCAGCTCCCGAGAGGTACTGGTCGCAGTACCAGTCGCATATGGTGCGACCGGTATGCCTCCGGAAGACCACCAATCTTGGTGTTCGCCTTCCATCAGTCACCCATTATTGGTTCTAGGGTTTCTCCTATGCATTATAGGCCTGAGCAACGAGTTAAAGTTGTTTTATGTTCCATTCAAGTCCTAGTTTCGTTGATTCTTCGGCTAGAATTCGAATCTAGGGTTTAAAGAACAATTAGGGTTTAACTGCAAAATAAGGGTTTTAGATTATGAGGACAAAGAAGGAAATCTTAGAAGTCGCCACCTAGATTAAAGGTCTAAGACCTTAGAAATGTGAAATCTCACCCCAAGGTAAGACTTTGATTGACTCATGACCCTTAGATTGGATTTTTGATCCATCAGAGATTGGGTAAGCGTTAGGTTACAGTTATGGGAAGGGGTTAGGCACCCAAACCGTCCGATTGAAATCGGTCTCCTATACCTTTCCTATGCTAGACTCTATCTATTAAATCAAACCAAACCAAATATCATTGAACCGAATCTGTATCCATCAGATTGCCTACGTATCACGGAGTTATTCCGAAAATCAGGTTCACCATCGTAGTTCAGGTGTGATTAAAGTTTATGACTGTGATTTATGCTTGTGCATGATTAAGTTCATTGTTCAAGTTGAAATTTATGCTTGAAAGGATGAGAAACCTTATGGGTTAGGATCTGAATAGTCTATACGAACTGATAGATAGTTCTAGTGGATCTAAAAATAACCCTATTTGTAAGCACTCCATTTTTGCCATCCCAGCTAAACAAAGTCCTGCTGGTGTGTGGACAATAAAAGGACAAAAGGTGATTGAAAGTTTAGATTTTTTACTGTGAATTTGAGGAAGTTTTCAATGGGTCTGTGAATTTGAGAAAGTTTTCAATGGGTCCCACAGCAATGTCACAGGCTGTAATCTACATGGATGCATAGGTCATGGAATTATCTTCAAAATGATACCAGAATTGCCCAATTCTGATATCAAATGAAGAAGATATGGTTATTTTAGTCCGATGATATGTACAAGGGATCTTTCTGAAATTATCATAAATAATCCCAGGGGCTTTCATGTAAATTATCATAAGTTGGATTGTTTGAATTTCAAATCATCATATCTTGATCATCCGACATCTGAATCATATGGTTTAAGTACCATTATTCCTTATTTTTAGTCCTCTTCAAAGTGCACGTAAAGGATTTCCAGTAGAAGTCACCAGTGGGCCCCATGTAAGCTTGCATGCAAAGTTATCATTAGAACTTCAAAGCTTCATATCTTTTCCGTTCTACGTCGGATTCAGATGATTCCAAAGCCATTATTTATCATTTCTGATGTCCTACAAAGTGGACGTGGAAAATCTCAGGTAGAAGTCTTCGGAGGGTCCCATGCAAAATTACATATGGAAATGGTCATTTAATCTTCAAAAATTTATATTTTGCATCATCCCATATCCAAATCAGGTAATTTTAGTTTCATTATGTTCCATTTTTAATACTCTACTAAGTGGACGTAAAGGATTTCCGACAAAAGTCTCCGAAGGATCCCATGCAGAATGGTCAGCTAAATTATCGATAATTGGTTCGCTTAAACTTCAGAAATTCATAAGTTGACCATTTTATTTCCAAATGAGGTGATTCAAGTTCCTATATTCCTCATTTTTAGTGTTCTACAAAGTGAACATAGAAAAATTGGGAATAGAGGTTATCAAAAAATTTCATATAAAATGACAATGGAAATGGCTCATGAAATGATAGAGAGAGAAAACCCAAGTTAATTTCAGTCAATCCAGTTCTGGGCCAACCCAGCTCAACCCATATCAGTTTAACTCAGTCAACCCAAGCCACTCTCAACCCGTTTCGAATCAGTTCATTCATGTGCATATTATTTATATATATTATATATTGTATACTATATATATATATATGTATGTTATTAAACATATGTGTATATATGTATATAATATTTATTATTATATATAAATGATAAGATCCAAAAGAGATTTGGAAGAAAAGAAAAGAAAAAAGAGAGGAGACGTGAGAGAGAGAGAGAGAGAGAGATTTACGATTTTGAGTAAATTCAAAAGAGATTTGAAAGAAAAGGAAAGAAAAAAGAGAGGAGACGTAAGAGAGAAATTTGCGATTTTGAGTAAATCCAAAAGAGATTTGGAAGAAAAGGAAAAAAAAGAAAGAGAGGAGATGTGAGAGAGAGAGATTTTTGGATTTGGCATAAAATCTAAAAGAGATTGAGAAGAAAAGGAAAGAAAAGAGAGAGGAGACGTGAGAGAGAGAGAGATTTTCGATTTCGGCATAAAATCCAAACGAGATTGAGGAGAAAAGGAAAGAAAAGAGATAGGAGACGTGAGAGAGAGAGATTTTTGGTTTTGGCATAAAATCCAAAAGAGATTGAGGAGAAAATGAAAGAAAAGAGAGAGGATATGTGAGAGAGAGAGAAGGATTTTCAGTTTTGGCATAAATTTCAAAAAAGATTGAGGAGAAAAGGAAAGAAAAGGAGAGAAAAGGACGTGAGAGAAGGAGTTTTTTAGAGTCTTTCTTCTTTTGGTCTCGATTTTGGGAGAAGTGAGAAGGAGAGAGGAAAAAAAAAGAGGAGAATAAAAGGAGAGAAAAGGACGTGAGAGAGGAGGAGGTTTCAGCAAAGAAGAAGAGGAGATCAAACTGAAAGAGAGGAAGAAGAAGATCGAGATCGAAAGAAGAAGAAGAAGAAAAAAGAAGAAGAAGGAAGAGAAGGAGTTCACCTGAGGTAAGCTGCCCCTCCCATCTGTTTTTTTTTTTTTGTTTGTTTGTTGCTGCACCTCATCTCACGATACATCATTGCCCAACCTCACCAAAGCACCACTGATTGCCACCATACTCATGAGCATCTCCCTCTGCTAAAACCCAGCCGTGCATACTTGGCCATCAACTGGGATTCTATCCTAGACATACACCTCATCTTCATCACACTACCCCAGCCCAGTTGTACAATCCATCTGTCTCCCATGCTTGAACCTACACTACAAACTTGCTGCCCATATCTTCAACCCACCTATTTGTGACACCTAACTCCCAAGCAAAACCCAACACCCAACATCCCTTGCATCAACGAGCCTCATCACAAGTAAATCTGTCCCATTGATTTGAAAAATCCGTTTGATATATTTTGATATTAATTCTATCCCAATTGATCTAGAAATTGAATGCAATTGATCCGATCTGAAATTTCAATGCAATTGATTGATCTAGAAATTGAATGAAATTGATCCGATTCTGGAAATTGAATGAAATTGATCCGATCTGAAAATTGAATGAAATTAATTCGATTGTGAAAATTGAATGAAATTGATCCGACTGCCTTAATTTCATGTGATAAAATTTTTTTGATCTAAAAGTATTTAGATTTGATATGCTAAAAATTGATCCGAATGGTTGAGTTTCATGTGCTCAAAATTGATCCGAATATGCTTGAATTTCATCCGACCACATATTGAAATTGTTATGAAATTGCTCTGATCACATGCTTGAAATTGCTATGAAATTGATCCCATTGACTTGAAATTTAAGGTAATTTGAATATAGACCATTGGATGTCAAATTTGAATTTGAACGGGTAGATTGTGATTTTGAATGATTTTTACCATTAGATCTTGATCATATGTGTTTTTAAACCATCTAAATCGTTGGATCTTTATTGTGAGTGGTTTGATTGAATTTGAACGGTTAGATTACCATCAAGAGTGATTTATACCGTTGAATTTTTCATCATGAGTGTTTTTAGATACTCACTCATATTTTTGGATGCCACATAATTGTCATATTTGATGCTTACACTCTCACATGTCATACTTGGAATGCTTTCACATGTTATCTTTGGATGCTTTTATTTTTGGATTGCACACTTACTATGTTTGTATTGATTCACATGCTCACTTGTCATCTTTGACTGGTTTGTTGCTAAATTTGAATATATTTCTAACATGCTATATTTGGATACTTACACTATCATATTTAAGCTCACATTGCTATGTTGGATTGTTTACATTGCTATTATTGAGTACAATAACTAGGATAAAATAAACCCTAGAATGGAATGAGCAATTAGGGTAGAAAACCCTAAAAATAGAATGAAAATAATAATTAGGATAGAAAATCTTAAAAATAGAAAGAAAATAGCAATTAGGGTAGAAAATCTTAAAAAATGAAAAGAAAATAGGAATTAGGGTAGAAAACCCTGAAAATGGAAAGAGCACAATAATTAGGGTAGAAAACCCTAAAAATAGAAAGAATACAGCAATTAGGGTAGAAAACCCTAAAAATGAAAAGAAAATAATAATTAGGAAAAGTGAAACCCTAAAAAATAGAAACAACAAAAATGGTAGGAATTAGGTCTCATCCCTAGATCTTATTGACAAAAATAGAAAGAATTTGGTACACATCCCAAATAAAAAAGGTAGGAATTTAGGTCTCATCCCTAGATCCTATTAACAAAAATAGAAAGAATTTGGTACACATCCCAAATAAAAATGATAGGAATTTAGGTCTCATCCCTAGATCCTATTAACAAAAATAGAAAGAATTTGGTACATATCCTAAATAAAAATGGTAGGAATTTAGGTCTCATCCCTAGATCCTATTGACAAAAAATAGAAAGAATTTGGTATACATCTCAAATAAAAATGGTAGGAATTTAGGTCTCATCCCTAGATCCTATTGATAAAAATGATAGGAATTTAAGTCTCATCCCTAAATCCTATTGACAAAAATGGAAGGAATTTGGTACACATTCTAAATCCGACTCTCACAAATATTTTTAAACTACGTCGTACCTGATTTCTAGGGCACACCCTAGAATACGTAGGCAATTTAGGAATCCCAAATATGGTACAAAGCCACCCATCAATCAAACATCCTGCATAAACTTCAACTTGAACAAAAAAAATCTAATTAAAGCACAAACATAAATCACTTCCATAATCTTTAATCACACAAACTATTTTTGAACTACGTTTTTGGACTTGATTTTCAGGATTGTAATACGTAGGCAGTTTGAGATGTCTTACATGTCTCAGATTCAATCCAAGACCGAACCATCTTTGGTTCGGTTCACTGTATAGTATTGTACATTACATTTGCTTGTTTATTTGTTTCAGGACATGATTGGCTAAACCTTAGGTTAGAATAACTTAGCAATTTGGTTTAGGACATCCCCCATTGAATCCTAGTCTTCCAGTTGACCAAGCACAGTAAAAAAATTAGAATTTAGGGAAAGTTTAGGAGGCCGATGTTGATCGGGCGGTTTGGGTGCCTAACACCTTCCCATAACCGTACCCTTAAAACTTACCCGATCTCTTGCAGACCAAAGAACTGATACATTGGGTCACGAGTCAATAGAAGTCTTACCTTAGGGTGAGGCTACATTTTTAGAGGTCCTAGACCTTAATCTAGGTGGCGACTCCAACAGAACAATTGATCTTCATCGATACGGATATACTTTCATCCCGAGGAGGATCATCGATTTTCCATTGTCCTCACACCTATCTAGGTTAAAATGTAGATAACCCTATCTAGGTTGGAATGTGGATAACCCTATCTGGGTGGATAATCCTATTTGAGTCAAAATATAGGTAAATATCCTAGTGGATCTATGAATAACCCTATTTGGATCAAAATATAGATAACCCTATTTGGGTTGGAATAAGGATAACCCTATCTGGGTTGAAATATGGATAATCCTATCTAGGTTGGAATGTGGATAATCCTATTTGGGTCAAAATATGGGTAAATATCCTAGTGGATCTATGGATAACAAGTGGACTAAGATTTGGATCCAAATTTGGGATTCTCCCAAATAGCCTACATATCCTAGGGTTTGTCCTAGGAATCAGAATCCACGTAGTTCAAAATCTGGGTTGAAATGGTTGGGTATCCTAGTGGATCTATGGATAGTCCGAGTGGACTAAGGTATGGATCCAAATTTAGGTTTCTCCCAAATGGCCTACGTATCCTAGGGTTTACCCTAGGAATCAGAATCCACGTAGTTCGGGCTATCATGATGGTTGGATTTTGGGATATATCAACCCAAACTCCTTCCAATTTTAGGTTTATCGGGTTGCTTAGCCCTACATTTATTCTCTTAGGTTTATCGGGTTGCCTATCCCTATAATTTTATTTCTTAGGTTTATCGGGTTGCCTATCCCTACATTCAATTTATTCAGGGTTTCTACGGTGTCCTGCACCTTTTGTTAAACTCTTCAGATTTTCTAGGGTATCCTGTCCCTTTTATTAGACTCTTCAGGTTTTCTAGGGTATCCTACCCCTTTTTTCAACTCTTTTCATTTTAGGGTTCTCACTTTTCCTAAATAATTTGTACTTAAGATTTATGCAATTGTATCTCCAAACATAGCAGTATGTATCAGGTAAGCATCCAAATATGGCAATATGTCCAATATAGCATGTGCGTGATCCAAAATAACAATGGATCTAGAAATATCATGTGTAAACAATCCGACATAGTAGTGTGCCTCCAAATATAACAGTAAACAGGTGAACATCCAAATATAGCATGTGAACAATCAAAATATGGCAAAGAGCATCCAATCATAGCAGTAAACATGTGAATAATCCCAACATGGCAAATGAGCATGTGATTAGGTCTAGAATTCAAAGGAAAATAAATCTCTCAAACCCATATCCAACTAATATTCATCAAGAACATAACCAAACTTATACTTATTAATGAACAATATGATTAAACCAACAAATCAATCCACTTTCTCTCTCTCTTGTTTGTCTAAAAATCCATCCATTCTCTCTCTTAATTGTTAAAATCAGAAAATATAATAAAAAAATCGATCCATTCTCTTTCTTCTATTAAAACCAGAAATAATCAAGGGAATACATTCACTTTCTCTTTTTTTTTTTATTAAAACCAGAAAATCATCAACAGATTCCACCTACTGTCTTTCTTGTTAAAACCAAAAAATCAAGAGATTCCACTTACTCTCTCCCTTTTCCATGTTAAGAACCCACTCATTCTCTCTCATGTTTGATGAAATTAATTGTAAAATAATATTCCACTTAACAACATCCATTCATTCTCTCTCATATGGGTTGAAAATAATATTCCACTCAACAACATCCTACTAAACCTCTCTCTTATTTGTTGGAATTAAAAAAAATAAAAAAATAAAATAAAGTAAAAAAAAGACACTCACTATCTCTCTTATAGGTTAATATTAAAAAGTAATGAAGAACATTCCACTCACTATCTCTCTCATATTAAAACCTAGAAAATACTAAACAAAACTCCACTCATTATCCTCTTATATTAAAACCAAACAAATAATAATAAAACGATAAACAATTGAAAACAACAGTCACAACTCATCTCTCTCTCTTTCTTGCTCATTGCCGACACCTCTTCTTGGACCTTTTCATGTTGTTATCCCTTGTTGAAACGTGTGTGTTTAGTGTGCGGGAAGGGATTCACATGGGCATGTGGATAGCAATTGGGGTTCGGGTGATTGCGATGAGCGCACACCGAAAAAAAATAAAAGAAAATGATGAAACAAAACACACCTGATCTTCTTCTTCTTCTTCTGATCTTCCTCTTCTTCTTCGATTCTGTCCTCTGCTGCCCGTCTTCTTCTCTTTTCTCCCTCAATTTCTATGCCACTTCCTCTCTCCCTATTCTTGTTTTTTTTTCCACTTAATCTCCCCTGTCTCTACTTGTCTTCTTCCTCTTTAATTCTTTTTTCTTCTTTTCTTTTTCCCTCCCTCTCTCTCGGCCTCTCACTCTTTTTTTCTTTTTACTTTTTTTTTCTCTCTCCTCTTCCTTCCGCCCTCTCTCCTCTTCTATTCTTCTCATTTTTCTCCCTGTTTTTAGAATCCCCACTTTTTTATCTCGCCTCTCTCCTCTTTAGATCTCGCCCATATCTCTCTCCTTCCTTTTTCAGTCCGTCTCTCTCCCTTTTTCAGATCTCTCATATCTCTCTCCTTGATTTTTCAATTTTTTTTCCTTTTCTTCTTGGTTTTGATTTCTTCTCCTAGATTTTCTTCTATTTGAGTCCTCGAATTCTCCAGATTCTCTCTATCACTCTCTTTCTTTTCTCAACTCAATCTTTCCCTCTTCCTTCCTTTTTAGATTTCTCTCTTTTATCTTTCCCTTTTCCTTTCTCAATTTCTATCTTTCCTATCCCGATTTCTCAATTCTTTCCTATTCTATTTCTTTCCAAAATTTATTTCTCGAGTTTTTTTCTATATTTTTTTTTCTTTTCAATAGAATCCTCTCTTTATTTTCTAATCTTGGTCGGTCTCTCTTGGCACATATAATGTACATTTATACAATAATATATCATATGATATACATAATAATATGTAATAACATGCATATTAATATATATAGTATATAATATATTCTATATAATTACATATATATATGGCACTATGTACATGAAAGAATCGGTTCAGTCTAGACTGGTCTGACTTAAGTTGAATGGGCTGGACTGACTAAAATTGAGCTGAGTTGGACTGAGAATGACTTGAATTAACTGGGTTTTCTCTCTATCATTTCATGGGCTATTTCCGTTGCCATTCCGCATGGAATTTTTCAGTAGCCTTTATTCCAAATTTTCTATGTTCACTTTGTAGAACACTAAAAATGAGAAATATTAGAACTTAAATCTTCACATTTGAAAATAAAATGGTCAACTTATGAGTTTCTGAAGTTTAAGTAGGCCAATTATCGATAATTTGGCTGACCATTCTGCATGGGATCCTTCAGAGATTTCTACCAGAAATTCTTTACGTCCACTCTATAGAGTACTAAAAATGGAGCATAATGAAACTGAAATTACCTGATTTGGATATGGGGTGACAAAAATATGAATTTCTGAAGATTAAATAACCATTTCCATGTGTAATTTTGCATGGGACCCTTTAGAGACTTCTTCTCGAGATTTTTTTACGTCCACTTTGTAGAACATCACAAGTGAAGAATAATGACATTGGAATCATCTGAATCCAACGTAGAATGACAAAGATATGAAGTTTTGAAGTTCTAACGATAATTTTACATGAAATCTTGCATGGGGCCCACTTGTGACTTCTACCTGGGATTTTTCATGTCCACTTTGAAGTAGACTGAAAATAAAGAATATTGGCCTTTGAATCATCTGATTTCGATATCAGATGACCAAGATATGATGTCTTTAAGTTTGAATGATAATGCATGCATCGTACAATAATTACGTAAATGCCCTTGCACTTTCAAACTGACATATCTTCCTTGTTTGACGTTAGAATTTGATGAATCCGGTCTCATTTCGAAGATATTTTTACGAACTATTCATCCAAGTAGGTAATATCCAATGACCCTACTGTAGGGTTCATTAGAGAATCACTAACCTTTGGGTTAAAGGCCAGAAATCTACCATATTGGTTCACTTATGCTGAGGGTGGCAAAAATGGGGTGCTTACAGATGCCCCTCTTTAGCCGAGATTGTTACCAATTGAAGGCTGAAGATAAAAGAACCACATTTTTGGGATATGAGTGAGATTGCTTATTGGACTACACTTAGGGTGATTCATCCTAAACTGCCTACGTATTCTAAGGGTGTCCTAGAAATCAAGCCCTGAACGTAGTTCGACTTGCAAGAAGGTTTGTTCTTCTTGGAAAATTGATGATTGTTCTTCTTGTATGAAGTTAGGCTGTGAATACAAGGCTCACTTGTAGGCTGGGAACCTCTTCTTGCTGAGGTGAGACTCATGATGCAAGGTACGTGTGGTCTTGAACCTGGCTTGATCCATTTGTAGGCTGATAAACCTCTTCTTGTATGAAGCTAGGTGAATACAAGGCTCATTTGTAGGCTGGGAACCTCTTCTTGCTGAGGTGAAACTAATGATGCAAGGTACGTGCAGGCTTGAACCCAGCTTGATCCATTTGTAGGTTGATAAACCTCTTCTTGTAGGAAGCAAGGCTGTGAATACAAGGCTCATTTGTAGGCTGAAAACCTCTTCTTGCTGAGGTGGAACTCATGATGCAAGGTATGTATGGGCTTGAACCCGGCTTGATCCATTTGTAGGTTGATAAACCTCTTCTTGTATGAAGTTAGGTTGTGAATACAAGGCTCATTTGTAGGCTGGGAACCTCTTCTTCCTGAGGTGGGACTCATGATGCAAGGTATGTGCGGGCTTGAACCCGGCTTGATCCATTTGTAAGCTGATAAACCTCTTCTTGTATGAAAACAAGCCTGGTTTGTAGGCTTGGAACCTCTTATTGTATAGAGCTAGACTGTGAATACAAGGTTGATTTGTTGGCTTGGAACCTCTTCTTGTATAGAGCTAGGCTGTGAATACAAGGCTGGCTGCACGAGCTTGGGCTCGGCTTTGATTTGTTTGGATGGAGGAGTTGTTATCTTTTCTTTGATTAAACTAAGGCTCTTTTGATTGAGATTCTGAGATTGATTTTCTGAATAGGCTAGGGCTCTGCATTTAATTCACTAATAGGCTGAGATTGATTTGATCTTTGAATGAACTAGGGCTCTACATTTGATTCACTAATAGGCAGAGATTAATTTGAACTTTGGATGAGCTAGGGCTTTGCATTTGATTCACTAATAGGCTGAGATTGATTTGAACTTTGGATGAGCTAGGACTCTGCATTTGATTCACTAATAGGCTGAGATTGATTTGAACTTTGGATGAGCTTGGGTTCTGCATTAGATTATGAAATGGGCAGGAACTCAGAAGGTCACTTTTAGGGTGATACTAAAATGAGCAAGAACTCAGAAGGTCACTTATAAGGTGATACTGAATGACTCATCTTTGAAGTTCCTACCAGCTTTGGACCTTCGGGATTGAAAATTGGAATATCCTTCTTGGAAGTTCTATGGCTATGAACCTTCGAGAATGGAAACTAGATTATCCCCTTAAGTAGTTTTGTTGCTACGAACCTTTAGGATGCTCGGAAGTGACCCACATAGGAAGTCTTTGTTGACTCTGAACCTTTAGGGTTGAAATCTGACCCATCTTGGAAGTCTCTTGACTTTGACCTATTGAGTGCTGGACATGTTTGAAATGATGGTGAATTCCTTGGTAATTTTCCAAGGTTTTTGCCCCTGCTTTGTTGGTGAAGGCATAAAACATGGCATCAATGGAAATGATGTCATGGACTTTGCTGGCATGATACCTAGATTTGAAATTTACCATTTATGACCTGGTACTGAAAGTTTAACTCAATTTCAGCATGGTAGTGATGACTTGGTTGCTCCCTTGGAAGGGTTCCATGTAATTTAAAAGTGATGATTTTCTTCAGCCAACATTGGTGTTGTTGGTTTTTGGATTGAAAGAAACTCTAACGAGGATTTTGGACAAGAATGAGGGGAGCTTGACAGTCTCTAACCAAAGTGATTTTATTGATTGACCTTGGTGTTAAACTATCGAGGGGCATCTGGTCAACTAAATTCTTTGACTGTGTACTATGGTAGACCAAATTGGTAGAACAGCCAAGCAGCGATGAAATGTGACATGGGTTTGGCCCTTGATCTAGGCTCATGAAAAGCTCAGGGCTTTGTTGTAAGACCTGTATCGAACTAATCGGTCTTACCACCTTGTACCAGGTCTACCTATCATGGTCGAGCCAAGTGGACCAAGTGCGTGAAGAAATCACAAGACCAGGTATGAAGTCTAACCCAAAAATAGTAAATGTGAGGGTAGGGTTGCATGCCTAAACAGGTAGAGTTGACCCCACCTCAACAGAAGTCCAACCCTTGACTTTCTAGTCGTAGGGTCGCATGACTAGAAAAACGTCGGGTCGACGGATTCTGCGACCCTACGTCCGACCCTACGATGATAGACAGAAACTAAAAATTAGGAAACTTTCCTAATTCAAAGGGGATCTTTTCTAAACTCATTGGGACTTATTATGGAGGATTTTTCTCTATAAATAGGATGTCCCTTAGCCTCTTTCACTCCTTTAGAACCCTAATTGAGAGTGAGAGAAAGAGAAAGAGAAGGAAGAGAAGAAGAGAAGTAACTTGAAGAAAAGACTAAGGAAGAGGAGGAAGTTCAGAGAAACCTCTGAATAAAGGTATGAACCTAATTCCTTACCTGAATAAGGGATCCTAGAATAGTTATGAAGAACATAGGATTAGGAGAAACCCAAATCATCCATCCATGGACAAGTTTCAAGAGATTCCATGGAGGAAATCATTATGGACTATGAATAGTGTATAACTTGTAGTTTTGAGCCATAGAACAATCATAGAATGGACCATGAAAGTAAGCCAAAGGATCCAAACGTGAAGAAGGAATGGACTTTAGAATGAAAGGTCGACTCAGAATACGTGTGGTTGCACGTAGGGTCGAATGATATCCGACCCTACGAGACCACAGGATCGACCACATGCCCTCGAAAAGTCCTAGGGAGGGTGTGGTCGCACATAGGGTCGAATGGTATCCGACCTCACATCCGACCCTACACCCTAGGGTCGCAGAAACTGCTACCCTAGGTGCTACCCTACCTGCGACCCTAAGATTTCAGTTAGTCTAAATCTATTCAAATTAATTCTAATTAAAATCTATCGACTTGTTATGTCTTTCTAGTGATTTAAAAGTGATTCATAAAGCTTGAACGAGGATCTATGCTCAATCAAAGGTGAGGGAACAAGACCTAAATTAATTGGCTAATAATAAACTATTTTTGTTTATTGAGTCCAATACCATGAATGATCCTATGCTTGTATGATTGTAATGTGCATATCACATGTCATCCACTATTTCTGTTATTACTGTTCATGCCTATTTAATTTCGTTTATTATAACATGATGATGATGATGATGATGCTAGTAATAGACATGTGAATGTATGTGTGTGGTTAGTGTACTTGATGTGAGTGGAGCATCAGGGGGAGGACAAGACACTGTGGTTTATACTGGTTACCAGACTCTAGCTCTATCTCTACTCAAGTCTTGTCCACTAACATCATCGTATTGCCATTACCTTAGCAGAACTATTACGTCGTAGGGCATCAGGGGAGGTGGTCTCGGACCATGTAGTCTCTGACTCTGTCGGGGGCCTTAGCTCTATCTCTATGGACGTATTGAGGGATGCTGGGGTGAGGCCTTGGATACATTGTTTGACATTAGGATTGGTTAGTTGTATGCCCAGTTTGCAAGCCCTTGCCAATATGGGCTTACATGTTGGTATGGGTAGAGCATCAAGGAAAGTGTGATGCGGTGCGGTCTTAAGCATTTTAGCTCTATCTCTATTCCATGGTGGGTGCATGTGGAGGCGGCAATGGTGTTTGATCCGTTAGGCGGTTCCACACATTCGTGTATAGAGGTGCGGCGGCCACCTATCCTTTTTATTGCACATTGCAAACTTATGAACCAGACCAAAGATATGAATTGAATGCATGCATATGTTTATTGCATTGTTTTGTTACTCACTGAGTCATGATGTATGCTCACCCTTTTTGAATTCAAATATTTTTAGTTGATGATGCAGGTACGACGGTGGAAGATTATATGAATGCTTCAATATACGGGCATGTGGCGGCAATGGAGGCAGAAGTGATGATGGAGTCGCATGATTCATCATGCGAGTCCAACTCTTGTGTTTTTTATTAGATTTTCTTGAAGTTATACAGACAATGTAATTGATTTAATTATTTTAATTTATGTCTTAGTCCTTTTGGAGATAATTGGATAATTTATTTACTTTATCACAGTTAGACTCTTAGTTCATTTAATATATAAGACTTCCATTATTGTTTATTTACTCTGATTATGGTTGTGGATGTGTATGGTTTAAGCAAACGGACACAACCTATTCGAGATCCTGGTTGAACCGTTGATTTATTAGCAGTTCATCACACCATTATGAATAATACAGAATTGGGGTGTGACAACTTGGTATCAGAGCTCTCAGGCCCTGTCTATTAAACCAATATACTTTTACAAAAGTTTGTGAACTGAGTTAGGATAAAATTTAAAAGCTGTAATAATAACACACCATAAGCACCTGTGTTGTTTGAGTCAAAATTAAGAAAGAGAATAATACATATATAAAAGGAGAAACAAGTTTCATATACACTCGAGTAAAAAGCAATGTATGTATATATAAATATCCAAATTAGAGTATGGTCCACAATCCAGACAGTTACTCTGTAGTACAAGGAAAAATGAAAGAAAAGATACATCATGGAGCAGGAGGTGCTAGAGGAGGAGGTGCCTCGCGATCTCTGTCGTAGTCCTCAGCATACGCTCTAGTCAACCAGGCTACTTGAGTCTGGGTCATCTGGAGACTAGCTGTCAACTCGGCCATCCACTGATCGAACGCACGCTGAGCATCTAGGAGCTCGCCTACTCTCCCATCCGTCGTACTCTGAGCATCTAGAAGCTCACCTACTCTCCCATCAGTCACGCGCTGAGCATCTAGAAGCTTTCCTACTCTCAGATCAGTCACGATTGAGCCTCTCTAATCTCGCACAGTAGCCCCATCATATCATCAGAGGGTGGGCGTGAAGACCAGCCATGTGTAAAGGAGCCTGAGATGGACCAGCTCCAGTAGAATGTAGAGGTGATGGAGGAGGTATGGTTTCTACATCCATGTACATATGATCCTCATCCTCAGCATCACCCCCATAGACCCCTGCTCCTGCTGTCTGCTACCTCTACTTGAGTACGAGGACGCACCAGAGCGTTCCTCTCTTCATCACTGACCTGAGCATCCCGTATACCCATCTTACAGATGGCCTCCCAGTCAAGATCCGATGAGAAGATCTTCTCCTGAATCCTCTCATCTACTAAGTCAATGTGTAGGCGGGTGAGCAGTGTAGTGATCAGACGTCCGTAGGGTAGGTTACCCAACTGACCAGGCAGCGTAGCGCGGATCATCATCCGAATAATATAAGGAAGGCGAGGGCTTGCGGTGCAAATCTGATGAGGACATACTGAGTCAACTGGGAGATCCTCTCATAATGTCCACTCTGGGGTATCAGGTTGTGCTGAATAATTTTGTAGTACACCCAAGGCTCTGGACGTAGGTTGATCGCATTCATCTCCTAGCGATCATCTCTGATGAGCTGACTATCAATCTCAGTACGCATTTCCAAGGATAAGAACTGGGGCTCCTTGGGAGCACAGTACACCAAAGGGCCGTCATTTGATATGCCTAAAAGATTAGCCAACTGCTGGCAGTTAAATGAAACCTCCACGCCTTGACGTAGCTAGTGATCCTGAGCTCCCTATCCCTCTCTGTATCATTGCGATCCCCTACTACCTGGAGATTGCAATAGAACTGCCTCACCAATTCAGGACGGGTACAAGTTCATAGGTGATCACAGGAAGCTAGTCCATGTCACCAAATGCCTCCTCCACGTTGAATAAGGCTAGACTAGCCAAGTTCACACAGCGACCCCCCTCTACTTTCTTACGCTCATAGCGAGCATACTGAGCTTCGACCTCGTTGGAGCAGAAACGAACTGGGTCATGAGCCCTAGGAACCTTGGTACGAGCTATACTATCTGTCAAGACACAGAAAAATAAATAAGATATTAGTAATGGTGAAAAACTCAAAATTTTGGCATTATAACGGCATGATTTGGTCAAAAGCCTCACTTTTCACCCAAACAACTGGGTAGGAGGACTTACATAGGTTCCAAACCATCCTGCAAAGCTCATACAGTTGGAAATTTAATTTAAAAAGATCAAATTTGAAGAAATTTTAATAAATTCAAAAAATCTCAAAAATTAGGTCAAAAATGAAAAAAAAATTCAAGTTTCTCGATAACCAACCGATGAAACTCAAATATTTTTGTGGGCTTTCGTCCATTGGGTGACCAATAGCAAAAGCCCCCAATAAAAATTAAATTTTTACGATTAGAAAAAATTTAATTTGAAGAAAATGATGTAAATGTATGAAAATCTAGTTTAGAAAGCTTAAAAATGAGAAACAGTAGAGAGCATATCTGAAGAGATGGAGTGGGAGTCATGAACGAAAGAAACAATCACCAAACCCTAGGGTTCGATATTGTAGCAACTCAGGGGAAGTGAGTTGAGTTGGAAGAAAAGAGAAAGAATGTGAAATGAATCCAAAATCGGGATTAAAAGCCTAATTTTGGATCGTAGGGTCGTAGAATTCGACCAAAATGTGCGACCCTACGTCAAACCTACCATCGAGCCTAGGCTCTTGGTGATCTGACAGAGAACCATGGGTCGGACCTAGGGTCTGACATATACCGACCCTACCATCGACCCTAGGCTCTCGGTAAGCTGACAGGGTTTATTAGGGTCACATACCCTAGGGTCGCATGAGGACCGACCCTACCATCGACCCTACAATGGAAAATACAGTATTTTGTCAGAATGATCTGAAAAATTAGAAATTTATATTGATTAGTTAGATTTTTGACTTGAGAACAACTTATATTGATTATTTCACATGTGCTATGATTATTTTCAGACACTACCACCACCAGAACAGGAAATGGCTGGGCAAAGGGTGACCAGACGAGGCCGTAACATAATTCCACCACAACCACCTGTGGAGGAAGACAATCATATAAATCATGAAGCACAGGAGAATCTGAATATGACACCGCCAGTGGCTAGTGACCAGAAAAATCTTATAAACTTGTCAGCCCCACCTACAGATCTGGCTACAGTGGTATTGAACTTGGCACAACAGCTGCAGCAAATACAGCAAGTGCAAACCAATATGCAGGCTGCTATAGGCATGGCTTTTCCAGGTGTACATACAACACCTATGCCAGTAGGACAAGCTAGTACAATACCAGGGAAAAGCAACATGGTACCCCACGCACCTCAAACACCAGTCATGCCGGCTCAAGTGCAGAATTCTGAGGTAGCTCAAGGCAATTACCAGTACCAACCACCTATGTATGAGACCTATGCTCCGTATCAACTGGACCACTCCCGACTAATCGAGCATTTTCTGAAGATGAAGCCCAAAGAATATAATGGTAAGCCAGCAGATCCTTTGTGGCCATCATACTGGATTGATGAAATGGAAATAAATTTTCTGATGATGACAGTGAATGGGGAGGAGAAAGTGCTGTGTGCAACCTTCATGCTGAAAGGCGATGCACACCACTGGTGGAAGTCCACACGGACTTATCTGTTAACAAAGCACGCCCAATTGACCTGGGTTATATATAAAGAGGCATTCTTTGAGAAGTACTTCCCCAGAAGTTTCAGAGATTCTATGGAGAGAGAGTTCCTGAGTCTATATCAGGGCCAGATGACTGTAGATGCATACCAATAGCGTTATGAAGAACTGTTTTTCTTTGCACCCGCCAGCATGCAGGAGGAAAACACAAAGACCCGAAGGTTCATCATGGGACTCAGGGTAAGCATTCGTGAGCATGTTCTGGGATTGGAAAAGAAGATTTACAACGAAGCCGTACAAATTACTCGAGTAATAGAGTCGAGCCAGAAGGAGAGCTACTTTGCTCAAAACAGGGGTATTAAATGGCCAAACGGAAATTCATACAACGGAGGGAATACAAGGACATTTAAATCCTTCCGTACTCAAGGCTTCAATACTGCTGCCAAGACTACTCCAGCAGCTCAACCGCAACAAAAGCAAAATAATGAAGGAGTAAAATGCTTTAACTACAACCAAGTAGGACGTTATTCAAGGGAGTGTCCTAAACCCAGAAAGCAGCTACAACAAGAAAAGATTTATGCTGTTACATCTGAGGATGCTGCCGCATCGCCTAATGTGGTCACAGGTATGACCAGAATCTTTCATTTGTGTTACATTGTGTGAGCATGTAGACTAAAACTAAAACAAATCACAGGTATCGTACCTATTAATGGCATACCCGCTAGAGTACTCTTTGATTCTAGAACTACTCATTCTTTTATAACTGTGTCATTTGGAAAGAAGCTGAATCTACCCCTCAAATCTTTAGACTACAAACTGCTTGTACAATCGCCGATGGGATTAGAAGTGGAATTAGAAAAAGGTTATGGACCATATCCAGTTCTTATTGACGAGAAGACTTTGGATGCAATCTTGATTCAACTTGAGATGGCAGACTTTGACGTCATCTTGGGAATGGACTAGTTAGCTCGACATTCTGCAAACCTATTATGTGCAGAAAAGTAGCTGACATTTAAAGACAAGGAAGGAGTAGAATTTAGTTTTACGAGAACCAAACTTTTCGATAAACGAAAACTCATCCTCTCTGCATTAAAGGCTAGAAAATGCCTCGCGAAAGGAAGAGTTGGGTATCTAGTATTAGTGGTCGACCTCACCAAGGAAGCACCACAAATGGAGAATATTGATGTTGTGCGTGACTTTCCAGATGTATTTCCTGAAGAACTATCAGGACTACCACCCGATCGAGCGACAGAGTTCGTTATAGATCTAATACCCAGAGCCGCACCAGTATCTAAAGCACCCTATAGAATGGCTCCTACTGAATTGAAGGAATTAAAAGTATAGTTACAGGAATTACTAGACAAGGGTTACATCAGACCTAGCATATCACCGTGGGGAACGCCAGTATTGTTTGTAAAGAAGAAAGACGGTAGTGTTCGACTGTGTATAGACTATCGGGTATTGAATAAGCTGACAATCAAGAATCGATACCCATTGCCTCGGATCGATGACTTGTTCAATCAGTTGCAAGGTTCCAAGGTGTTCTCCAAGATTGATCTTCGGTCAGGATAGCATCAGTTGAAGATTAAGGACGGAGACATTCCAAAGACAGCATTCAAAACAAGATATGGACATTATGAATTTTTAGTCATGTCTTTTGGATTGATTAACGCACCCGCAACTTTTATGGAACTCATGAATCGGGTATTTCATGATATGTTGGATACATCGGTCATTGTGTTTATTGATGATATATTGGTCTACTCCAAGGACAAGAAAACTCATGTCATGAATTTAGGAGCCGCTCGGCAGCGATTAAAGAAAGATAAGCTTTACGTCAAATTTACAAAGTGTGAGTTTTGGTTAAATGAGGTCGCTTTCTTAGGCCATGTTGTATCCACTGAAGGAATTAAAGTGGATCCTAACAAGATTGAAGCCATCGTGAAGTGGGAAGCACCAAAGAGCCACTACAACAAAAATGATTTTTTGTGACGGAAATTAATGACGGTTTTATGTAACCGTCTTAAATAATTCATATTTATGAATCAGTTTTACACTTGAAGAAAAGACTAAGGAAGAGGAGGAATGATTTTATCGCTTCGTGAAAGGTACTGGTAGACTTAAATTTAGCAATTTATAATTGTTCAAAATTTTTTACCAATCATTTTTGCACAGTTATCTATCTCTATATGCAATTTCTTTTCTTTAATATATATATATATATATATATATATATATATATATATATATAATATTTTTGTAGTTTACAAAACTGTAAGGACACACTTGCAACGTGCCAGGTATTACCGTTGGATATATCTCTTCCTTCCCTTAATTTCTTTGGGTTTTCATCATATTGATTATGTATTGTATGCTTGACCATTCTGGAAAGTAGGAAATTCACGTAGATGTCCCGAAAAACAATATGTGCTCTGTCTTTCAGTCCAAATACATAGGTTAACTTTATTATGTACAACACAAAATTAATCCAATGAATTTTTATTTTTTTTCCACCTCCTTTTCCCCTTTATTTGGGTTTAGGAATTTGACAATCAGGTTATGACTTGGATCAGACAAAATCCTAACACCATCGCGAATTTGCATAACCAAGACCCAAGACTCCACTTAATTCAAAAAAAAAAAGAAAAAAAAAAGAAGACCCAAGACTCTAAACTGGTGCTTATGTTCATTGGCATGATATCCATAGGAAGGAGTAGGATTACCATTGCTGGTGGATTTTTAGCTTTCTTGTTGAATCCTCTTTGATATGGATATGATTGTTGACTGGGGTGGACCAACCTTAGGTCAGTAGGCCAGGCAAGTTTGGCCAAATTCTTTGGTTTTTGAAACTTTGAACGCAGCAGAGTAAAGCTTGGGGCTGGGCCTATTTGGTTTTAGACAACCTGAAGTTGCAAGCTGAGTTCGAAAGTGAGGTTTCTCTTGGGCTAACTAAGCAAGGATACACTCATACACTGGTTGTGTGATATAGCTATCATACCACGTCAGCTTGACCATATTATGAAGGCTAGGCTTGATTATTTCCATACCAGACTAGATCCTAGCAAATGCCATGACACTGAATAGTGAAAAGGGTCAGATTGCCACTTGCATTTGATTTCACAGTGCTTTGGGGAGAGTTACTGGCCTTCTTTTCTCCTTATACAAAGTTGAAAGGAAGATTGAGAAGTGAGACTAGTTTTTTTTACCATGAGGGGTGGGGAGGGGAGGGGAGGGGAGGGGTCAGAGTAAAGATTTTTGTTGGATTAATTCATTTTTTACTTTATTATATTCATTGGATTAATTTTGTGCTGTACATAATAATTCAAAGAAAATTTTATGTAAATTCACGATGGTGTTTGGACTGAACCTTTGCATCGTTTGGAATTATAACTGATTTTTATGATACATGATTATGTCCATGTTTTGAGACTCCACTTCTATGTTTTCAGAAGTCAGCGACTAGTATCAATATGATGCCTAAAATTGCATATAAAAAAATGTGAAATATATTTGAATTGGTAGAAGTAGAGTCTCAAAACATGAAATACGACAATTAATGTCAAATGTAGCAATTTAATTATTGCCTGAATTATAATTGAGATGTACCTTGTAATTAATTATTTTACATGCATTATTTTAAGGGATTATAAGTATTAATATTTTTTTATCTTAAATATCTTGTCAGTTACTTTGTACAATAATGTCTAGGAGTAGTTGGACTGATAGAGGTTCACGGAATGCAAGGTTCAGGTTATCTCCACAATACTTCCAAGAGGTCAAAAGTTTTATAGAATTTGCATTTTCTAATAAAGAGAATATCAGGCAAGAAATCTTATGTCCATGTGTAAAGTGCCAAAATCGATACTGGTGTACTAAGGATGTTATTGATGAACATCTGATCGTCGATGGATTTCACAGGGGTTATGTCATGTGGAATTATCATGGTGAAACTTCATCATCACAACCAGCTCCCCATGAAAATCCAGTTGGCATTGATGAAGCAGATATAAATGACGATATACATAATATGTTAAATGAGATGCAGGGAACACATGTTAATGAAGGAGTTGAGGGTACTGTAACGGCTGAGCATACAAGGGGTCCGAGTATCGAGTTACTGAATATTAAATGGTTGATGGAAGATGCAGATCAAGAGTTGTTTTCGGGAAGTAAAAATTTTACGAAACTTCGATTTTTGCTTCGCCTATATCACATCAAGTGTTTATGCAAGATGAGCGACAAAGCATTCACTATGTTGTTGGAGTTATTGAAAGAGACATTTCTTGAGCCAAGTTCTTTGCCAAATTCTTTTTATGAAACAAAGAAGATCATCAAGGAATTAGGACTCGATTACAATAAGATTGATGCATGCCCAAGAGATTGTATGTTGTTTTGGAAGGAGACAGCGACTTTGGATTCATGTAAACACTGTAGGTCATCAAGATATAAAAAGGGTGGTAAGAACATACCGATTAAGACATTACGCCATTTCCCTTTGATCCCACGGCTGCAAAGGTTATATATGTCGTCTAAGACATCAGCTGATATGCGATGGCATCGCGAAGAGCGTACAGACGATGGTAAGTTACGACACCCAGCTGACTCAAAAGCATGGAAGGAGTTCGATAAGTTGTTCCCGGATTTTTGCAACGACCCTCGTAATGTTAAGCTTGGGCTAGCTAGTGACGGATTCAATCCTCTTGGAAATAAGAGTAGCACCTATAGCACATGGCCTGTTGTAGTAATCCCTTACAACTTACCACCATGGTTGTGCATGAAGTCCTTAAACCTAATCCTGACATTGCTTATTCCTGGTCCAAAGCAACCTAGGAATGATATAGATGTGTACTTACAGCCACTAGTAGATGGGCTTAAAATATTGTGGGACACTGGTGTTGCAACTTATGATGTACACAAGAAGGAAGATTTTGTATTGCGTGCATCCTTGATGTAGACCATTAATGATTTTCCAGCATATGGAAACCTGTCAGGGTAGAGTACGAAAGGTGCTTTGGCTTGCCCAATTTGTAATGAAGATAGCTCATCTTGATAGCTAAAAAATGGAAGAAAATTTTATTATTTTGGACATCGTTGATTTCTTTCAGAAGGTCACCCTTATCGACATAATAAAAAGAGCTTCGATGGACATGAGGAACATAGAGTCCAACCTAAAATGTTATCTGATTGTGACCATCTGGATCAATTATGGGATGTACAGTTTCCTGAATTTAGTAAAAAAATTACTGAAGAGGGTGGGAAGAAGAGGAAAATATCATCTAAGAAGCCTCAATTACCACTTAACTCAAAGAAGAAAAGTATATTTTTGAATTTTCCATATTGGAGACATAACTTAGTCCGTCACAATTTAGATGTGATGCATATTGAAAAGAACGTATATGAAAGTATCATCTATACATTGTGTGAGGACAATGGAAAATTGACGGGTTCAGCCAATCATGTTTTAAAGTAAATAAACAAGAAATTGTAATGTACAATATTATACTGATGAACCGAACCAAAGATGGTTCGATCTTGACTGAATACGAGATGTGTAAGACATCTCAAACTGCCTACGTATTCCAATCCTGAAAATCAAGTCCAAAAACATAGTTCGAAAATGGATTGTGTGATTAAAGATTATGGAAGTGATTTATGCATTTGCTTCAATTAGATTCTTTGTTGTTCAAGTTAAAGTTTATGCTGGATGTATGGTTGATGGGTGGCTTTGTACCATATTTGGGATTCCCAAATTGCCTACGTATTCTAGGGTTTGCCCTAGAAATCGAGTCGACGTAGATCGAAAATTTATGAGAGTCGGATTTGGAATGTGTACCAAATCCTTCCAATTTTGTTAATAGGATCTAGGGATGAGACCTAAATTCCTACCATTTTTATTTGGGATGTGTACCAAATTCTTTCTATTTTTGTTAATAGGATCTAGGGATGAGACCTAAATTCCTACCAATTTTATTTGGGATGTGTACCAAATTCTTTCTATTTTTGTCAATAGGATCTAGGGATGAGACCTAAATTCCTACCATTTTTATTTGGGATGTGTACCAAATTATTTCTATTTTTGTCAATAGGATCTAGGGATGAGACCTAAATTCCTACCATTTTTATTGTTTCCATTTTTAGGTTTCTAGGGTTTCCTATCCCTTTTCATTGTGATTTTCATTTTTTAGGGTTTCATACCCTAATTATTCTCTTTATTCTAGGGTTTATTTTGCCCTAATTATTCTTTCCATTTTTAGGGTTTCACTACCCTAATTGTTCAATTCTTTCCATCTTAGGATGTATCTTGCCCTAGTTGTTGTACAATGTAAATAATCTAACAAAGTAATGTGAGCTTAAATATAGCAGTGTAAGCATCCAAATATAGCATGTTGGAAATATATTCAAATTTAGCAACACATCAGTCAAAAATGGCAAGTGAGCATGTGAATCAATACAAACATGGTAAGTGTGCATCCAAACATGGCAGTAATATGTGAGCAAGTGTAGTGGACAAATATACCAATAAGCATGTGTAGCATTCCAAAACAGCAAGAATCATGTAAGCATCAAGATGGTGGACATATCAACATGGAATCCAATGGTTCAGATCACATCATTAGAAATCAATTGATAATTCAGTGGATCAGATTTATTAATCAATGGCTCAAGATCAAAGGCCATAATTAAATCATGTGAAATAACTTAAAATCAAATGGCCATATTAAAGTTCACATTAAAAAATTCCACTCGATCCATTTAATTCACATAGAAATTCCAAGCATCCAATGAGGCCGATAAAATTCCAGCTATAGTCGGATCAATCGATAGAAATTCCAAACATCGACGGGATCAAATTCATGATAATTCCAATCATTCAATGGGCAAATTGATCACATTAAAATTTTAAATCAAAAGAACCAATGTGTGATCATATTTTTTTCTAATGTTTGGATTCAATTAAAACTTGTCATATCATATGGAAAATATTAGCATCAAATACAAACATGTGTGGTTAGGATTAAAGTATGATGAGATGCTAGATGAAGGGTCTTGATGTGGCTTACAAGTGAGGGAGACTGCACGGCTGGGTTTGATGATGGTGTTGGTTCGGATGATAATTGGTGATGGAGAGTGGCTAGGTGTGCTTGGGTGTGGTGGTGGTTTTGTAAGGTAGACATGTGGTGATGGGAAACAAGTGGTTTAGATTGATGTTGGGTAGCGATGTAGGGATATCAATGGGCCGCTTGGTCGATGATTGGGTAATGGTGATAAACAGAAAATAACAAAGGAGGGGGAGGGGCTTACCTCGAGTTGCATGGAGTTCTCTCTCCCTCGGCTTTTTCTCTTCTCTTCCTCCCTTCCGTCCCGTAGCTCTCTCTCTCCCCAAAACAGAAAAATCCTCCCCAAAACCGTGCCCTATCTCTCTCACGTTTCTTCCCTTTTTTCTCTCTCTTATCCTTTTTTTCTTTTGAAAATCCTTTTTTTCTCCCCCGAAAACCGTGCCCTCTCTCCTCTCTCTTATCCCCTTTTTTTTTCTTTTGAAAATCCTCTTTTTCTCTCTCCAAACGGTGCCCTCTCTCTCTCTCTTATCCCTTTTTTTTCTTTTTGGAAATCCTTTTTTTCTCCTCCCAAAACCGTGCCCCCTTTCTCTCTCTCTTATCCCTTTTTTTTTTTTTCTTTGGAAATCCTCTTTTCTCTCCCCAAAACCGTGCCCTCTCTCTCTCTCTTATCCCTTTTTTCTCCTCCCAAAACCGTGCCCCCTTTCCTCTCTCTTATCCCCTTTTTTTTTTTTGAAAATCCTCTTTTTCTCTCTCCCAAAACCGTGCCTCCTCTCTCTCTCTTATCCCTTTTTTTTCTTTTTGGAAATCCTTTTTTCTCCTCCCAAAACCGTGCCCCCTTTCCTCTCTCTTATCCCCTTTTTTTCTTTTGAAAATCCTTTTTTCTCTCTCCCAAAACCGTGCCCTTTCTCTCTCTTTATCCCTTTTTTTTTTTTTTGAAATCCTTTTTTCCTCCAAGATCTTTTTAGATTTCATCTCAACCCTAAAGCCTCCTTCTCTTTCCGTCTCTCTCTCTCCTCTTTCCTTTTTCTTCTCCAAGATCTTTTAGATTTCATTTCAACCCTAAAGCCTCCCTTCTCTTTACGTCTCCTCTCTCTCCTCCTTCCTTTTTCTTCTCCAAGATCTTTTAGATTTCATCTCCTCCTCTCTCCCTTCCGTCTCCTCTCTCTCCTCTTTCCTTTTTCTTCTCCAAGATCTTTTAGATTTCATCTCCTCCCTTCTCTTTCACGTCTCCTCTCTCTCCTCTTTCCTTTTTCTCTCCAAGATCTTTTAGATTTCATCTCAACCCCTAAAGCCTCCTTCTCTTTCACGTCTCCTCTCTCTCCTCTTTCCTTTTTCTTCTCCAAGATCTTTTAGATTTCATCTCAACCCCTAAAGCCTCATTCTCTTTCACGTCTCCTCTCTCTCCTCTTTCCTTTTTCTTCTCCAAGATCTTTTAGATTTCATCTCCTCTTTCTCTTTCACGTCTCCCTCTCTCTCCTCTTTCCTTTTTCTTCTCCAAGATCTTTTTAGATTTTATCTCTTATATATAATAATATATATTATATACACATATATTTAATAACATACATATATGTATAGTATACAATATATATAATATATAAATACTATGCACATGGATGAACCGATTCGACATGGGTTGAGACCCGGCTTGGGTTGATTGAGTTAAACCGATATGGGTTGAGCTAGGTTGGACCGGAACGGCTTGAACCGAGTTGGCTAGGGATTGATTGGAATTAATTGAATTTTCTCTTATCATTTCATGGATCATTTTTATTTGTCATCCGCATGGAATTTTCCGATGGCCTTTATTCCAAATTTTTTACGTTCATTTTGTAGAACATAAAAAATGAGGAATATAAAACTGAAATCACCTCATTTGGAAGTAAAATGGTTAACTTATGAATTTTTGAAGTTTAAGCGGACCAATTATCGATAATTTGGTGACCATTCTCCGCACATGAGATCCTTCGGAAGCTTCTACGGAAATATTTTACGTCCACTTTGTAGAACACTAAAAATGGAACATAATGAGACAAGAATCACCGATTTGGATATGGGATGATCAAAATATGAATTTTTGAATATTAAATGGCCATTTCTATGTAATTTTTGCATTGGACCCTTCCGAGACTTTTACCCCGAGATTTTTCCGTCCCTTTGTAGGACATCACAAATGAAGAACAATGGCCTTGGAATCGTTCCGAATCCGACGTAGAACGGAAAAGATATGAAGCTTTGAAGTTCTAACGATAATTTTGCATGCAAGCTTTGCATGGGACCCACTGGTGACTTCTACCCCGAGTTTTTTCTCCCCCTCTCTAGACATCATGAATGAAGAATAATGGTCTTGGAATCATCGGAGCCGGAGATGGATGATCAAGATATGATTTTGAAATTTTAAACAAACAGTCCAACTTAGGATAATTTGCATGAAGGCCCCCCCCCGGGATTATTTTATAATAATTTCATAAACCTCCCTTGTACGTATCATCCGACTAAAATGATCATATCTTCTTCATTTGATGTCGGATCGAGCTGCTACCCTCCCGTTTCGAAGATAAACCCACGACCCAAGCACCCATAACTTCCACCCATGCAAAATTATAACCCATGACCTCGTTGTGGACCCATTGAAAACTTCCTCAAATTTACAGACCCATTGAAAACTTCCTCAAATTCGTAGTCAAAAATCCAAACATTCGATCATCTTTCTCCTTTTGTTGTCCACACGCCCGCAGGGCTTTGTTTAGCTGGGATGGAAAAAATGGGGTGCTTACACATTGTTGAATGTAAAAGGCAGAAGTAAGGATCACTTGAAGGCACGTCAAGATTTAAAAGATTTAAAAATACGTCCTCATCTTCAGCTAAAGATGATCGAAGGTGAAAATAGAATCATTTTACCTCCTACACACTACTCAATGTCTAACAAGGACAAGGAATCATTCTGCAAGGTTTTAAGTGGTGTGAAAGTTCCAGATGGCTATGTTGGTAATATCGCACGTTGTGCTATTGTGCATGAGAGGATGATATTAGGACTAAAGAGCCATGACTGTCATATCATTATGCAACAACTACTACCTGTGGCCATACGTAATGTTTTGCCAAAGAATGTTGTAACAGTATTGGTAAAGGTATGTGGGTTCTTTCATGATTTATGTAGCAACGTTGGTACAGAGGTAGGATTCAAGAGTCTTCATCAAACTATTACCGTAACAATGTGTAATCTTGAAATATTGTTTCCACCCAGTTTCTTCGATGTTATGGTCCACTTGATTATTCATTTGGGCCATGAGGCGAGCATTGCTGGTCCGGTACGCTACCGTTGGATGTATCGAATTGAAAGGTAAGTGTTTGAATAAATATTTTTCATACAACTAATTATTATCACATAGGATATCAATAACACTAGTGTTGTTTTGTTTAGATTCCTCAAGCAACATAAAGACTACGTGCGCAATCGTAGTAGGCCTGAAGGTTCAATAGCAGAAGGATATATTGCAGAAGAGTGTTTGGTATTTTGCTCTAGGTACTTCGAAGGTGTGGAAACGAAGTCCAATCGACCATCTAGAAATGAGGGGTCATTAGGCATTGAAGATCTATATAATATATTCTCGGGAACAGGTAGGCCTTTTGGGGAAGTGCGAGATGGTATGCCTAAACATCATTGAATTGGAGCAGGTGCATCGTTATGTCTTATTCCATTATGATGGGATAGTAGAATATAGAAAGTACGTATTACCTTCTGGATTTTTATCCATTGTACTTCAATATATATGTATGGTAGAGTACCAACTAAACATAACTTTCCTCATTTATTTTGAAGCCTCCACCGCAGTGAAATCAAAACTGATTTAGCTCATCGATCTCGCCCACGTTTGGTCGATGAGAGGCATAATAGAGAGTTCCCAAATTGGTTCAATAAGCATGTAAGTGCATAATAAAGATTTGTTATTTATGTGTAATAGTCCCTATTTCCATTATCATTTAGTGTCATTAATATTATTAGATATTGGAACTTTGTGAAAAAAGAGTTGAGGTATCGGAACACATCAGATGGCTAGCAGCTAGACCTAATGCTGAGGCTAAAAGTTACACAGGTTACATTATAAATGGGATAAGGTTCCATACCAAGGCACTAGAGCTTAGTAGAAGAACTCAAAACAGTGGCGTATTCGTAATGACTTTGACAAGCAAGTTCACAAGTAAAAAGGATAAGGTGCCAATTGATGGACATGTTGATTATTTTGGAGTTTTAACATAAGTGATCGAGGTGGAATACTTTGATAAGATCAGAGTAATGTTATTTCGGTGTGATTTGATGGATCCTACAATGGGAGTGCTTAAAGATGAGATGGGGTTTACTACTGTAAATTTTAAACACTTATTGTACAGTGGACAAGGTAAGCTTGACGAGCCATTTGTTTTTTCTTCACAAACGGAGCAAGTTTTTTTATGTAGAAGATGATTTAAGTCTGAACTGGCACATTATCATAAGGTCTAAGATTAGGAATATCTATGATATTGGAGAGCAGAATAATGGAGTTCAAGAACAAACATTGATTCAGTCTAATCTGAATCAATCTACCCAACCTTTACATCCCTTAGACGATTGTGAAGGTGATGATGATGTCAAGTGGATACGAACCAATTTAACAGGAGTTGCAGTTGACACCCCCCAATGGCGGGGAGAGTTCATATGGTAATCCATCGAATTGAATGTTTAAATACATGAAATTGTACATATAAAAATACTTTTTAAACTTCTCAAACACTTGTATATGTGTTTTTTACACACTTTGAATGCTATAGTCTCTTCTTTGTAACATTTTAAAATTTATTGTATGTATTTGATTGCATCACATATCAAACTGTAGAGTGACAAATGGCAGAGGAGATAGTCTCCGGTACCTCAGATTCAGCTTCTACATCTGGTTAGTCAATGTGTATGGGGTTTTTTTTTTATTTATTTTCAATCTATTTTAATGATAATTGTAAATATATATTCATGTCCTTCTAATTGTCTGCTATGAAATAGGTAAAAAAAAAAAGAGGTAGAGGGCCAGCAAGATGTGACATAATAAAGACATTGCAGGAAGGGGAGAAATTTGAAATTAGATTGAACAGATTGGGCATACCATGTAGCAAGAAATCAGCTACGCTTGGTACTTGGATTGGAATTCAAGCCCGAAATTATAAGCTGCTCCCTATTTGCTTCCAAAGTTGGAGGAAGGTTCCAGAGACATGTAAGAACAATGCATGGGCTGTAGTTCAGGTAAAAAAATAAAAACATTTGTAGCAAATTCCTATTGCTTTTATATTGGAAAAAAAACAACTTTTTTAAAACTAACATTGCTTATACCTCTTTATGTAGAAAAAATTTGACCTATCAGATAGATGTAAATGGTATGTTTTTTAGTAGGCTCAACAAAATTTGGAAAGAATTCAAACATGAGCTGAAGAAGAGTGTATTTGATAAATACCCTACAAATGAAGAAAGGAGGAAACATTTGGATGATCGTATTCCAATTGAGCATTGGGAGCTCCTCTTACGTGAGTGGGATATGGAAGAGTATAAGGTATGCTATTGCTACTCAATTATAACTAAGAATTCCAAAGATGCAGAGAAAACTATATAATGTGTTGAAAATTGGTAGGCCATGTCGATCAAAAATTTCGATAATAGAGAGTGTCAAAACAAGAAAAAATCGACTGGAAAGACTTCTTATGCTTGTATAGAGGAGGAGATGGTAATATGTATTTTAAACTTATTAATATTGTTACCGATTACTCCAAAATATATTTGTTTTTGCTAATTTTGAATTTCATGACTAGCATTTGGAGCACCCTGAACTGTTGAATCCCTCCCATTTTGATTTGTTCAAAAGAACACATACTAAGAAAGATTGAGGTCCTTCTGACCTTACATCAAAGAAGAAGATGGTACGTACATAACAAATTTCACAACGACCTATATTTATATAAATTATGATGTCATTTGAATTCCCTCAATGTCAATTGTAGGATGAGATGGACCAATGTCTCAATCAAAAACCTAAAGAACAACGAAATGACATTTCAGTAAAGGAGTCAATTTTCTCAGATGTTGTGGGAAAAGATATCCATGGTCGTGTGCGGATGTACAGTTATGAAATTTCACCTAAAGAATTACATGGGACAGTAGCAGTACGGGTAGAAAGATTGACTATGGAGAATAACTCATTACATGAAGAACTCTCTACGTTGAGACAAAGCATTGAGGCACAGAAACAAATAACAGATGACAGGTTTTCACAGATAGAGTCTATGATGACTCAATTAATGAATGAACGATGAAGTCAATAAGGTTAGAAACCTTTTCTTGTCTTGGTTTACATTTTCCAAACTAGCTACGTACCTTCAAGTTTTTGTAATCTAACCTCCTTGATAGCTGTGTGAGTTACATGTTATGCATTTGAGTTAGATAATATATAGAAACAAACTGATAAAACTTCAAGTGTTTGAAAAAAAAAATGAATAAAGAAGTATATATGAATACAAATATCCAACTAACAAATCAAGTACTCTAGAATAGTTGCTTAAAGCACATTTGCATTGCTTACTTGTAAGGCTGTAATTAACCATACTTTTACATCTCTTCTTCTGTGAGTCTCCTCTGTCTATCTACCTGATTACAGATCTTGTGTTTAGTTACCTTTAATATAGTAACATGTTCTACAGCCCTTGTGCAGGGCCTAAGAACATGATCAACCATGCAAAATTGGATTCTAATTGAAATGGAAGTAGATCTCAAGGATTGATTGAATATCAAATGCTGGGCAGAACAAATTTCATAGCGTTGGCCTATTTATATGAACCTCCAAGAACTTATAGACACGGTCCCAGTCCCAGACCCAGATGTTTCAGCCACTTATCTTAAACTTGGTATGTATATACGATTTGCTTGATTAACGTACACCTTATAGATGCAATTTAATGTGTTTCAAAGCCATAAGCAAAGCATGAGTACAGAAGGCGTAAGCAGACACTATTATCTTTAGACTTGATGTAACTAAAAGAAATGCATTGCATATCCTAGATATGGTTGTGCTCCTTAGTAATAACAGGTAATAAGACTATAATGGAAATTCAAGAAGAGCCAATGTGGATTGCAAATCTACAATTTTACAAGTGCACACAAGCAGTCTTTCCTTCTCTCCATTCTTCTTCTTTTCTCTCTTCAATTTACATGGTATCAGATTTTTTATCAGGATTCTCATAATTAAGAATGTATGTTTTAGACCCGACCATCAATCCGAACCCGTTTCTTGGGAGGGCTATTACAGGATGTGTGTGTTCTATCTAATGTATTGCTTGAATATATATAGGTGATTAGAATAAAATCATCATACTCACTTTGTTTTTAGCCAAATATTTTTTCTTTTTTTATGAATGTATAGTGTGGTTTGTTAATAATCAGATTTTTTTATTTGTGACTAATACTGTCTTCCTTGCATCATTATAGGTCCCAAAATATAACCGGAGATGTGGGAGTTCTGTAGACTTATGGTGCTGAAGAAGAAGAACTATGAATGAAGTAGATGTATTGGGAAAAAATTGATGTAAATATATAAAAACTCTAGAAGTTAAATGTGTTAATGTAATGAACAATTAGTCAAGTTTTTGGAACTGTCTTATGGCAATGTATTTAAAGTATTTTGATGTTTTGAATTAATGACAATGTGTTTTTGGTATTTCACAATTTTTTTATGGAAGTTATTTGAATTTAGATATGATGTATTTGGTGTGTGGAATGTGGATGTATGGATATGAGAAAAATAGGAATATATTAGAGGAAAATTTGTAATTAATATATGTGGGATATATTTTTAAAGAAAAATATTTAACGACGGTATAAATTAACCGTCATTAAAAATACTAACACTTCCTTTTACAACGGGAACATACCGTCGTAACAGGAAGCATTATTGATTAACATATACGACAAAAATATATTATTGTTGTACATGCCTCTTTACATGATGGTAGGTTTCCGTCTCTACAGAAATTTTTACGACGGTGATATATGCCCGTCGCAATTGGTATATATATTAACGGCAGTATCAAACCGTCGTTAATAAGGGCATATAAGATGACATAACTATTTCGTTGTAAATAAGGGTATTCCAGACGCATCCAATTTTTCGTCGTTAACATTTACGATGCCACTTTTAACGACACATAGACGACAGTAAAGTACCGTCGTTAAAAATGTAATAGTGACGGGAATAAGTATTTACGACGGAAAACAACCGTTGTAAATAGTCCAGAATGTTGTAGTGAGCGTTGCAGAAATTAGAAGTTTCCTAGGTATAGTTGGGTATTACCGACGATTCGTGGAAGACTATTCCAGAATTGTTGTACCTCTCACCAGTTTGACTAAGAATGGAGAAAAGTTTGTTTGGACTGATAAATGTGAAAAAAGTTTCCAAACATTGAAGGTTAGATTGATATCTGCTCCGATCTTGACTATTCCTATTCCAGGATGGCTATTTATCTTGTACACTGATGCGTCAGGATTGGGTTTAGGATGTGTACTTACGCAAGGAGAACAAATAATTACGTATGCCTCAAGACAACTGAAGACACATGAGAAGAACTATCCCATTCATGACTTAGAATTAGCGGCAGTAGTACATGCTGTCAAGATATGGAGACATTATTTGTATGGAGAGAAATTTTAGATTAAATCAGATCATAAGAGTCTCACTTATCTTTTTAATCAGAAGGAGTTGAACATGAGACAAAGAAGACGGCTGAAATTATTGAAGGACTATGATTGTGATATCCAGTATCATCCAGGAAAGGCTAATGTAGTTGTTGATGTCCTAAGCAGAAAAGCAATGATAAATGGTACATCTTAATGCTCCCAGGATGTACTAAATATGGAGTGGAGTGAGCTTCCAACATGATTCGATTTTTGATTTCTAGATCTTCATTCTCAGGTATGTAAGCATCCAAATATGGCAATATGTCCAATATATCATGTGCGCATTCCAAAATAACAATGGATCTAGATATATCATGTGTAAACAATCCGACATAGTAGTATGCCTCAAAATATAACAGTAAACAGGTGAGCATCCAAATATAGTATGTGAACAATCAAGATATGGCAAGGAGCATCCAATCATAGCAGTAAGCATGTGAATAATCCAACATGGCAAGTGAGCATGTGATTAGGTCCAGAATTCATAGGAAAATAAACCTCTCAAACCCATATCCAACTAATATTCATCAAGAACGTAACCAAACTTATACTTATTAATGAATAATATGAATAAACCAACAAATCAATCCACTTTCTTTCTCTCTCTTGTTTGTCAAAAAACCCATATATTCTCTCTCTTAATTGTTAAAACCAAAAAATATAATCAAAGAATCGATCCATTCTCTTTCTTCTATTAAAACTAGAAAATAATCAAGAGAATACATTCACTTTCTCTCTTTTTATTAAAACCAGAAAATCATCAAGAGATTCCACTTATTAAATCATCAAGAGATTCCACTTACTGTCTTTCTTGTTAAAACCAGAAAATCAAGAGATTCTACTTACTCTCTCCCTCTTCCATGTTAAGAACCCACTCATTCTCTCTCATGTTTGTTGAAATTAATTGTAAAATAATATTCCACTCAACAACATCCATTCATTCTCTCTCATATGGGTTGAAAATAATATTCCACTCAACAACATCCTACTGAACCTCTCTCTTATTTGTTGGAATTAAAAAAAAAAAAAATAAAGTAAAGAAAAGACACTCACTATCTCTCTTATAGGTTAATATTAAAAAGTAATGAAGAACATTCCCTCACTATCTCTCTCATATTAAAACATAGAAAATACTAAACAAAAATCCACTCATTATCCTCTTATATTAAAACCAAACAAATAATAATAAAACAATAAACAATTGAAAACAACAGTTACAACTCATCTCTCTCTCTTTCTTGCTCTTTGCCGACACCTCTTCTTAGACCTTTTCATGTTGTTATCCCTTGTTGAAATGTGTGTTTGGTGCCGGGAAGGGATTCACATGGGCATGTGGATAGCAATTGGGGTTCGGGTGATTGCGATGAGCGCACACCGAAAAAAAAATAAAAGAAAAGGATGAAACAAAACACACCTGATCTTCTTCTTCTGATCTTCCTCTTCTTCTTCGATTCTGTCCTCTGTTGCTCGTCTTCTTCTCTTTTCTCTCTCAATTTCTCCGCCACTTCCTCTCTCCCTATTCTCGTTTTTTTTTCCCACTTAATCTCCCCTGTCTCCACTTGTCTTCCTCCTCTTTAATTCTTTTTTCTTCTTTTCTTTTTCCCTCCCTCTCTCTCGGCCTCTCACTCTTTTTATCTTTTTACTTTTTTTTTCTTTCTCCTCTTCCTTCCGCCCTCTCTCCTCTTCTCTTGTTCTCGTTTTTCTCCTTGCTTTTAGAATCCCCACTTTTTTTATCTCGCCTCACTCCTCTTTAGATCTCGCCCATATCTCTCTCCTTCCTTTTCTAGTCCGTCTCTCTCCCTTTTTCAGATCTCTCATATCTCTCTCCTTGATTTTCTAATCTTTCTTTCCTTTTCTTCTTGGTTTCGATTTCTCCTCCTAGATTTTCTTCTATTTGAGTCCTCGAATTCTCCAGATTCTCTCTGTCACTCTCTTTTTTCTCTCAACTCAATCTTTCCCTCTTCCTTCCTTTTTAGATTTTTCTTTTTTTATCTTTCCCTTTCCCTTTCTCAATCTCTATCTTTCCTATCCCGATTTCTCAATTCTTTCTTATTCTATTTCCTTCCAAAATTTATTTCCCGAGTTCCTTTCTATATTTTTTTTCTTTTCATTAGAATCCTCTCTTTTTTTTTCTAATCTTGGTCGGTTTCTCTTGACACATATAATGTACATTTATACAATAATATATCATATGATATACATAATAATATGTAATAACATGCATATTAATATATATAGTATATAATATATTCTATATAATTACATATATATATATATATATATATATATATATATATATATATATATATATATATATATATATATATATATAATATAATAATATATATATATATATAAATATATAATAATATTAGGCACTATGTACATGGATGAACCGATTCAGTCTAGACTGGTCTGACTTAAGTTGACTGGGCTGGACTGAGAATGACTTGAATTAATTAGGTTTTCTCTCTCTATCATTTCATGGGCTATTTTCGTTGTCATTCCGCATGGAATTTTTCGATAGCCTTTATTCTAAATTTTCTACGTTCACTATGTAGAACACTAAAAATGAGGAATATTGGAACTTGAATCATCACATTTGGAAATGAAATGGTCAACTTATGAATTTCTGAAGTTTAAGTAGGCCAATTATCGATAATTTGGCTGACCATTCTGCATGGGATCCTTCGGAGACTGCTACCAGAATTTTTTTACGTCCACTTTGTAGAGTACTAAAAATGGAACATAATAAAACTGAAATTGCCTGATTTGGATATGGTGTGACAAAAATATGAATTTTCGAATATTAAATGACCATTTTATTGTGTAATTTTGCATGGGACCCTTCGGAGACTTCTTCTCGAGATTTTTTTACGTCTACTTTGTAGAACATCACAAATGAAGAATAATGGTCTTGGAATCATCTGAATCCGACGTAGAACGACAAAGAAATGAAGCTTTGAAGTTCTAACGATAATTTTGCATGAAAGCTTGCATGGGACCCACTGGTGACTTATACTCGGGATTTTTCACGTCTACTTTGGAGAGGACTGAAAATAAAGAATATTGACCTTTGAATCATTTAAATCCGATATCAGATTGTAAGACCCGCACTCTGAAAACCCGGTCTAAACCTTGGTTTTGTGTCATGACAGGTCTTTCGATCATCACCGGGCCAGATGGGGCAAGCGGATAACAAACAGGTACAAAATCGGACCGAAGTCGACCAATTATACCTGATTTTAGGTATACCGGTCGATGGTACCGGTCTTGGTACCGGTCGACCGGTATGGCCTCCGCAGCTATGTGCGGGAATCTACAAATTGGTCTCTGCGGGTCCCGCTTTCCTGATTTCGAATCCTAGAAGTTTCCTAATCCTAGTAGGGTTACTAAACCCTATTGCTAGCCTATAAATACACCCTTAAACCTCCTCAAATCCTTTCCATTGTCTCTCACACACCCTAGAGAAGAGAAAGAGCTTGGAAAGGAGAAGGGGCTAGGAAGAAGAAGGAGGTGCCGCCATTACCGCTCGACGAAGCTTTCGATACGTTAGTCAACGGTAAGTGTTTTAACCATTCTACTTACCCTATGTTAGTTGTGTGGGTGGATCAATACCATGCAAAGTAGGTATTGATCTAAAACCCTAAATTGGCCAATAAACCCTAAGTTGCCGTCAAACCCTAGATTCGAGTTTCGAGATGATATTCATCGAAACGAGACTTGAATGAGTTGGGGATAACTCTAACTCAAAGCCTAGACTTAGAATGGATAGGAGAAACCCTGGAAATCCATGGAGGATGATCGTCGACAGTCGAAAAACCCATGTATGGTCTTCCGGAGACATACCGGTCAACTATACCGGGTGCACACAGTGCGACCGGTATGTGCGACCGCTATCTCTCGGGAGGTTGTCTGTGGGGACCGGCTGACCATACCGGTCGCCAGTCTTTCCTACAGAGCTGCGACCGGTACATGCCATCGGTCAGCTCTGTGAGGGTGTTTTGTAGCCGTGTTGGTTTCCGACCAACATGAAACCCTAAACAATATATTCTAATGAGACCCTAATAATATTGTAGGACTTTGTGACATATCGTTTGGACCTTGCGACGTGGAGCAAGTTATCGAACGAGCGTCAGGTAAGGGAATCTGACCTAAACCTAATAATTAATGGACAGTAAATTGTTGTTAATCACCTGATCATATGAGATGTGTTGTTTGTGCATATTCACATGCCATCCTTTACTTTCAGTTATTATTACTGTTCATGCATTGATAGGATGTGATTGTTAGGCATGTGATTGTTTTCGTTGATATGTGGAGTGGGGCATTGGCCTGGGATCGCTCTTCACATTAGCACCTTTTGTAGTATTCTATCTTAACATGCTCGGTACGGGTGGGGCATCAAGGGAAGGTCGTGGTACGGTGGTCTCCGATATTGATGTTGTCCTGGCCATTGTTATGTGGTACTATGGATTCCGAGTCGACGCTGGCTTGTCCACGATGCTTTAGCTCTATCTTTATGCCGTAGGGAGTTATGTTGGGATAGGGTCTACCTGCGTATTGTCTCTATCCTAGTGGATTAGTTGCGGATAGGGCATCAAGGGAGGTGTGGGAATGCCTTAGCTCTATCTCTATGCCGTAGACGGCTGTGCTGGGATAGAGCATACATTGATGACATATAGGATTGGTTAGTTGCGAGCCCAGTTTGCGAGCCCTGGCCAGTAGGGGCTTAGGTACTGGTATGGGTGGAGTATCAGGGGAGGTACGTGGGTATCTTAGCTCTATCTCTATTCCATGGTGGGTGCATGTGGGCCATTGGGGGTGTGATCCATGAGGTGCCACACACTCGTGTATAGAGGTGCGGGGGCCACCAAACCTTTCTATAGCACATTGCAAACCTAAAACCAGACCACGACGATAAAACCGATTGTTACTCATGCATAATCTTGTGAAACTGTCTGATTGTCTTACTGAGCTGTGTTGGTAGCTCACCCTTTGTATATACATTGCTTTTAAATGTTGATGCAGGATACACCGTGGACGTCTACGTGAACGCTCCGGCGTACGGTGGTGTGGCTGCTCTGGATGTACAAGCAGGGGAGGACGAGCATGATGCTTCATGCAAGTGCCCTTTCTGTGTGTACTTGTGATGGATTTTTATTTAGTTGTTTCCGTTATTTTTGTTTGGTATTAAGAGATGTAAAAGATATTATAGTTTATGTTTGGATTTGAATAATTGGATATTTTATTTAAACTATCAATAGATACTCAGTTCATTCTATTTAAAGTCTTCCGCTGTAATATTTATATTCTGATTGTTGGTTATGTGTAATGGTTTGTATGAATGGACACGGCCTATTCGAGATCCTGGTGTGAACCGTTGGTTCAATGACGGTTCACTCACACCATTCTGGTTGGATCAGAATTGGGGTGTGACACAGATGACTAAAATATGATATCTTGAAGTTTGAATGATAATGCATGCATCGTACGATAATTACGTAAATGCCCTTGCACTTTCAAACTGAGATATCTTCCTTGTTTTTCATCAGAATTTGATGATTCCGGTCTCATTTCGAAGATATTTTCACGACCTATTCATCCAAGAAGGTAATATCCAATGACCCTACTGTGGGGTTCATTAGAGAATCACCAACCTTTGGGTTAAAGGCCGAAAACCTGCCATATTGGTTCACTTATACTGAGGATGGCAAAAATGGGGTGCTTACATAGATCAATACCTAGACTTGCAAGGTATTGATCAGTCATGATTAATCATCTATAATGCTTAACTTAGAGAGAAGTTCAAACACTTACTATTGGTTCACAACTATGGCGTTCTTCGTCCAACGGCGGCTCTACTTTCACATTTCTTAGCTCTTTTTCCTCTTTAGATATTTTTCTCCTCTCTAGGGTTTGTGAGGATCAATCAAAGAGTTTTAAGGAGGTTTAAGGGTCCTTAAATAGACTAGGATAGAGTTTAGGAAGTTTCCCTACGTTAAGAAAGTCTCTAGGCTCGAGATTTGACAAGCGGGACCCACAGAGATCCATTTTCGGATCTAACTAGTATGCCCGCACAGACATACCGGTCGACCGTTATATAGACCGGTATGATAATTTTTATCAATTTTGGTCCATTTTCATACCTGATTGTCACCCGCTCGTCCCGTCTGGTCCGGTGATGATTGGAATACCTGTTACGACATGAATTAAAGGTTTAGATCAGGTTCATGGAGTGCGGGTCTTACAATATCACCATCAATATTTAGTGGATTCCACACTTTAAAGGTGAGTTTCACACCATATCAGTGGTGATGGTATCCCATGAAGAGTGCATGTATATGCGTGTGATCTGAACTCTGATTTCTAAGGGTGTCAATTAGTATGATTTAAGTAATTTGGTACCATTCGGGTGGTTCGTTTCAAGGAAAAAAATATCTTATCCTTACCATACCATATCCGTATGAATATGGTTTTCCTATACCGTAATGGATCGGTAAGAAATACAGTTCTACCATGCAATGTAGGCCAGTTGTAAAATGAGTGTGTGACAGTGTAAGTGTGTGATCTAATATCTAAATAGTATACAAATTAAGTATCTAATCGGTATATATGATTCCTATATTGATATGAACCATTTCGCTTGGTAAAAAATGGAATCAAATCTTAAACCATTACCGTACATAACAGTACAGGTATAAATAGTACGGTACTTATTTGGGTATCAAATTTACTTCTTTTTCGATTAGAAGAAGCCAAGAGGAGGTTAATCCAGGATTTAGCAAAGACTCATATTAACTGCAACAGGAGGTGAGGATCCGAAGTGATGTTGCTGTTGTAATCAACACCGGGACATGCCAAAAAAACCTCTAGAGGTCCATGGACGATGCAAAATCTCCTAAATCATCTATATTAGAACTGGTCTCAGCCACCACATATAAAGTGAAATACCATCATCCATCGAACATAATAAAAACTAAAATATTACAGTTCTAAAAAGTCTTCACATATAAAGTGTGCAAAATTTTCATAGTAAGTATTTACTAACTGTGGGTTCAACACTGCAGAGCTTCTTTTACCAAAAAAAAAAAAAAAACACTATAGAGCTTTTGAATCTCCTCTTCATAGTTTTTCCCTTATTTGGTTTAGAGTTGGGGCTTTTGAGCAAGCTGAAAAACTACAACACGAGCTTTTAGAGCAATGGTGCTCGTAGATCAGCTTGATAGTAAATACATGTATAATACACATATTATACAAGTACTATTTTTTAAATGATTTTTTGTGTATTTTTCCGAATATAGGTAGAGAGTCTCGTAACTTTAAAAAAAAAAATAATGGAACGTATTATATGCTGAAGACCAAAGCTGAAGTTGGCGGTGCCGCAGACGACTTATATGCTTGCAGGATCCTTGGACATAGATGGCCATGGAAGGGATTTAGGGAACAAGTCGACGGGGAAGGGATTTGGGGAACAAATCATGAGTCTAGGACTTAGCCGTTGGAGTCGCCAACGGCCGTGGAAGGGACGAAGGGTTCTGTTTTACTTTGGGGAACATTACCCACGACAGTAGAGTTTAGGGTTCTTTTTTATGATTTGTTTTTTAATTTATTATTTTTTAATAATTGTTACCGTATTATACGCATTTAATATGCCATATGCGTATTAAAAGTATATAATATGTTTCATTATTTAAAAAAAAAAAAAAAGATGAGACTCTCCACGTATATTTGAAAAAAATCAGAAAAACTCGTTTTAAAAAATGATACGCATTTAATACGCGTATTTACTAACTATGAGTATAGCTTGTGTGTAGGTTAGCAGAGACTACATGGAAAAGAGTAGTGTTTAGAGATTTTTATAATCTAGGTTGAACTCGGAGAGGTGGTGTTTAAATACACTGTTTTCTTCAAACAATAATTGCGAATAAAAAAAAACATAAACATCATAACTAGTGTCTTGATATGAAGAGTTATGGACACATAAATTTATCATTGTGTCACTATTATTCGTGTCTTATTATGTCTTGAGAAATGAAGTATAAGCACATATACAAATTTATCATTATCTAATCATAACTCTTGGCTTATTATTATTATGATTTTTTTTTACACATCCAAACATAAGCTAGCATGCATGTGCTTGTTCGTGTCATATTCCCTCACATATGGCACTGAGATTAGATATGCTTCGATATTTTATTCTCTCCACTAATTCATGGGACTTTATTGGATTTACTTCTATTTTCAAATCCAAAAATATCTTCTACTCCTTCCAAACTTTCGGAGATGGTCAGTTAAAGGAAATAGATTCTTTTCATTTCCAACACATTAAAGAAACAAGCCCTTCAAGTGTTCAAAAGACAAAACGTGTCATCCTTAACTCACCTGATCATTGATCATAACCTGGCCAACTCGGCCATGCATGCATGTGTGCATTGGTTCCAATATCTGAGATTCTGAGAAGAGCTGAGGCGAGTCCAACTTACCAGTGGGTTAGTTTTTTCCAGAGGTGATCTGTGCCTCATGCATGTAGACAACCAAATACACTTTCAGTTTTAAAATATTTAAGATTTTACCATTGTACATCACCTTTTCATTAAACTATCAAAGATGGGTCTCTCGAGATCTTACCATTGCTTGAACATCAATCTTTTCTTTCTTTATAAACCCAACCAACCACCTCCTTCAAAACCGAAAAGGCATTTAATTTTCTTCTTATACTCAATCAGATATGAAGCTAAAATTTCTTAGATGGTTTGTCATCATCCTATGCTCGCAAGCATTTTCAGGTTTGGCGCATGAAATCACTCATTCCGTTACACATGCAGGTTCTGAGCTATGGGGACAAATTGGAGAAGAAAAGCAGCAACATGGTAAAGATTATAAGTTGATGGTTTGGAGAAAAATACAGACAACTGGAAATTAATGATTATTCTTGAATTCGATTCTGCAGGTTCGAAAGTGACGATTGGGTTAGAAGAAGATGGGAAAAGAAGATACGAGGCGGGGAAAATCTTCCATTTGGGTGGCCGGAGAGGGAGGGGGAGTGGAGGTCATGGTGGTGGGAACATCAACTCAAGGCCTTTTAGAAACAATTGGAAAAGCGATGCATCCACCGTATTGGCAAGGCATTATTTATTTAACTCAGTTGCTCTGGTGCAAGTCCTAGTTGTTTTTAACATTTTATTTTGAATTTCTGTTTGATTACTTCATCAATGTTTAAGTATGAGATGTGATTTTAATTTTAATTTTTTATTTTTATTGGGTGAAAGAGATGTTATTTAATTTAGTTACCATGTAGTGTTAGTTTCACTTGCTCTTCCCTTAACAATATTTAAGCCTTGAACAATTTGATCTTAAGGTTGTATACATGATCAATCACTCAACAACCAATATATATATATATATATATATATATATATATATATATATATATATATATATATATATATATGGATTGGATATGATTTATAATAAGACCCTTTGCAATGAATATTATATATGTAAAGATATACAGAAATAGTCTCTTCGCATTGGGGGTGAAGGCTGCGTATATTCTATTCCTCCCCAGATTTTGGAGTAATAAGATCCTCATGCATTGAGAAACCTTTTATATTATATAAACAAAGATTTTATTTATTTAATTTTTTTTAGTCAATAATATCTAAAGGATAGATTTTTTTTTTTCCCTTCATTTGTGTATTTCTTCTTCAATGACCATCATTTTTTTATTTTATGCAAAAGGCTCCTCATTTACCAAACAAGACGCAATAGAGCAATCAAGGAAACACACAAATTAATCCGCAACATGAAGAAAAAGCACACCTGCCTCACACAAACAACAGCTAAATCAAAAAATATGGAAGCTAACAAAGAGGGCGAACACAATGCCCCTCCACAAATAGAAACAAACACGCCGACACCAGACAAGGGGCGTGCAAGGAGCTGAAGCATCTCTGTAAAAAAACTATAGAGCCAAAGGTTGAGAGGCGGAACGGATCAAGCCCAACTGGCAGCCAAAAAGCTATATGCAATCGTAAATGAACTGCACAAGCCTCACCAATAATAACTGAAGAAAAGTGCAAACGGATTGATGCCACAAGTCCCATTTTACCTCGACAAGAAAATACTGCCCAACCTAAATCAAACCCCTCATTATGCCTGTATGGGACTTTGGGAACATTGAAGAGCATTTTGGCAACATGCATCATTGGAATATGATTCAAAGTAGCATTTTCATAAAGTCCACAAAGGCTCCAAAGGATCTATTTCGGATCCCATATTTAAAGCTTTATGGGGAGTTTCTTTTATTTTTTTACCCCCCACACAACAAAAAAAAAAAAAAGTAAAAAAAAAAAAACAAAATAGAAAGTTTCTCCCTCTTTCCCATAAAAGGGCTCAATTTGTCTCAACCATGATACTGACACTACCGATTCTATTGCAGAAAAAATGGTAACTGGTTTCCCACACATGAACAATGTAGGATGCCGTTAGATTCTGGTTTCAAAAAACAAAACTGTTTAAAAATTGATTATCTGGAGCCATTAAAATCAATTAAACCCTTACTTAATCTCTTAGTGATGAAGGTTTATTCGCAGAATTTTAATGCTTTCCATATGAACTGCTACTAAATTATAAGCCCATTTTTATGTATGATTAAAATTATTTTAATGTTTTCTTTTGATTTTCCTACTCCTCTCTCCCCTCTCCCCTCTCATATGTTCTTAACTCTTTTCCTCTCCCTCCTGTGACAAAACCGTTTTTAAAAAATCAAAGTCGATTAATAATCATTTTTGATACATATCTTCAATCTGTTTAATAAACATTTTAATTTTGATTTTATTCATTACACGGTAAACTGGAACCGAATCGTATCATTAAAGCCAAAGCACATAATTTAACATCTTAATATTTACGTTAAAAGATAAATCAGATATGCTTATCGAGTATAAAACCCAACAGATACTGCAACATGGCAGTAAAACTATATATCCACCAAGAAGTTACCGTTTATATTGAAACCGTAAACACTATTATTAAACAGTTTGATTCAGTTTCGGTTCATTTTTAACATTCTTATATAAATATAATGCTTTATTTCTGTAAAAGAATCGATTAACATTAGTACCTTTGAAAATAAATAGAACGCACGTGAAGATTTTAGTGATTTTGAGTTGTTAAATAGTGAAGAGAAGAATGTAATAAAGCAACGAAAAATTATGGTTAATTTTCTCTTACATGTAAGGTGTCAATCGGTCAATTGGTTTGGCTTGATCCAAATTGGTTTCAATCTTTTACCGACAAACAGCCCAAATTCAATTTTGTTCACTGTCTGGTTTTTATTGGGTTGGTTATGGGTTTTTATATATGATGAACTTGATATGACACTGAGAGGGGGGGTGAATCAGTGTCTGAAATTTTTTCTTGATTATTTACTGCTGCCCAGAGCTGATGGAGATATATTATTTTACACACACACAAGCGCATACAAATTTACCTCGCTACCACTCAGTGGCCAGGTCTACCAGATTTGCACACCCATCCTGCAAGCCATTCCACGCATTCCAAAATATATAGGAAAATAAAGACAGTCCACAACACAGGATATACGTGGTTCACCAACACAGTGTGTGATGGCTAGTCCACGGAGTAATGCCCAACGGGTTCCGTATATACTCAATACACTTCTTTTTGCTGTCTACACAGCAGGGAGTCCATACACCCAATTTACCCAGCATAAAACTAGGAGGGCATACATGTGCCAGGAATTCAGGTATCAAAAATCAGTGTTCAGCTTAACCCGCACCCACAGGAAGCAAATGATAATTTTTTTTAAGTTCACAATTTGCCTTACAATTTTTCCTCCACTAGCTAGGTATTCAATAATTTTCACTTACACTAGCATACAATATATTGAAAGCAACAAATAGATAGGGAATTGAAAAGCCTCACAACTACTTTCGAATGACCATCAATATCTCTGAAGCTTCACACTTCCCTCAGGTACTCTCTAACAGTCTTCAATGATGATAGAGATCGATTCACAGAGCACACCTCGCTCACAGGCTTCTAATCTCTTCCACATAACCCATAATCACCATGAATATAAAAATAAAAGCTCTACTGACCTCTCATAGGGATTTAATACTCCATTGATGCACAGAGAAGAGGTAGTTGGTGATTGATCACTCTCACAGGGCACGAAACCCTAGAAAAACCTTCTCTTAAGCTTCAAAGCACTCTTTTCAATTTTTTTCCGTCATAATTAGTCTCCCAACGGCGCCCAATAGATAGAGCATCCAAAAATATGGAAACTGCAACTTGAACGGACCGATTTGGAGCTCGGATGAAGAAGTTATGACAGTTTGAAGTTCGGCCAACCAAAAGACTCAAAAGGAATCTTTCCTTTAATAACCGCGCACCCGCGCCGCACCGTAGCCGTGCCGCCGATGCGCTGTCATGATCTGATTGGTCGATCAAAGAATCTTCAGCACGTACTGTTAGATTGACTTCAAAAAGGCGGGATTGAACCTGAGCTCTTGGATCTGGATAAATCACACCTCCGAAAATCGGAGATCACGTGAAGCGTTGGATTGGAATTTGATCCACTGCACACCGTACGCATGCTACACCGAATCAAGCCGTAACACAATAGATCGCGGCCCATTATAATATAATGCATCCAACCATTCCGAAGGTGCGTGATGGAATCTGACGCGATGACTGAGATCCACTCGAGCCCGCCTTAATCAGATCCATCCAAACAGGATCTTGACGACGTGGCTCATTTTGAGCCGTCCGAACAAAATTTAACTCTATTTATGATAATTTCAGCCTTTTCCCTCAACTCTTGATAATTACAAAAAGGCCCCTGAACTTCTTCAATATATTACTGTTTTCCTTGTATCATATATACTCACCGAAAGCTTGATTTTTTGGCCGTTTTCGATCGTTTTGACGGAAACTGCGATATCTCCCTCATCTGAAGTCGGAATTGAGTGATTCAAGTTGTGTTGGAAAGATAACTCGACGCTCTACATATTTCCACTGTCGAATTTCCATGAACCTACTGCGGGACCCACCAAAAATAGGTCCAAAGTTAAAAGTCTATAAAACTTAGGAATTTGGACTTGAAACTTTGCGTGCATGCATGCCAAGTGCCGTGGGCTGCCGTGTTGGCATATCACCTTGCCACCACACCCGTGAGTCCCACTCACATTTTTTTCTCTCTCCTCTTTCTCTCTCCAATTTCTCTCTCTTTAATTGTTTTTTACACAATATGAGAAACATGAGAAACTCTATCATATCTTCAGTAACACTGTCGCATCATCAGAAACTCGGCCACATCATTAGAGAAGCTGTGCCACATCACCAGTGGGGTCCACAGTCCACAGTCACTCTCTCTCATCAAACTTGATGTAGAATGCCATTTAACTCGCTGCAAGCCATCTGAGACACATGTAGAACACTGTAGAACATACATGCGAGGTTGCCACATCTATGCCACTGCACTGACACTCTCTCTTCTACACTGACACTCTCTCTCCTCATTTCTTTGACTGAATACTCACAAACACTATCACATCAGCCAAGTTGCCAACAATGACAATATAAAGTTCAACAATATATTGGTGTATTATCGATCTGTTATCTGTTTGATTCGATTTCTCTTACATATATATATTAAATGAGCAGGTTAATGACATCTTATTAGTCCAGTATCGAGTTAGTATCGATTTGCTTTCGGTTTCTTATATGTATATTTACTAAAAAGATTGATTTATTGGGCACTTATTAGGTCATTTGTCAGATTATTACCATTTCAATTTGGTTATGGTTCATTAAGTTGGTTTGAGTCGACTTTATTGGTCAATCCATCCGCTTTTAGTTTTCATCCTATCTCTAATAGTCAAGCACAATTATGACCCAATAAGACTTCGGTCGAATCTTTTTAGTCAATTGTTGGTTTTCGTTTTTGGGTCAATTTCAACACTCCTGCTTGCATGTTCAAATGCAACAATAGAGAATTTCTTGGAAGCTAAAACGGGTAGTCACCATCATGGGGTGGAGGAGCAACCTTATTGGAAGGGAAACTCTTTTAGAGGGACTTGTTTGGCAAGTGGAGAACGGTAACCTTATCAAAATAGGGAGGACAAATGGATTTCATTCATTCAAGGCTTCAAGATTCAACATCTGAAACCCATGAGTTGCCCTTTTGAGGAATTTGTTTTTTTTTTTGGTAAAACTATTTTGAGTTTGTTAGTGATCTTATTGATCTATGCATTCACATGTGGCGCAGGGACTAGCTTGATCAATATTTGCATGTTGGGGATATTGTTGAAATTTTAGAAATCAAACTTAGCATCATCCCCAGGGAAGATTGACTTGTTTAGATTGGCTCCAAGGGTGTCATTCTCACAGTCAAAGCTACCTATCATTTTCTTTCATAAACAGGAGGCTGAGGAGGCAGCTGCTCCATCTTCATCCAAGGTTAATCCATGGAAATTGGTTTCTAAGGAGATATGGAAGAGAATTTGGCATTGTAAGACTATGTCTAAAGAAAATAAAAATAAAAATAAAAAATTATGAAGAACTTGTTCACAAGGCATTGCTTCTAGGGAGGGCTTAACTCAAAGAAATGTTAAGTTGGATCATGGATGTAGAAGATGTGGCAATCGAAAGGAAACCACTGTGCACATTCTTCTTCACTGCCATTTTGCCAAAGCTGTCTGGTTTGGATCATCATTCTCGTACAAAGTTTCAAATATTGAGGACACTAAAATCCATGATTGTTTCAGAGTTGGGGCCCTTTTTTCTAACATTCGAAAGCTCAAGCAAGGGATACCTTCAATTTGGCAACCTGGTATTTATGGAGAGCAAGAAATGATTTTGCCTTTAATCAACGATATTGGACCCTGGTGGAGGTTATCCAATGTGCAGAAACGGTTTACAATGAATTTAATATTGCATTTTCCACAGCTAAAAGCCTAGAAGTCACCAAGATGCTTCATCACGACAAGACCATGAATGTTGGTGGATTCCTCCTCCTTCAGATTATATTAAGATAAATACTGATGCTAGCCCTACTTCAAACTCTAGCACCTATGGACTTGGCTTCATTTTCCGGGATCATAATGGAACCGGTATCAAGGCTGCCTCTATTTCCAAGCACTTTGAATCAGTCAAGGTCGGGGAAGCACTTGCAACAAGGGCGGCTGTTGTTTCAATGTTAGAGGATGGCATTTCCAATATCCATCTTCAATCTGATAAGTTGGAGATCATACAACTTCTTCAGAACAGGAATTCAGTGAGTGAATTACAATGACAGCTGTTGTCGTTGGATTCTGTACAGTGGTCTAGATGCCAACACGTGTCAGTAACAAGAACAAAGCAATGAGATGGGTGGTTTTACCTCGGGGCCACTCTGATGCCAAAGTTAATAAGACTTCAGGACAAGCAAAATTGAATTCTACGTCAAACACTAGAGTTCCTTTAACACAGGGTAACTGAGGTACGAGAGTTCAATAAGACTCTCTCCTTCCCAATGGTATATAACAATGTTGATAGGGAAAAAAAGCAGATGAAAAACAGTAGATTCCAAGGTAGTATAACGATACCATAAGGAAGTGAGGAAATCCGCCCCTCCTCGACGAAGAGTAGTGTCCTGCTATTTATAGAACCAGTGGGAAACTTCTCATGCAAGCTTCTCCCTCACCTACTACCATCTCTATCATTTGCCAAACTGCAAATACTAGGATAGATAGGCTACGATCCCCTAAGACGCCGCATATTTGTCTTGTCTACCCTGTTCGACCCACTTCAACCCACTTTAGGTCCACATCAACCTCTCATTTTTTCTCTCGAGGCTATTCTCCATCTTTTTTAAATGGATTTATCAACCCATTATATGATCTATCTCTCGACACACTTAGGTGGCAGGTCAAGTCAGCCCACATTCCATTTATTGTTGTTGTAGGCATTTATGAGCATTTAATACTCTCCTACTTGCTACACATATGTCTTATCACTATTTTGGCCCTGTAAGGGGGGTCGAATGGCATCTTTTTCCTTCATGCCTGGTTAGAATTCTATGTCATACTAGAGATATCTTGTTTCTTCAATAGGTGTCATGTGTAAGGTTTTGATTGTCCCTCATTAATGGTTCATCCAACGGCCCGATTTAAATCTGTATTCATTCTTCCCACAACAACAGCCAATTGTGAAGGACATTATCAAGCTTGTTTCTTCTTATAATTCTTGTTCTTTTTCTTTATGTTACAAGGGGGAGTTAATAATATTGCTCATACTCTTGCCAGGAAAGTCATGATCATTTTGAGTTTGGTTTCATGGCCTTGTTCTGTACCTTGCTTCATGACTTGATTTTCGACAGAAGTCTCCGAATGATCCCATGCAGAATGGTCAGCTAAATTATCGATAATTGGTCCACTTAAACTTCAAAAATTCATAAGTCGACCATTTTATTTTCAAATGAGATGATTCAAGTTCCTATATTCTTCATTTTTAGTGTTCTACAAAGTGAACGTAGAAAATTTGGAATAGAGGTCATCGGAAAATTTCATACAAAATGACAGTGGAAATGGCTCATGAAATGATAGAAAGAGAAAACCCAGTTAATTTCAGTAAATCCAGTCAACTCAGTTCAAGTCAGTTCTGGCCCAACCCAGCTCAACCCATACCAGCTTGACTCAGTCAACCCAAGCCAGTCTCAACCCGTTTTGAATCAGTTCATCCATGTGCATAGTATTTATATATATTATATTATATATATATATATATTATTAAACATATGTGTATATATGTATATTGTATATATGTATATGATATATATTATTATATATAACTGATAAAATCCAAAGGAGATTGAGAAAAAAAGGAAAGATGAGAGAGAGGAGATGTGAGAGAGAGAGATCTCGATTTTAGAGTAAATCCAAAGGAGATTGAGGAAAAAAGGGAAAGATGAGAGAGAGGAGACGTGGGAGAGAGAGAGAGAGATCCCGATTTTGGAGTAAATCCAAAAGAGATTGAGAAAAAAAGGGAAAATGAGAGACAGGACACGTGATAGAGAGAGAGATTTCATTTTTTTCAAAGGAGATTGATTAAAAAAAGGGAAAGATGAGAGAGAGGAGACGTGAGAGAAAGAGAGAGATTTCGTTTTTCCAAAGGAGATTGAGAAAAAAAAGAAAAAAGAGAGAGAGATTTCATTTTTTTTCAAAGGAGATTGAGAAAAAAAAGAAGGAAATATGAGAGAGAGGAGACGTGAGAGAGAGAGAGAGATCTCGATTTTGAGTAAATCCAAAGGAGATTGAGAAAAAAAAGGAAAGAGTAGAGAGAGGAGATGTGAGAGAGAGAGAGATTTTTGTTTTTTTGGTAGGAAATAAAAAAAGATTGAGAAAAAGGGAGAATAAAAGAAAAGGAAGAAACGTGAGGAAGGAGTTTTTTCTTTTGAGGAGGGGATCTCGATTTTGGGAGAAAAGGACGGGAAGAAGAGAGAGAAAAGAGGGAGAATAAAAGAGAAAAAAGAGAAAAACATGAAGGGGGAATTTCAGAGGGTTTGGGCTCTCGGTTTTGGGAGAAAATGAAGGGAAGAAGAGAGAGAAAAGAGGGAGAATAAAAGAGAAAAAAGAGAAAAAATGTGAAGGGGGAATTTCAGAGAGTTTGGGCTCTCGGTTTTGGGAGAAAGGAAGGGAAGAAGAGAGAAAAAAGAGGGAGAATAAAAGAAAGTAAAGAGAAAAACGTGTAAGGAGTTTGACAGAGTTTGGGCTCTCGGTTCTGGGGAGAAAAAGAGGGAGAAAGAAGAAGAAGAAGAAGGGAGGAGTAAGTAGAACCTACGAGCATCTAGGTAAGCTACCTCCACTTCTATTTTTCTTCTATTGTTTTGCTTAACTACAAATTTTCATCTCACAAACCATTGCACCTCATCATTAACCAATTTTCATCACCAATCCAGCCTACACTTGGCTTTCAATCCCTATACAACCAGCACTCTAACCGATTTCATCTCATACTTCAATCATCAGTCTTGTGCTACCACCTATCCGTAACCCCACTCACTTCCATCTCATCCCTTGTTATCGCTACCAAATAACCAACCCATATGCCATTTGCTGCACCTGATTTCATCCTTTGCACATCGGTCCAACATATCACACAACCACTTACTTCTTCATTCCCAACCTCACTACAACCAAAACCATATCATTTACCACCCACTTGTGGCACATCACCGAATACATCACCACACCCCTCACACTGCATTACTTCCACCATCCGTCCATCTTCATTGCTTCCCACTTCAATTTTTACCAGCTCGGCACCCCATCGAATACCTCCATGCTTGGTCAGCTCATCCCCTGACCCTTAGATCTAATCTCTCATCATCACCCTTGATCATGCCTCCCATCTTTGATATTGAATATTTATTGTGATTGAAATTCTGATGTTGAGTATTTATTGTGATGAAAAATCTGATTTTGATATTGAGTATTTACTGTGGAGAAAATTCAATTTTTGATGTTGAATATTTAATGGGAATGAGGTATTGCCATTAATCTTGAGAATTTCACATGAATGAAATATGACCATCAATCTTGAAAATTTCATATGATTAAAACATGGTTGTTGATTTTGGATCATGTGATGTTATCTTTGGGAGTGACTTAAATGAATCTAAATCGTTAGATTATCACTTTGAGTGATCCGACCGTTAGATTATCTTTGGGAGTGATTGCAATAAATTTGAACGGTTAGATTTCCATCAATAGTGATTTATATCATTGAATTTTTGCATCATGAATATTTAGATGCTTATGGCCATATTGGATGCTCATTGCCATATTGGATGCTCATTGCCATATTTAGATGCTCATTGCCATATTTAGATACTCATTGCCATATTTGGATGCTCATTGCCATATTTAGATGCTCATTGCCATATTTGGATGTTCATTGCTATATTTGGATGTTCATTGCCATATTTAGATGCTCATTGCCATATTTGGATGTTCATTGCCATATTGGATGCTCATTGCCATATTTAGATGCTCATTGTCATATTAGATGCTCATTGCCATATTTAGACACTCATTGTCATGTTTGGATGCTCATTGCCATTGCCATATTAGGAATTGCCATGCTTAGGTAGCATATTAGATCATTCCATATAGGCCCTTGATTTGCAATACATGCCATATTTGAGAAATTTTTCACAATCTTACTACATGTGAATTTCTTACCATAAATATTTTATATGCCATATTTAGATAGAATATTCTATTTTGGATAATAATTTAATTTATGTTGCACCCTAGTTGAACTGCCATATTTGCACACACCTAGCAAACATATTAGGTGTGGGACGTGCATTTAGGCACCTACATTCTTGGGAATGGCATAATGGGAATAATAAAAATCTTAATAAAGAAAGAAAAATGCTTTGTCAAACCTTCCAAAATTAGAATTCAGGATGAAAAGGGTAATTTAAGACGATTTTGTCCCTTGGTAAACCCTAAACCTAGAATAGGTTCTAAACCCTAAACCTAGAATAGGTTCTCAATCTCAAACCTAGAATAGGTTCTCACTTTCTAACCTAGAATAGGTTATTTTTTCGAACTACGTGGATTCTGATTCCTAGGGCAAACCCTAGGATACGTAGGCCATTTGGGAGAATCCCAAATTCGGATCCACACCTTAGTCCACTCGGACTATCCATAGATCTACTAGGATATTTATCCACACTTTAGTCCACTCGGACTATCCATAGATCCACTAGGATATCTATCCATATTCCAACCCAAAAAGGGTTATCCAAACATTAGTCCACTCAGACTATCCATAAATCCACTAGGATACTTACCCACATTTTGACCCAAATAGGGTTATCCAGTTCGAACTACGCGGATTCTGATTCCTACGGCAAACCCTAGGATACGTAGGCCGTTTGGGAGAAACCCAAATTTGGATCCATATCTTAGTCCACTCGGATTATCTATAGATCCACTATAATATTTATCCACATTTCAACCCAAATAGGGTTATCCACATTCCAACCCAGAATGGTTTATCCATATTTTAATCCAAATAAGGTTATTCTTAGATCTACTAGGACTATCTATCAGTCCACATGGACTATCCAGATCCTAACCCATAGGGTTTCTCAACCTTTCAAGCATAAACGTCAACTTGAACAAAGAACTTAATCATGCACAAGCATAAATCACAGCCATAAACTTTAATCACACCTGAACTACGATGGTGAACCTGATTTTTGAAATAAATTCGTAATACGTAGGGAATCTGATGGATACAGATTCAGTTCAATGATATCAAACCACTTGGTTTGGTTCGGTTTGACAAATAGAGTCTAGCATAGGAAAGGCATAGGAGATCGATTTCAATCGGGCGGTTTGGGTGCCTAACCCCTTTCCATAACCGTAACCTGACGCTTACCCAACCTCTGATGGACCAGAAATCCAATCTAAGGGTCATTAGTCAATCGAAGTCTTATCTTGGGGTGAGATTTCACATTTCTAAGATCCTAGACCTAAATCTAGGTGGCGACTTCTAAAAATTTCCATCTTTGTCCTTACAATAAGGATGATATTAATCATCTTCAAGTGTTTGTTATCATCAAAATCAATCTTAGGATGCAAGTGTTTTCCATTAATCTCCCCATTTTTTATAATGACATTCAATTGAGATCAATCATCAACTCCAATGTTAACTTGTGATCTCCCAGCTTCATCTGTTCTCAACTTCTCCATCAAAGAGAACCATCATTATACATTACATCCATCATTCATTGCACATTACAAGAAGTACTTGTCACACTTCCTTGTCTAGGTAATAGTTTACCTTCCACATTTCATTTGTAAAGGATCCCCTTGTCATTATGTAAGACTATAGGTTCCTCTTGACCTAGAACGAAACCTGTAATGTTGTTTTATACCTGTTTTATACCGAAAACATTTTGTAAAAGGTGTTCTCTCCCCCCTATTGAAAGATAGATTATTAAAGCTCAAGGATAGACTTGAGAACCAAGTGGACTAGCTTGTGTAGTGAATCACTATATATCTTATGTTGTGATTGTGATTCAATTTACATTATTTCATATTTGTCTTAATTTTATCGAAAAAGTTTTAATTCACAAAGAAAGCCTATCTCTTAGAGTTCACTTGCAAATTTAATCTCATAGGAGATTTGGTCAAAATATAAAATGAACAAAAAAAAATGCGTTTTTCAATGTTTTCAAATGTCCCTACTTTCAAATCATCTCTTGAGTGGACCGTTGCTTGGTTATTTGCTTTGGACACTATTATTTTCGAATTACATTTTGGATTTGATTCCCGTATATGTCCGAGATACGTAGGCAGTTTGGAACAATGGTTTCAGATTTAGTCCATCGCCGGATTTCAACTTTCAAATCACTTTTTTTGTTAAATTGCGGTTTAGCCATATTTTTGCTATGGCATTTGATCTTCCCTCTTGACTTCAAAATAAATGTTTGCCCGAACTATGCGGGGTCCTAATTCTCAGATATGTCTGGAATATGTAAGTAATCTGAAATATATTCCAGATTTACCCAAAGGATTAAATTGCTCGGTTTAGCAAGCATTGACTCAGATACCGGGTTTAGTGGATTTTTCTTGAACCGGTCTTGTAAGACCCGCACTCTGAAAACCCGGTCTAAACCTTGGTTTTGTGTCGTGACAGGTCTTCCGATCATCACCGAGCCAGACGGGGCAAGCAGATAACAAGCAGTGCGAATCGGACCCGAAGTCGACCAATATACCTGATTTTAGGTATACCGGTCGATGGTACCGGATGATGGTACCGGTCGGCCCGGTATGGCCTGCACGACTATGTGCGGGAATTTGGAAATTAGTCTCTGCGGGTCCCGCTTTCCTGATTTCGAATCCTAGAAGTTTCCTAATCCTAGTAGGGTTACTAAACCCTATTTCTAGCCTATAAATACACCCTTAAACCCCTCAAACCCTTTCCATTGTCTCTCACAAACCCTAGAGAAGAGAAAGAGCTTGGAAAGGAAAAGGAGCTAGGAAGAAGAAGGAGGTGCCGCCATTACCGTTTGACGAAGCTCACGCTACGCCTGTCAACGGTAAGTGTTTGAATCCCTCTTCTTACCCTATGTTAGTTGTGTGGGTGGATCAATACCACGCAAAGTAGGTATTGATCTAAAACCCTAAATTGGCCAATAAACCCTAAGTTGCCGTCAAACCCTAGATTCGAGTTTCGAGATGATATTCATCGAAACGAGACTTGAATGAGTTGGGGATAACTCTAACTCAAAGCCTAGACTTAGAATGGATATGAGAAACCCCCGAAAATCCATGGAGGATGATCGACGGCGGTCGAAGAACCCATGTATGGTCTTCGGAGACATACCGGGTCGACTATACGGTTGCACATAGTGCGACCGGGTATGTTGCGACCGCTACCTCTCGGGAGGTTGTTTGTGGGGACCGGCTGACCATACCGGTCGCCCGGTCTTTTCCAGGAGAGCCGCGGCCGGTACATGCCACCGGTCGGCTCTGTGAGGGTATTTTGTAACCATGTAGGTTTCCGACCAACATGAAACCTTAAATAATATATTCTAATGAAACCCTAATATTATGTAGGACGCTGTGACTTGTCGTTTGGATCTTGAGACGTGGAGCAAGTAATCGAACGAGCGTCAGGTAAGAGAATCTGACCTAAACCTAATAATTAATGGACAGTAAATCGTTGTTAATCATTGAATATCTATGATGTGATGTTTGTGCATATTTACATGCCATCCCTTTACTTTCAGCTATTATTATTGTTTATGCATTCATAGGATGTGATTGTTAGGCATGTGATTGTTTTCGTTGGTGTGTGGAGTGGGGCATGGGCCCGGGATCGCTCTTCACACGGCACCTTTTGTAGTATTCTATCTTAACATGCTTGTACGGGTGGGGTATCGGGGAAGATCGTGGTACGTTGGTCTCCGATATTGATGTTGTCCCGACCATTGTTGGGTGGTACTTGAGGATTCAGTCGACGCCCTTGTCCACGATGCTTTAGCTCTATCTCTATGCCGTAGGGAGTGGTGTTGGGATAGGGTCTACCGCGTATTGTTTCTATCCTAGTGGGTTAGTTGCGGATAGGGTATCGGGGGAGGTGAGGTTTTGGTGGTCTCGACCCGGCACGCACGCTCTAGCTCTATCTCTATGCCGTAGAGCCGGTGTCTTGGGATAGAGCATACATTGTTGACATATAGGATTGGTTAGTTGCGAGCCCGGTTTGCGAGCCCCGGCCGATAGGGGCTTAGGTCCGGGTATGGGTAGAGTATCGGGGGAGGTGCGGGTATACCTTAGCTCTATCTCTATTCCATGATGGGTGCATGTGGGTTGGTGGTAGTGTGATTCTTGTGCGACGCCACACACTCGTGTATAGAGGTGCGGGGGCCACCAAACCTTTCTATAGCACATTGCAAACTTAAAACCGGACCACGACGATAAAATGATTGTTATTCATGCATAATCTTGTGAACCCGTCGATTGCCTTCTTGAGCTGTGTTGTGTGCTCACCCTTTGTATATACATTGTTTTAGATCTGGATGCGGGGTTATACTTGTGGACGATTACGTAAACGCTCCGACGTATGGTGGTGATGCGGTGTTGGATGTACGGAAGGGGACGGGACGAGCATGACGCTTCATGCGAGTGCCCTTTCTGCGTGTACCTGTGATGGATTTTATGTATTTATTTCAGTTATTTTTGTTTGTTATTAAGAGATGTAAAAGGATTATTATTTTATGTTTGAGTTTGAATAATGAGATATTTATTTAAATTATCAATAGATACTCGGTTCATTCTATTTAAAGTCTTCCGCTGTATATTTATATTCTGATTGTGGTTATGTGTAATTGGTTTGTATGGGTGGACACGGCCTATTCGAGATCCTGGTGTGAACCGTTGGTTCAATGACGGTTCACTCACACCGTTCTGGTTGGATCAGAATCGTGGTGTGACAGGTCTAGTTTGGTTCATTTGCTATGGAATTTGACACACCTCTTGACTTCCAAATTATGATTTGTTCAAATTATGTTTTCGACTTGATTCTTGGATATGTCTAAGATACATAGGCAGGTTGGGACAATGGTCCCATATTCAATCCAATGTCAGATTTCTGCTTTCAAATCATCTTCTTTTTTTTTTTTTTTTTTTGTTAAATCGTGGTTTAGCTGTATTTTGTTTCACTTCATCTCCTCACTTCTCGAATTACGTGGGAAACCTGATTCTCAACACACTACTGAGATACATAGGCCGTCTTGAATATGTTCCAGATTTGGCTTCATGATTTCAAAATTTTATTTTTGTTTTGCCACATGCGAGTGTGTGAGGTTTCGACCCAATAAGTGTTATGGATGTGCGAGTGTCGTTAGACCTATTGTGTTAGGATTGCGGTAATCATTGTCAAATTTATGTGGTTTATGATCCTCTCACATACATGATTGACAAAACATAGGGTAGACGAATTTAACAATTTGACATAGAACCCCCAAACCTTAACTTGGATGCTTACCTGTTCTTTGGAGACCGAAGCAATATCATGGGTTATGAGTCATAGATGTCTCTCTTATGGAGACGACAATTTTATAGGTCATAGACCTTATTCTAGGTAGTAACTCCAATTTATTTCCATCCGTGGATGTGAGTGGACAAGATCATAAGGCAAAGGTTTATGATCTCAAATTTTAGGATGAACCCTGTGTTTCTAACTAGATTCCAAACCATTTTCTTTCGTGTCACTAGAAGGACCTTGGAGGAAAAACCCTATGTCCTCACAAGATGTTGAGCTGATCATGGGTGATCTTTTATATAGCGACTGTGGTGGAAGCGGGATCCTCTTGGGATTTTGTGATTTGTTGAGGGGTTTCCATGGAAAGAGGGAGATAAAACTCAATGTGTTCGAATGTGGGACTTGTGGGTCATCTCACATCGGATGGTCCTGTTGATGAAGGGTGGGATGTTGACGTCGAGCCCACATACCATTCGACACCATATTTTGGTGACGTACATAGTTGTTGTTCCGTCCGCCAAATGAGTCATGCAGACGAGATTGTCTAAGTATGGAGTCATGCAGATGAGACAGTCTAAGTGGTGCAATGCCATACCTATAGAGACCCAAGTGCACTTGAAACGAATCACTTGTTAATTGATATATAAGAATATCTTTCCGGATGTGATTTTTCAGATTTAAAAAAGAGAAACAAGGAACAAACACTGATAAAAAAGATGTGGGAGGACTAAAAAAGAAAATACAAGAGACGAGGGGATAGAACCGGGAAAAGCTTCAAGTTATATGTAGATGGAAACAGATCTTTTTCTGTGTTGTCCAGTCTTTTCAGTAGTAATCTAATGGTTGGAGTTTTTTTTGGCATATATATCGATGTATTGATATTCATATCAAGTGAATTCTAGCTACTGCATCAGTGATAGAGGACTCCCTCAAACGACAAGAGAGAATCCAAACCCCTTTAGATTACACTTGGAAGAGATATGATCATTTTTGGTTGAGGCCGGGCCTTTGAAGATGATAGAATGGGATCGTGGTTTTACTTGAGCTTCCATGATATTCAACATTGTCTCCCATGTTGGAGAAAATTCTTCACTTTCCTTCATGCATATATGGAGATGTGATTTTTCAGATTTGTTCTTCCTGAGGGCTATGTTTCGCGGGCACGAAAAAGAAAATTTTGAAATGACAAAAAAAAAAAAAAAAAATGTTTCATCGTTTCGGTGTTTTTTTCAAATGACATCCAAACATAGGATTGGAATAGAAGATATGTCCCGAGAGTATGTAATTGTGAGAATACAGAAAATGGGTACCCAAGCCCCTTTAGAAATTTAGGATTGGAATCTACACCCAATCTTATAATGCAACCTTTTTTTTTTTTTTTTTTTTTTTTCCTTTTTTACTCTGGTTTCCCTGCCCCTTGAGTATTTTTCCATACTTTTATATCCAGTGGATCTCATACTCCATAGACGGTGATGGTATGTGGACAATAGCCTTGTAGGGAGAAGGTCTAGGATACTGTTTTTTAACCCAAGCTGCATCACTGCATATGGGATTTGAATCGTCTTCTGTCATTAGAGTGTCTCCAACTGTTATCCAGTGGCTAGAATCACTCAACACACAATATCAATACATTGATATGTACATTGAATAAACTCCAGCCATTGAATTATGACTAGACTGAACAATATAAGTGATATTACTCCAGATTTAACTTGTATTAGTGGGATTTTGATCATAGTATAAAAAGGGAACGATAAAGAAATTGTTTCTTGTACGGATGTGTTTTAAAAATATATAGTCAAGCGTTTGGAGAAAAAAAAAGAGGATAATATTGACAAAAAAAAAAAAAAAAGAAAAAAAAATGGTTTTAATTCAACATTTATTTACTATCATAGCTTCATAGCCACATCCTAGGGTTCCATACCCTCACATGAAAGGATGAGGAATTAACGTTGCCCGTAAGTGTGTATTAAACGGAATCAGTGACATCAAGGTTTATCCCAGGACATTTACTAGACCCTTTAAAAGAGATCAGTGCATTCTGAGACATTTAGGGCTATTATGGAAACCACAAAATAAAGAGGTAGCTTCGGTATTTCAGTGGAGTGGTTAGCGATCTTAAGGTATAGGCACTCGGTGACAAAACAAGTTGTCCTCCAGGACTTGCCTAGGTGACAACTACTTTGAATCCGTCTGATGAATTAATAATTGAAAAGATACTGATCTGTGGTCTCAATTGTTTTTGTTGCCTTTCTCAGAAGTTTTCCCTTTCAATTCACTTCGATAAAACAATATCACTGAACGCACACTTAGTTATGGTAAAAACAGAAACCAACCGGTAAAAAAACAGATCCAAACAGATCAAAATTAATCGATTCTGTTTTGGTTTTTCACATAATTAAACAGTTTAGTTGCGGTTTACAATCGATAACAAACCAATTTAATAAATCAGGAGGAAACCAAGTAAAACTGGTTAGGAAACCAATTAAAACAGGTTAACTGCCTAATTACATGTATAATATTTTACTACTAACTTCAAAATCCGATTGACGATCCATATTTACTGTGAGAAGAACGGAGAGTAGTTCAATCCAAGATTTACAAAAGATTCATATTACCTGCAACAGGAGACCAGTTCCGCAATAGATGATTTAGGTAATTCATATTACGTACTGTGCGTTTACTTCTATAGGCCGAACGTGTCACTAGACGGTCATCAGCCTCGTCTTTCCTCAACCTCGATCCCTGCCATCCAGTAGAATGGCACAAGCACCTTACACAGGATGGAAGACCCGTTGGGCTTATAGAAGTAAATGTACAGTCCGTACATGTTCACTACAAAATGATCGACGTTGTTCATTCAGACACATCTTTGGTGTATCCTGCGACGGCTACACCATGATCGATTCCTTCACCTTTACTTTCATCTTGACACCTGAAACAACAAAAGAAGAAAGTTCAATCATCTTGTTCTTTGCCTCTTTTTTCTTTTCTTTTTTTGGCGATTGCAGTTGAAAACTCACCTGAAGGGTATAGATTGTGTGTAAGTGCTTATAGAATTTTATAGTCAAGGTTGGACTTGGAGAGGTAGCGTTGGAGAGGCGACGTTTAAATACACTGTTTTCTTAATACAATAATTGCTTAATGTATAGCAAATGGTTCAACAACAAGCACAAGAGCTTGACTTGGTGACTACTCTCAGTAGATCGGAGCATCTAATCGTCAATGCCAGCATCTAATCATCACTTAGATCTCTGAGGAATAAAAAAAATCTTGGGAAAAAACTGTTTCCCCGCTATGGTTTGCTTTAAAGACAAATGCCCTTTTATCTTTTCAAACAAATACAATCGTCATATTATTTTAATGGTGTAAAACTGAATCTTTCTATGGACATTTCTACCTTTGAAAGTTTTCTTACATAAAAATCGATTCTATTGTTAAAATCGATCCTTATCAAATCCTAAACCTCGATATCGATTTCCAACCAATTAGTAATCACTGAATCCGTGATTTCTAAAACCATTGGTTGGTATTTGGTAGTCTCTGTAAACGTAAGATGGGCTTGGACCATTGGGTCATTGAAAAGATGGAAATGACCACTAATGGACCTTCCACACTACCGTAATCGATCGACTAAAATGGATCTTCAACCATTAATGGAGAATAAAACCGATTTCAGAGACGGGAACGACATTAATGGAGAATAAACAGATATCTAAAGTCGTAATGGTTGTTACCTTAATCAGTTGTAGCCATAGATCAGAGTTTCGGTTGAAATTTTGGATTCCAGCTGAAACATATCGGTTTTTAGCAAAACTGATACGAAACTGGTTGGTGGTACAGTTTGTACCACATTCTGGTCCGAGTTGTAGATTTCGATCATATTTCACTTCGAGTTGCTGATTTCAGTCAAATTTCGGGTGCTATAGCAGAGTTGCAGATGGGGTGAAGTAGGGAGATTCAAGTTGGGTGATAGCAGATGGGTGTCGATGGGGTTGTGCATGCCGGTTAGGGGTTGTGGGTTGTGGGTTGTGTTCGGTGGTGAACAAATAGCAAATGTGGATTGGGTTTAGAGAAAGAAATCAATGGGTTCATGAGGAGTAGTAACGATGAAGATGAGTTGCAGGTGTACAAGTGATGAGTTGGAGGAGATGTTGCGGTGATGGAGAGCAGGGTCAATGGCTTGGGGGTCGGTGATCAGATGTAGTAGTGGCGATGTTGTCGATGGAATCCGGCAAGATGGACTTCTCAAGACAGACAATATGAAACTCTCAATGAGACATTAGAGTTCCTTCAGAAACAAGGGTTCCCTGAGATACTGCCCACTAGAACTATCTCCTCCCACGCTAAGTTAGGCACCAAAAGAATCCGATCAAAGATCATAACACGAAGTTAGAATTCAAAAGTGAGGGGTTTTCCCTTGATGGATAAAGTTTGATCCTTGCCTCTTTGATGTTGTTGGAACCTTGGCCAAGTTGAGCAGTTGAGTGCATCTTTGTGTGTGTTGTCATTGTTGGCAACCTTGGCAACCTCTTGATAGTTGGCAAAGTGATATGGAGGAGACAGAATATCAGCAGGAAGTGTATCCAGTCAGCAGACAGAGTAGACAGTCAGCAGGCATGGTTGGACAGTCAGAAGCCTATTTGGAAGCCAGTACACAGCCCTATGTGCTTGCAGTTCAGTGAAAGAAGACATATAAAGTAGAGAGACAAAGTAGAGAAAGAAAGAGGAGAGAGAGTGTCTGTGGGTCCCACTGAAGTCCCACTGACAGACATGGTGACTGTGTTTGTAAGACCCGCACTCCATGAACTCGATCTAAACCTTGATTTCATGTCGTAACAGGTCTTCCAATCATCACCGGGCCAGACGGGATGAGCGGATGACAACCAGGTATGAAATCGGACCAAACAGACCAAATTAAGTATGATTTATTCATACCGGTCGATGGTACCGGTCTTGGCATTGGTACCGGTCAATCGGTATAGTCTGCAGACTACCAAGATCTAGAACCGGATCTCTGCAGGTCCTACTTTCTAAATTCCGAACCCTAGGACTTTTCTAATCCTAGGAGGCTTCCTAAACCTAAACCTAGCCTATATAAACCCCTCTAAATCTCCTAGAATCCCTTCCATTGATCCTCACAAACCCTAGAAAGGAGAAAGAGGTTGAAGAAGGAGGAGAAGCTAGGAAGAGCCGATATTGCCGTTCGACGAAGAACACCTTACTGCCAGTTGACGGTGAGTGCTTAAACCTTCTTTTACATTATGACTCTAGGATTATGACTTTAGGATGGTTAGGTTGCTTTGATCAATACCATGCAAAGCAGGTATTGATCTAAAACCCTATTTTGCCGATAAACCCTATTTTTGTCGACAAACCCTAATCTAGTCGGTAAACCCTAGATTCGAGTTCTAGGAAGAAGACCATCAAAGCTAGGACTTGAATGGAGTTGGAAACAACTCTAACTCAGTGCTCAGACCTAGAATGTGTAGAAGGAACCCTAGGATCAATAGGGGATGATCGACGGCAGTCGAGAACCGGATGTATGGTCTTCTGGAGACATACCGGTCGACTATACCGATTGCACCCTGTGCGACCGGTACTGCGACCAGTACCTTCTGGGGGCTGGTCTATGGGGACCGGCTGACCATACCGGTCGCAGGTTTCCCCACAGTGTTACGACCGGTACTGTGACCGGTCAGCTCTGTGAGATATATTTCATAATATCGTTGATTTTCTGACCAACGTAAATCTATTCTAAATAAACCCTAATATTGTATAGGACTTTATGATAGCACATTTGGATCTTGCGACGTGGAGCAACCTATCAAACGAGCGTCAGCTAAAGGGAATCAGACCTGAACCCTAATAATCTAATGGACAGTAAACCATTGTTAATAACTATGACTTTGTGGATTGATGTTTGTGCATACTCGCATGTCATCCTTTACTTTCAGTTATTATTATTGTTCATGCATACTCGCTATGCTAGGATGTGATTGTTAGGCATGTGATTGTTTTCGTTAGTGTGTGGAATGGGAAGGGCCTGGGGTCTGGGATGATTCCTCACACTAGCACCTTTTCGTAGCATTCTATCTTAACATGCTTGGTGCGGGTAGGGCATCAAGGGAAAGACGTGGCATTGTGGTCTTCGGCCTGACCACCAGACTTTAGCTCTATCTCTATGCCGTAGGAAGTTATGTTGGGATAGGGTCTATCTTTCGTATTGTTCTGTCTTAGCATGCTTGGTGCGGGTAGGGCATCAGGGGGAGGACGTGGTACTGTGGTCTCTAGCCTGGCCACCAGACTCTAGCTCTATCTCTATGCCGTAGGGAGGTGTGCTAGGATAGGGCCTACTGTGATGACATATAGGATTGGTTAGTTGCGAGCCCAGTTTGCAAGCCCTCGCCAATAGGGGCTTACGTGTTGGTGTGGGTAGAGCATCAGGGGAGGTGTTGGCGGTATTGATCCGGACATCTTAGCTCTATCTGTATTCCATGGTGGGTGCATATGGGACGGCAGTGGTGTGATCCACTGGGCGGCTTCACACACTCATGTATAGAGGTGCGGTGGCCGCCAATCCTTTCTATAGTACATTGCAAACTTAAACCAGACCATAATATAATATGATTGTTACTCATGCATATAAATGTTACATTGTCTGATTGTCTTACTGAGCTAAGTTGTGAGCTCACCCTTGTGTACACACCATTTTTAGATGTTGATGCAGGTTACACTGTGGATGACTACATGAACGCGCCAGTGTACTGAGGCGTGGCTGCTCTGGATGTGCAGGCAGGAGAGGACGAGCATGACGCTTCATGCGAGTGCCCTTTTTGCGTGTATCTCTAGGATTTTTCTTTATTTGTTTCAGTTATTTTCGATTGACATTAATGTAATGTAAAGATATTTATTTATGTTTGAAAATTTATATAATTGAATATTTATTTAAATCTATCAATAGATGCTCAGTTCATTTAAAGACTTTCGCTGTATTTATTATTATTCTGATTATGGTTATGTGCAATGGTTTGTATGAGTGGACACGGTCTTATTGAGATCCTGGTGTGAACCGTTGGTTCAGTGATGGTTCACTCAAACTTCTGGTTCAGCCAGAATTGGGGTGTGACAGGGTTGGTGCACTGACAGCAGTTAATGAGAGAGACTAACAGAAGAAAGAGAATAAAGACTAGAAAGAAGGGTGAGAAAAAGGAGAGAGAAAGAAGAGAGAGAAAGAAGAGAGAGAAAAAAGAGAGAGAAGAGGAGAGAGAGTGGTGGGTCCCACCTGAGGTGGCCAGGCCAGCATGGCAGCCAGCCCAGGCCAGCAGGCCAAGCCCACCTTGGCAGCTCTGCTAGCCAAGCTATGCCATGCGCACACCCAGCATGCCATGCGCATAACAGCAGGGCAAGCCGCGCACACAGCAGCACAGCAAGCCAGCAACAGCATTGCACAGTAGCGTAGCTAGCTTCGAGCAGGCCCGCAAGGCAAGCTAGCGTCGTGCGCGCCTCGCAAGACCACCGCACAGCAGCTGGCTCCTACGAGCTCGCAAGGCTCGCAGGGCCTAGCCGTGCGCGTGCCTCACAACGCAAGGCCTGCCCCGCATGCACGTCACCTGTTCGACCATTTACCGCAGAGAAGGAACCCTACAACACCCTACTGGAGTTCCCTTCTCTGTAGGTGATACTCTTTGGTTACAGAGGTCATTTTTGAAATTGTCGAGGGCATTTTCGTCCATCTAAAAAGGAGGGGATTCAAAATCTATGGCCAGAGAAGTGCCATGCATACAAGATTTGGATCTGACGGACTTCGAAAAGGCGGGATCCTATGTGTTACTGGATCCGCGTCAAGATGCTCCCACGAGCTTTCGGATTGGTTGGAAGCACCTTATAATGGTGCGTTGCGACGAATGGATGTGGCTCGATGTTTCCTGTGGCGCCCGTGTGGTACGCCTACGGTGCTTGATGCTAATCCAGCGGCTACAAAGGCTTTCGATCGCGCCTGACGTGATGAAGCCGATCGTAAGGCCCACTTTTAATCCCGCTTTTATCTCACACATCCGACGGTTATTAAGCAAGATTCCAGGTTTAACTAATAGGAAATTGACAGCGGACCTGCTGTGTCAGCGGCGACGCGGCTATGGTGCGTCGGGGGTGCACGGATGCTCTTCTAAAGATTCTATTTGGAATAATCTAATCGGCTGGACTTTGGATGGCCATATCTTGGTCGTCCGATCTCGGATTTGGGTGATTCAAATTGCTCTGAACTTGTCTCTTTGAGTAGTATCAACCTGCAACAAGAAAAACAGTTTTTGGTGAGTGTGAGGTGCGGTTCTGTGAGGAGGAAAGGTGTTTGTGCTCTCTTGTGAGTATACATCTCCACTCACCTCTCTGAGTTTAATGGCCATACAAAGCATGAGAGAGGTAGTGTGAGCATGTTGCGAGGGTTTGGTAAGATTCAGATTATATGAAAGGCATTGGGGGAGTCTAAACTCACATATTGTTTAAGAAGCTCACCTACTACCTTTGGACAGCCTGAGTAGCCCGTCTGGTGAGCACCACACATGTCGTGATCATGCGGGGAAGGTAATCACGCATACATACCCTATTTATTTACACCAATGCCATATGGGAAGGGTTTGTAATCTCTATTTGATAAATACTTTGTAACCTATCAAGTTGGGGGCTTGACTGGAGTGGGGATTGTTGCCTAGGACTCAGTTGCAGCTGAGAATGTGGTTGGTGTTGTAGCATCTGGGTTATAGGTGCAACCATAGCATTAAAGTAGCGTATTAAGTATAATATGAAACCCTGGTTAGGATATTATCCCGTGGAGTAGCCATCACAGTGTGTGATAGGTGAACCACGTTACATAGTGTGTCATGTGGATGTGCCTATTTTTGTTGTGCATGTGAAGTGCATGGGTTGCAGGTCTGGGTGTACACACTTGGTAGGCCAAGCCTCTGGTATGGATACCTGTAGGTGTGTGGCATGGTGTGTTACACGAAATGTGTTAATAGGACAAATGTATGAATGACCACCCCAGTCTGCTCAAGGCAGCAAAGCATTAACAGACAGCTCTGGGCAGTAGTGTGTGTTTTTGTTTGGGCAGACTACACAGAGTTGAGAAGAATTTTAGTGGTCACTGATTCACCCCCCTTCTCAGTGTCAATCTGGGAATCACAGATGTCTTCTTATTACATATGTAGATTCAAATAAGAAACTTTACAAGCAAGCTCCCCCATACCTATCACTATTTTAATCATCAGTTACTTAGAGTATAGTAGATCCATACTGTTACGACCCCCTAAGACAACGCTAAGATGTCCTGTCCACCGCTTTCGACCCTCCTTGACCTTCTTCGATCCCCCCTTTTAAGCTATATCTCCCATACCTCCTGATGTCTGTTTCTGACCTTGCACTTTTACCAAGTAATGGTCTGACTTTGTGCTGATTTGGTCCATGATCTGGTGCCTTCGCCGATCAAATCAACATGCCTTGCATTTATGGTGGTTGTCAGTATTTATGAGCATTAATGACAATCCATAAATAGCCCAACCACCTACATCAAACTGTCACATCTCATCTGAGTCAGCATAGAGGGTCGAACGTAAGTTCCTTTTTGATATTGTCCATCGTGTCTTCCTTCCCATCCCTAATGCCTTAGATACACACCACGTGTTCTTCTTTAGATGATCATCCAAAGTTCTCTTCCTATAGCCAGATCTGGTATTAACCATTATTTTTTTCCCTTGACAGGCGATGGTGGTGTTCTGGTTCTTGAAGGTGACGGTACTGAAAAAAAAAAAAAAACAGATGATGGGAGGGGCAGCTTACCTCCCTCTCCTTCATCTTCTCTCTTCTTCTGCATTCTCCAATCTCTCTCTCTCTTTCCGAGAGTTCCTAGTTCTAGGTAGAAGGAAGAGAAACAAGAAACACTGAACTTACATTACTAAATTAAAATATATTTATATTTTATACAAACTGATTTGATAACCCTTTTGTACTATCTAATTATAGTTCGACACATGTGAAGACTCTAGAGTGAGAGAAGACTAACTCCTGTCCTAGAAGACTCTAGAGTAGAATACTCTAGAGTGACAAGAGTAACTCTATGTCGGATAGAAATCCTCTCCTGCCGACCTGCGAATTGCCAAAGGTCGAATTTCAGTCGACACACATACCGATGTCTTGGTATGCATATTGGCTGAACTCCATCCTTTGGATAAGCCGCAATTCCCTCTTGCCGCAGGAGAGGATTTGGATCCATCTCTATCACTGTACCACATGACCGACTTAACATGGAACTTCGATGGGCTTTTCTTCAATGGGCCTGATGTTTGATGAACTTATCTTCAATGGGTCTGATGATGGTCTTCATAATATGACAGGGTATACGTTCCATCAAGCCCTAATCACATCTGAAACTCTTTTTTTTTTTACCATATTTCACCGAAATTTAGGCCAAAACTATTGAAATTTTGATTTTTGACTTGGCTGAAACTAGGCACGAAACCGAAATAACGATCCTTGGTTGTAGCCCATGATTTTACTCCCCATTATTGGATCTTCAACCAATTTTTGTTAATGCTTTCACTGACCTTTAACCATTAATGGAGAATAACTCCCCGAATCTCACTCTCAATCAACTTGTATTATGTGGTGACCCGTAATCCATCGGCTAAAATCAATTTGAGAGTAGAAGTGAACATTAATGCCGCCATTGATCAACACTACCATCCAACCAAAGGTTTTCTCGTCTGAAATCTTTATTCAGGCGAGGAGAGACGGGGCCACCAATAATTATTTGGTCCATTTAGATCCCTGGAGGCCAATGTTATTGGGTCCCTTCACCCTTGTGACCTTTACTTTTGTCAAACAACCATCTTTTCTCGTACTCCTTTTTTTTTTTCTTTGGGAACTTTTTGTTTAGGCAGACTTCACAGAGTTGAGAAGAATTTTAGTGGTCACTAATTCACCCCCCTCTCAGTGTCAACCTGGGAATCTCAATTGGTATTAGAGCTGAGTTCCCTAGGGAGGAAGACTAACAGCTTCGGGTACAGACAGAAGTGAGAGGCAGTGAAAGTGGCATCCAGTGAAGATCACCACAAGAATGGAAGGATTCCCATATTTATTGGGTCAAACTACAGTGTACGGAAAGTTAGAATGGGGGCATATCTAATTGCTCAAGGCTATGTAGTTTGGCTAGCAGTGAAGAATGGATACACACATTCTATAGAAGACATCACTGATGCAGTGGAGATGAAGAAAAGAGAAAATAAATCCAAGGCAGTTACAGCTCTTCTGGCATCACTAGTGAGCAATGAGTTCACCAGAGTAATCAATTGTCCCACCTCCAAAGAAATTTGGGATAAGCTGAAAAGTGTACATGAGGAGACAAGAAGATAAAAGAGGCCAAGCTACAAATTTTGAGATCTCAGTTTGAGAGTTTAAAAATGCCTGAAGGAGAGACCATTGAGTTTTATCTCAATAGGGTGACTGGCATCACCAATGCAATCAGAGCATTGGGTAAAGAGATGAAGGAGATACATGTTGTTAAGAAGATTTTAAGAACTCTGCCCAAGTTGTACAATGAAAAGGTGTCTGCACTTGAAGAGCTATCTACCTTGGACAGCTTGACCACTGATGACCTACATGACATCTTGACCACATATGAAATGATGATGATTGAACCAGAGCCAGTAGAGAAAGAAGCAGCTTTTAAAGCCATGAAAAAATTAAAAATCAAAGAACCCAATGAGAAGTCAAAAGCAAAAGAGGTTAGTGAGTCTAATGACTCAGATAATGAGTTGATTGCCTATCTTGCCAGAAGACTTAAAAAGAAAAGTGAAAAATATAAAGGCAAGTCAATAATGACATGCTTCAACTGTGGAGGCATAGGACACTTTGCATCCAAGTGTCCAAAGAAAGGAAGAGTTTTTGACTTAGATGATGAAGATCTCAATGAGAGTCAAGACCAGAAAGGAAAGAAAAAAATTTGTGCCCAAGAAGAGAAGTCTGCTTGCAAAGAAGAACAAATATTCCTCAGATGAATCAACAGAGGATGATGATGATGAGGTCCTCTTCATGGTCCTTCTTGATGAGCTTCAAGGGAAGAAGAAAAAATCTAAAAAGAAAGATGGAGTTGAAGAAGAGCTTGATCTTGAGGCTGAGTTATTTGTAGCTCTTACAAAACTCAGAATAGAGAGAAAAAAGAACAAAAATTTGAATGATCAATATAATGAAGCAACTGAGCTGATCAGTCAACTGAAAGTCACCACTAAAGAATCAAAGAAGATAGCAAGTGATCTGAATAGTGAGTTGTCCTCAAAATCAGATGAATGTGCAAAGCTTGAGGAAGAGATTCTGAGACTTGAGACTGAGCTTGCAAGCTCTGTGAGGGAGAAGAGAAGTTACATGGAAGCAACAACATCATCTCCATTAGTAACTATCCTAAAATCAAAGGAGAAGACAGTAACAGATCAAGAGGTTGAGGATGACTGCTTACAAATGGAAAAGGAGAATATTCTAGATGAGATTCTAAGCTACCAGAGGTCATCTCACATCAAGTCTGGACTTGGTTATGAGAAGCAGAGGATAGAAAAAGCTAAAGGTAAAGGGTCTGTTGAGAACCCCATTGTGTTTGTCAAAGCAAAACAGATGATGTCACATGTTGAGAAACGATCTAAGAACAGGACTGGCAGAGATGGCATCAGTATAGTTAACCAGCACAGGCAGAGGAATCAAGGCAAAAATACTAAGCAAAGAGAGAGCTTCAGAGGATACTGTTATGGCTGTGAAGAGTATGGACACAAAATTGCAGAATGTAGAAGACAAGTTAGACAACCAGTGTTCACAAGCAGAAATAGATTTGCTCCTTTGGTAGAAGAAAGATAGAATGCTCCAGGTGTCAAAGATTTGGTTACATAGCCAGAAATTGTTAGACACTCCTTCCATCTCAAAGGAAACCAAGAGGGAATATTAGAAGAAATACTCCTAGAAGACCAGCTCAAAGAGAAGAAAGAGTTGTGAAAGAAAAGGCAAGAAAACCCATCACAGTGAAAGAAAAAGCAGTGTGGGTTGAGAAGAGCAAGAATAAGGGCAATAAATCTCTCATTGTGCAGACAACTCTTAAGGCCAAAAGTAGACTTACATCATGGATCTTGGACAGTGGGTGCTCCACTCACATGACAGGGGATAGAGAGATTTTTCAAGTCTGAAAACTGAAGAAGGTGGATCAGTTAGATTTGGAAACAATGATGGTGCAAGGATCAAAGGAAAAGGAATTGTCAACATTTACACTGCAGATTTGAAATCCCAGAAAGTTTTGCTTGTAAATGGCCTGAAACACAATCTCTTGAGTTTGAGTCAAGTTTGTGATCAAGGCAATGAAATAACTTTCACCAAAGATGGTTTTGTGGTAAAAGATGTTGAAAAAGGGAAAGTTGTGGCACAAGGGACAAGAACACAGGGCAACCTGTATGTTCTTTCAGAAAACTGATAGTTTACTAGCTGTGTGCTTGGCCAAGTGTGTTGATGACAAAAAGGGCACTAGTGGCGGTGCATTCTTTTTGGGGAAAGTTTTTTGGCCTAGCAAAGCAGGAACAGAGTACATAGAAGCTACAGTCAGTTCTGATCAAGTGGCAGATGTCTTCACAAAGACCTTCCCAGAAGACTCATTTGAAACTCTCAAAGACAAGCTAGAAGTTGTGGCTTTTTGTGCGCAGTTAATGGCACAGGTGTAAAGGGAGTTGGTGACTGCATAGCATCATTGTTCATCTATAGGATTGGAAAGATGCGGTGGGCACTCCTATAGGTGAGTCTATGTAGGGGGAGTTCTGATGTAGGGGAGAAGTGATGAAGGGGGAGCTTCGTTTTTCCCTTTGTACTTGTTGACAAAGGGGGAGAGAATGCTTGATATCATGTGGAGATATCATGTAGGTTGCCAACAATTCTAAAGGGGGAGATTGTTGGAACCTTGGTCAAGTTGAGCAGTTGAGTGCATCTTTGTGTGTGTTGTCATTGTTGGCAACCTTGGCAACCTCTTGATAGTTGGCAAAGTGATATGGAGGAGAGAGAATATTAGCAGGAAGTGTATCCAGTCAGCAGACAAAGTAGACAGTCAGCAGGCATGGTTGGACAGTCAGAAGCCTATTTGGAAGCCAGTACACAGCCCTATGTGCTTGCAGTTCAGTGAAAGAAGACATATAAAGTAGAGAGACAAAGTAGAGAAAGAAAGAGAAGAGAGAGTGTCTGTGGGTCCCACTAAAGTCCCACTGATAGACATGGTAACTGGGTTGGTGCACTGACAACAGTTGATGCGACACTCTAGCAGAAGAAAGAGAATGAAGACCAGAAAGAAGGGAGAGAAAGAGGAGAGAGAAAGAGGAGAGAGAAAGAAGAGAGAGAAGGAAGAGAGAGAAAGAAGAGAGAGAAGATGAGAGAGAGTGGTGGGTCCCACCTGAGGTGGCCAGGCCAGCATGGCAGCTAGCCCAGGTGTAAGCACCCCATTTTTGCCATTTCCAACTGAACAAAGTCCTGCTAGTGTGTGGACAATAAAGGAAGAAAGATAAGTGAAAATTTGGGTTTTGACTGTGAATTTGAGGAAGTTTTCAATGGGTCTGTGAATTTGAAGAAGTTTTCAATTGGTCCCACAGCAAGGTCACGGGTTATAATTTTGCATGGATGCCTAGGTCATAGAATTATCTTCAAAATGACACCAGAATTGCTCAATTCTGAAATCAAATGAAGAAGATATAATCATTTTAGTCGGATGATATGTACAACGGAGGTTTTTGAAATTATCATAAATAATCCAGGGGCTTTCATGCAAATTATCGTAAGTTGGATTGTTTGAATTTTAAATCATCATATCTTGATCATCCGACTTCTGATTCATATGGTTTAAGTATCATTATTCCTTATTTTTAGTCCTCTTCAAAGTGAACGTGAAAGATCCCGGGTAGAAGTCACCAGTGGGCCCCATGCAAGCTTTCATGCAAAATTATCGTTAGAACTTCAAAGCTTCATATCTTTTCCGTTCTACGTCAGATTCAGATGATTCCAAGGCCACTATTCTTCATTTGTGATGTCTTACAAAGTGGACGTGGAAAATCTCGGGTAGAAGTCTTCGGAGGGTCCCATGCAAAATTACACATGGAAATGGTCATTTAATCTTCGAAAATTCATATTTTGGTCACCCCATATCCAAATCAGGTGATTTCAGTTTCATTATGTTCCATTTTTAGTACTCTACAAAGTGAACGTAAAGAATTTTCGGTAGAAGTCTCCGAAGGATCCCATGCAGAATGGTCAGCCAAATTATCGATAATTGGTCTACTTAAATTTCAGAAATTCATAAGTTGACCATTTTATTTCCAAATGTGATGATTCAAGTTCCAATATTCCTCATTTTTAGTGTTCTACAAAGTGAACGTAGAAAATTTAGAATAGAGACTATCAAAAAATTCCATGCGGAATGGCAACGGAAATGGCCCATGAAATGATAGAGAGAGAAAATCCAGTTAATTCCAGTCAATCCAGTCAACTCAGCTCAACCCAAGCCAGTCTTGGCCCAACCCAGTCAATCCTTGTCAATCTAGACCAATTCATGTCGGCACATATACATGTATCTCATTTATATATTATTATATAATGTATAATATATTATAATATATCATATAATATATACATATGCCTTCTATGTATATTATATTATATATATTAATATATTAATATATTATATAGTTGTATATATGTTTTATATATAAAAAAGCAAATAGGATCCGATTAAAAAAGGGAGTAGGAAGAGATTGCCGAAGAAGGAAAGAAGAGGGAGAATAAGATAAAAAGAGGAGAGAAGAATAAAAAAAAGAAAAAAAAGAAAAAAGGAGAAGGAAAGGAGAAGATTGGGATCGAAAAAAAGAAGAAGGAAGAAACCGAGAGGGAGAGAGGCAGACAGATTGAGAGAAGAAAGAGAGTGGGGAAAGACGACAAAGAGCCGAGGAAAGAGAAACTGGAAGAAGAAGAAGAAGAAGAAGAAGCCGATTGAGGTAAAGTGCCTTTACCTCTGTTTACTTACTTGGCCACCACTCACAGCCCTCATCAACTTCCCGCTAACTTGCAAATCAAGGAAATTCCACCATAGCTATTTGTTTTAAATTTTGATTACAGTCATCATCCCTACAACCTAACGTGCAGCCGTCCTAGATCTAATATCCAATTTTTGCAGCTCTATCCATGCGCCACTGAACCTCTACACCTCCACTTACCCCTGACCCACTTCAAACCCACTAGCAACCGAACCGTGCATGCATCCATCTCCCTTAATCCCTTGCTGTCCTTACACATACATGCATCGATCTCCCTTAATCCATTGCTGTCACAATACCCAGCCGTGCATGCAACACCTTACACTTAATTCTCCCACTCACTTCTCATTACCTTGTTGTTCACTACCTAAACCAGCATCACTACACTTGTCCACAACCATTAAGCTTACATTCCATACATCTGTTGCAGCACCCCAACATCCGATTCACTGATTATGCAACCACCCAACTACCTCACGCCTCAACCCATCTTATTACCCATCAGCCTAGACACCCACCACCTGTAGCCTTCATGCATTAGAGCCAACAGCCTTGCACTCACTGTGCCATCTGTACATGCAAACCCCAGCCAAAACTTGCAAAACCATTGCATCCCTCTTACATGCAGCCGTGCATCTGCCCTCCATACTACCCATAAGCCATCCTACTTCCATAGTCCTTGATTAATTTTTAACTTGTCGATATTGAGTGAATCATAAATTTTTGAATATTGAGTGAATCTTGAACTTATTGATATTGAGTGAATCTTGTACAGATCTGGAATTTTGATGTGAATTAAATTTAGCACATAATTTGAAAATTAATGTGATTGATTCAACCATGATTTGGAGTTCTTATTTAATCGATCCGATCACGATTTGGATTTCTAATATAAAATTGATCCGAATATGTTGGAATTTCATGTGAGTAAAATTGATCCAAGTGTGTTTGAAATATTATGAATTTGATTCCCATTGGATGCTTGAAATTTTTAAGGTGGTTGGTCCAACCACATGATTTGAATTTTATGTGAATTAGGTATGGACCATTAAGATATGTTGATGCTTGATCCGAACTGTTAGATCTTGATCATGATTGATTTGGAGTAATCTGAACGGTTGGATTATAATTTTGAATGATATAAATTGTTGGATTACCTTTTTGAGTGATTTAATTGAATTTGAACGGTCGGATTGACCTCATGAATGTTTTAAGTGAATCTGAACCATCGATCAAATATGATCTTGGTCACATTGTTGATGATCAATACTTTGATTGGCTCACATATTTGATGCTATATTTTATTAAATGCTATGATTGGATGCTTTTTGCCATATTTGATGCTATATTCTCACATGCTTTGCTTGATTTTTACATGCTTTGCTTGATTTTCACATGCTTTGCTTGATTTTTTCATACTTTGCTTGATTTTCACATGCTTTGCTTGATTTTGACATGTTTTATTGATTCTCTCATGCTATGATGCTCATATACCATATTCAGATTATTCACTTACTACATATTAGGATTGCTCTCTTGTCATATTTGGTTAACTTATTGTTATATCTGTCTGTCATATGCTTATTGTCATATTTAGATGTTTACGGCCATGTTTGGATGCACACTGCTATATTTGGAATACTATCAGTGCTCTAGTTGAAATGTTTTCATTTGTCATATTTGTCTTGAAAAGAGATAAGTTGAAAAATAACAATTAGCGTAGAAAACCCTAAAAATGAAAAGAAAATAGCAATTAAGGTAGAAAACCCAAAAAAAATGGAAAGAAAACAATAATTAGGGAAAATAACTAGGGCGAGATAAACCCTAGAATAAAGAGAAAAATTAGGGTATGAAACCCTAAAAAATGAAAATCACAATGAAAAGGGATAGGAAACCCTAGAAACCTAAAAATGGAAACAAAAAAAAATGGTAGAAATTTAGGTTTCATCCCTAAATCCTATTAACAAAAATAGAAAGAATTTGGTACACATCCCAAATAAAAATGGTAGGAATTTAGGTCTCATCCCTAGATCCTATTAACAAAAATAGAAAGAATTTGGTACACATCCCAAATAAAAATGGAAAGAATTTAGGTCTCATCCCTAGATCCTATTGACAAAAATATAAAGAATTTGGTACACATTCTAAATAAAAATGATAGGAATTCATCCCAAGATCCTATTGACAAAAATAGAAAGAATTTGGTACACATCCTAAATAAAAATGGTAGGAATTTAGGTCTCATCCCTAGATCCTATTGACAAAAATAGAAAGAATTTGGTACACATTCCAAATAAAAATGGTAGAAATTTAGGTCTTATCCCTAGATCTTATTGACAAAATAGAAATAATTTGGTACACATTCCAAATAAAAAAAGGTAGGAATTTAGGACTCATCCCTAGATCCTATTAAAAAAATAAAAAGAATTTGGTACACATTTCAAATAAAAAAAAGGTAAGAATTTAGGTCTCATCCCTAGATCCTATTAACAAAAATAGAAAGAATTTGGTACACATCCCAAATAAAAATGGTAGGAATTTAGGTCTCATCCCTAGATTCTATTGACAAAAATAGAAAGAATTCGGTACACATTCCAAATAAAAATGGTAGGAATTTAGGTCTTATCCCTAAATCCTATTAACAAAAATAGAAAGAATTTAGTACACATTTCTAAATAAAAAAGGTAGGAATTTAGGTCTCATCCCTAGATCATATTAAAAAAAATAGAAAGAATTTGATACACATTCCAAATAAAAAAAAGGTAGGAATTTAAGTCTCATCCCTAGATTCTATTAACAAAAACAGAAAGAATTTGGTACACATCCCAAATAAAAATGGTAGGAATTTAGGTCTCATCCCTAGATCCTATTGATAAAAATAGAAAGAATTTGGTACACATCCCAAATAAAAATGGTAGAAATTTAGGTCACATCCCTAGATCCTATCGACAAAATGGAAGGAATTTGGTACACATTCCAAATTCGACTCTCACAATCTATTTCGAGCTACGTCGTACCTGATTTCTAGGGCACACCCTAGAATACGTAGGCAATTTGAGAATCCTAAATATGGTACAAAGCCACCCATCAACCATACATTCAGCATAAACTTCAACTTGAACAAAAAAATTTAATTGATGCACATGCATAAATCACTTCCATAATCTTTAATCACAAAACCCTTTTCGAACTACGTTTTTGGACTTGATTTCCAGGATTGGAATACGTAGGCAGTTTGAGATGTCTTACATGTCTCAGATTCAGTCCAAGACCAAACCATCTTTGGTTCGGTTCACTGTATAATATTGTACATTACATTTGCTTATTTATTTGCTTTAAAACATGATTGGCTAAACCATGCCCCATTGAACCCTAGTCATCCAGTTGACCAAGCACAATCAAAATTAGAGTTTAAGGAAAGTTTAAGAGGCCGATATTGATCGGGCAGTTTGGGTGACTAACACCTTCCCATAACCGTACCTTGAATACTTACCCGATCTCTTGTAGACCAAAGAACTGATACATTGGGTCACGAGTCAATAGAAGTCTTACCTTAGGGTGAGGCTACATTTTTAGAGGTCCTAGACCTTAATCTAGGTGGCGACTTTAACATAACAGTACAATTGATCTTCATCGATACGGATATACATTCATCCCGAGGAGGATCATCGTTTCTCAATGTCCTCACACCAGGCCAGTAGCCGCAGCCGAGGCCAATAGTCGCTGCACCAGGCCAGCATGAGGCCAAGCCCACCTTGGCAGCTCTGCCAGCCAAGCTATGCCATGCGCACACCCAGCATGCCATGCGCACAGCAGCAGGGCAAGCTGCACGCACAGCAACACAGCCAACCAGGAGCAGCATTGCACAATAGCGTAGCCAGCTTTGAGCAGGCCCGCAAGGTAAGCTAGCCGCGTGCGCGCCTTGCAATACCACCACGTAGAAGCTAGCTCCCGCAAGCTCGCAAGGCTCACAGGGCCTAGCCACACGTGCGCCTCGCAACACAAGGCTTGCCCTGCATGCACATCACCTGTTCGACCATTTGTCGTAGAGAAGGAACCCCACAGCACCCTACTGGAGTTCCCTTCACTGTAGGTGATACTCTCTGGTTACAGAGGTCATTTATGAAATTTTCGAGGGCATTTTCGTCCATCTAAAAAGGAGGGGATTCTAAATCTAAGGCCAGAGAAGTGCCGCATACAAGATTCGGATCTAACGGACTTCGAAAAGGCGGGATCCTATGTGTTGCTGGATCTGCGTCAAGATGCTCCCGCGAGCTTTCGGATTGGTCGGAAGCACCTTATAATGGTGCGTTGCGACGAATGGATGTGGCTCGATGTTTCGCTGTGGCGCCTGTGTGGTACGCCTACGACGCTTGATGCTAATCCAACGGCTACAAAGGCTTTCGATCGCGTCTGACGTGATGAAGCCGATCATAAGGCCCACTTTCAATCCCGCTTTTATCTGACACATCCGATGGTTTTTAAGCAAGATTCCAGGTTTAGCGAATAGGAAATCGACAGCGGACCTGCTGTGTCAGCGGCGGTGCGGCTACGGTGCATCGCGGGTGCACGGATGCTCTTCTAAAGATTCTATTTGGAATAATCTGATGGGTTGGACTTTGGATGGCCATATCTTGGCCGTCCGATCTCAGATTTGGGTGATTCAAATTTCTCTGAACTTGTCTCTTCGAGTAGTATCGACCTACAATAAGAAAAACATTTTTTGGTGAGTGTGATGTGCGGTTTTGTGAGGAAGAAAGGTGTTGGTGCTCTCTTGTGAGTATAGATCATCTCCACTCACCTCTCTCTGAGTCTAATGGCCATACAAAGCATGGGAGAGGTAGTGTGAGCATATTGTGAGGGTTTGGTGAGATTCAGATTATATGAAAGGCATTGGGAGAGTCTAAACTCCCATATTATTGAAGGAGCTCACCTACTACCTTTGGACAGCCTGAGTAGCCCATCTGGTGAGCACCACACATGCCGTGATCACGTTGGGAAGGTAATCACGCATACATGCCCTATTTATTTATACCAAAGACATATGGGAAGGGTTTGTAATCTCTATTTGATAAATACTTTGTAACCTATCAAGTTGGGGGCTTGACTGGAGTGGGGATTGTTGCCTAGGACTCAGTTGCAGCTGAGAATGTGGTTGGTGTTGTAGCATCTGGCTTATAGACGCAACCATAGCATTAAAGTAGCGTATTGACTATAATACGAAACCCTGGTTAGGAAATTACCCCGTGGAGTAGCCATCACAGTGTGTGATAGGTGAACCACGTTACATAGTGTGTCTTGTGGATGTGCCTATTTTTATTGTGCATGTGAAGTGCATGGGTTGTAGGTCTGGGTGTACACACTTGGTAGGCCAAGCCATTGGTATGGATACCTGTAGGTGTGTGGCATGGTGTGTTACACGAAATGTGTTAATAGAACAAATGTATGAATGACCACCCCAGTCAGCTCAAGGCAGCAAAGTATTAACAGACAGCTCTAGGCAGTAGTGTGTGTTTTTGTTTGGACAGACTTCACAGAGTTGAGAAGAATTTTAGTGGTCACTGATTTACCCCCCCCCCCCTCTCAGTGTCTACCTGGGAATCACAGATGTCCTCTTATTACATATGTAGATTCAAATAAGAAACTTTACAAGCAAGCTCCCCCATACCTATCACTATTTTAATGATCAGTTACTTAGAGTATAGTAGATCCGTACTGTTACGACCCCCTAAGACAGCGCTAAGATGTCCTGTCCACCGCTTTCGACCCTCCTTGACCTTCTTCGACCCCCCCTTTTAAGCTATATCTCCCATGTAAGACCCGCACTCTGAAAATCCGGTCTAACCTTGGTTTTGTATCGTGACAGGTCTTCCGATCATCACCGAGCCAGACGGGGCAAGCGGATAACAAGCAGGTACAAAATCGAACCGAAGTCGACCAATTATACCTGATTTTAGGTATACCGGTCGATGGTACCGGATGATGGTACCGGTCGACCGGTATGGCCTGCACAGCTATGTGCGGGAATTTGGAAATTAGTCTGCTGGGTCCCGCTTTCCTGATTTCGAATCCTAGAAGTTTCCTAATCCTAGTAGGGTTACTAAACCCTATTTCTAGCCTATAAATACACCATTAAACCCCTCAAATCCTTTCCATTGTCTCTCACAAACCCTAGAGAAGAGAAAGAGCTTGGAAAGGAGAAGGAGCTAGGAAGAAGAAGGAGGTGCCGCCATTACCGTTTGATGAAGCTCACGCTATGCCTGTCAACGGTAAGTGTTTGAATCCCTCTTCTTATCCTATGTAGTTGTGTGGGTGGATCAATACCATGCAAAGTAGGTATTGATCTAAAACCCTAAATTGGCCAATAAACCCTAAGTGGCCGTCAATCCCTAGATTCGAGTTTCGAGATGATATTCATCGAAACGAGACTTGAATGAGTTGGGGATAACTCTAACTCAAAGCCTAGACTTAGAATGGATAGGAGAAACCCTGAAAATCCATGGAGGATGATCGACGGCAGTCGAAGAACCCATGTATGGTCTTCCGGAGACATACCGGTCGACTATACCGGTTGCACATAGTGCGACCGGTATGTTGTGACCGCTACCTCTCGGGAGGTTATCTGTGGGGGACCGGCTGACCATACCGGTCGCCAGTCTTTCCCTCAGAGCTGCGACCGGTACATGCCACCGGTCAGCTCTGTGAGGGTATTTTGTGATCTCTGTTGGTTTTCGACCAACATGAAACCCTAAATAATATATTCTAATGAAACCCTAACATTATGTAGGACGCTGTGACTTGTCGTTTGGATCTTGCGACGTGGAGCAAGTAATCGAACGAAAGGCCGTAAGGGAATCTGACCTAAACCTAATAATTAATGGACAGTAAATCGTTGTTAATCATTGAATATCTATGATGTGATGTTTGTGCATATTCACATGCCATCCTTTACTTTCAGCTATTATTATTATTGTTCATGCATTCATAGGATGTGATTGTTAGGCATGTGATTGTTTTCGTTGGTGTGTGGAGTGGGACATGGGCCTGGGATCGCTCTTCACACTGGCACCTTTTTGTAGTATTCTGTCTTAACATGCTTGATACGGATGGGGTATCAGGGGAAGATCGGGGTACGGTGGTCTCCGATATTGATGTTGTCCCGGCCATCGTTGTGTGGTACTGAGGATTCCGAGTCGACGCTGGCTTGTCCACGATGATTTAGCTCTATCTCTATGCCGTAGGGAGTTATGTTGGGATAGGGTCTACCTGCGTATTGTTTCTATCCTAGTGGGTTAGTTGCGGATAGGGTATCGGGGGAGGTGAGGTGTGGTGGTCTCCGGCCCGGCCTGCACGCTCTAGCTCTATCTCTATGCCGTAGACGGCTGTGCTGGGATAGAGCATACATTGTTGACATCTAAGATTGGTTAGTTGCGAGCCCAGTTTGCAAGCCCTGGCCAGTAGGGGCTTAGGTACTGGTATAGGTAGAGTATCAGGGGAGGTGCGGGTATACCTTAGCTCTATCTCTATTCCATGATGGGTGCATGTGGGTTGGTGGTAGTGTGATTCTTGTGCGACGCCACACACTCGTGTATAGAGGTGCGGGGGGCCACCAAACCTTTCTATAGCACATTGCAAACTTAAAACCCGGACCACAACATAAAATGATTATTACTCATGCATAATCTTGTGAAACCGTCGATTGCCTTACGAGATCGTGTTGTGTGCTCACCCTTTGTATATACATTGTTTTAGATGTTGATGCAGGATACACTGTGGACGATTATGTGAACGCTCCGGCGTATGGAGGTGTAGCTGCTTTAGACGTACAGGCAGGAGAGGACGAGCATGACGCTTCATGCGAGTGCCCTTTCTGCGTGTACCTGTGATTTGTTTTACTTATCTGTTTCAGTTATTTTTGTTTGTTATTAAGAGATGTAAAAGATTATTATTTTATGTTTGAATTTGAATAATGTGAAATTTATTTAAATTATCAATAGATACTCAGTTCATTCTATTTAAATTCTTCCGCTGTATATTTATATTCTGATTGTGGTTATGTGTAATTGGTTTGTATGGGTGGACACGGCCTATTCGAGATCCTGGTGTGAACCATTGGTTCAATGACGGTTCACTCACACCGTTCTGGTTGGATCAGAATTGGGGTGTGACATCCCATACCTCCTGATGTCTGTTTCTGACCTTGCACTTTTACCAAGTAATGGTCTGACTTCGTGCTGATTTGGTCCATGATCTGGTGACTTGGCCGATCAAATCAGCATGCCTTGCATTTATAGTGGTTGTCAGTATTTATGAGCATTAATGACAATCCATAAATATCCTAACCACCTACATCAAACTGTCACATCTCATCTGAGTCAGCATAGAGGGTCGAACGTAAGTTCCTTTTTGATATTGTCCATCGTGTCTTCCTTCCCATCCCTAATGCCTTAGATACACACCATGTGTTCTTCTTTGGATGATCATCCAAAGTTCTCTTCCTATGTCCAGATCTGGTATTAACCATTATTTTTTCCCCTTGACAGGCGATGGTGGTGTTCTGGTTCTTGAAGGTGACGGTACTGAAAAAAAAAAAAAATAGTTGATGGGAGGGGCAGATTACCTCCCTCTCCTTCATCTTCTCTCTTCTTCTGCATTCTCCAATCTCTCTCTCTCCGAGAGTTCCCAGCTCCAGGTAGAAGGAAGAGAAACAAGAAAGACTGAACTTACATTACTAAATTAAAATATATTTATATTTTATACAAACTGATTTGATAACCCTTTTGTACTATCTAATTATAGTTCGACACATGTGAAGACTCTAGAGTGAGTGAAGACTAACTCCTATCCTAGAAGACTCTAGAGTAGAATACTCTAGAGTGACAAGAGTAACTCTATGTCGGATAGAAATCCTCTCCTGCCGACCTGCGAATTGCCAAGGGTCGGATTTTAGCCGACACACATACCGATGTCTTGGAATGCACACTGGCTGAGCTCCAACCTTGGATCAGTCGCAATTCCCTCTTGCCGCAGGAGAGGATTTGGATCCATCTCTATCACTGTACCACATGACCAACTTAACATGGAACTTCGATGGGCTTTTCTTCAATGGGCCTGATGTTTGATGAACTTTTCTTCAATGGGTCTGATGATGGTCTTCATAATATGACAGGGTATACGTTCCATCAAGCCCTAATCACATCTGAAACTCTCTTTTTTTACCATATTTCACCGAAATTTAGGCCAAAACTATTGAAATTTTGATTTTTTACTTGGCTGAAACCAGGCACGAAACCGAAATAACAATTCTTGGTTATAGCCCATGATTTTACTCTCCATTATTGGATCTTCAACCAATTTTTGTTAATGCTTTGATGGACCTTTAACCATTAATGGAGAATAACTCCCTGAATTTCACTCTCAATCAACTTGTATTATGTGGTGACCCGTAATCCATCGGCTAAAATCAATTTGAGAGTAGAAGTGAACATTAATGCTGCCGTTGATCAACACTACCATCTAACCAAAGGGTTTCTCGTCTGAAATCTTTATTCAGGCGAGGAGAGATGGGGCCACCAATAATTATTTGGTCCATTTAGATCCCTGCGGCCAATGTTATTGGGTCCCTTCACCCTTGTGACCTTGACTTTTGTCAAACAACCATTTTTTCTCATACTCCTTTTCTTTTTCTTTGGGAACTTTTTCTCCGCCATTATTGATTTTTCAACAGCACTTAATTCAAGCTCGGAATCACTCCAAACTAAAGATCGGCAATGAGCTGGAGAATCCAAAATTTAGTGTTGGGGATGGGGTTTTCTTGGAAAGGAAGATTTGTTGTAAAATTACTTCTCCATTCGTCGCCATTAAAGCCATTGGATATTGTGAAGTATTACAAACGAAGAAGAAGAAGCCGAAGGTTGCAGCGATGAGGGCTCAATCAAGATTAACCGATTTCTACCCCTGAACATTGCATCCTCGCACTCCAATCACGACAATCACCCTATTAAGGAGTTAGTTTGGTCATTATAAAAATTTTAGCCTCTCACTAGTATCTAATGGAATATACCTAAGAGCGTGGATGTAATTGTCTAGTAATAGTCCTAATAGGAGAGGTATTTATACTTTTTTTTTTGGGTAGCTAGAGCCACAAGGAGAATTGAACTCATGACCTCCGATTTGTACCGATATTGGAGGAAAACCGGTGGCCGCTCAATGAGCGCCACGTGGCCTTCCTCACATCCAAGGGAGAGGATCATTTGAACTTACACAAATTGAATTAAACTAGTGTGTCATCTCCTTAATGAATGAACCTCTTGTGTTCCTCCTTTAGCGCACATGGTGTGCCACTCAACGGGTCGCTATAGTCGCCAGTTATCCTAAAGATGTTGAAGTCATGCACGCGCAGAGGCCGTTGTCCGGTGATGGTCTTGTGACATGGTTGGCATGCATGTGTGGAGCTTGATGGCCTAGATGGTTGGCCTTGGTGCTCGCGGAAGCATGCATGTGTGTGACTATGCGCTCAAGCATGGGGCTCGTGTGCTGCAAGTGTATGAGGCTAGTGTGTTTGGTGTGTGCCATCATGGGCAAGGGTGGTGCACATGATGGGTGAATGACATTATCATAAATACTGAGTGAGATGAAGAACGTCTCCTTTCTAGAAAAGTGCCAAAAACTTAAGAGGTACCTTGAGAGGGGGTGGTGTGCCTTACACCTCTTTGTGTCATGTACTCCTAGGCATCACACCGTGGCATGGCCACGGGGCCTGTCACATGGGCACTGTATGCAGGGTGGCCTGGCCTTGTATGCATGGTGGTCAGGTATTCTACGGGTGGATATCGTAGGCGGGCAAGCAGAGCCGCAGGGGGCGACACGTGTCTCCCTTGTGGGTAGGAACACCCACGGAGACTACGTTTAGGGGAATACCCTAGCGTAGCGCACTGCCATGAGGGTAGAGGCTCCTAGTTACATTGCTACTAGCATCCGCTATGCGCCAATGGCACCGTAGCTTGGACGGAGTTGGTTATCCCATGACTCCTTGCATGGGTGTGCCTTGTCCTTGACATGGCTTGGGTTCGGCATGCCTAGGACAAATCGGCGGTGAACTTAAAGGAAACCCTAGATTGCTAGATATCGATGATCAGCTAGTCGTAGCCATGAGCGGGCTAGCGTGCTACCTAGTGGTAGGGTAGCACTATTGTTGCTAGGCTTCAATGACAAAGAGCCATGTTGTCGGAAGGTTTACTCGGTGATGCAATGACACATGTTTAGGGCATCGAACATGTGACACAAGTGGCCCTAGATGGTGCAAGTGTCTTGATAGAACGCAAAATAATGACATGTTGGTGGCTATTGGTAGCTAAGACGCATAGCCACTTCCTGTTGGTTTTCAGGGTAAAATTTGTTGGGTTATGTATTCCGTTATGAAATGAGGGAAATGCTGGCCTTAGCTGGGCGCAGCTAGGGCTCCGCACGGTCCGTGAACCACAAAAAAAATTGGTCCATGATAAGTGGCTCTCTCTCTCTCTCTCTCCTCCCTCTTCCTCTCCTCCCCCACCTCTTCTGTTTTTCATGTCTCTTCATCAGCTACTTCCGTTCAAAGTTTTTTGCTTCAAATCTCTGGATTTACTATGTAAATTGGAGTGTTTTTGTAGTAAGACTGGGTGGTCTGCAGAATATTTAAAAAAAACGGAGAGAATAAAAACCCAATTTTCATGCTCACAGATACTCTGAAGAAGCTGCTAATTCTTCTTCTTCCCAATCAATATACATTGCATCCGCAGCTTGAACCTCCTCCATCAACACCGTTAGAATATCAATCCCAGTCGATCCAAATGAAAAGCCTCCAAAACCCTGTGTGGGAGTCGATCTCAAACACCTAACGGACCCAAGTTTGTCTCAACCCCAACGTTTGGCCATGAGTATGTAATCGTTTTTTCCTCAGTAACCACCTTTAGCCTTTAAACAAAAGAAAAAAAAAAAAAAAAAAAAATATATATATATATATATATATATATATATATATATAAATATATTTATATATATATATATATATATATAATATATATATATATATAATATATATATATATATATATATATATATATATATATATAAATATTTGAAACCTGTTGCTCGACTTTGAACAAAAGAAAAAATATTTGAGAAAACCTGCATTATTTAGTGGGAGAATTTATTTGGGTAGTTACTCATGTAATAATGAAATGTGTCGATTGAGAAATCAAAAGATAAAACTGAGCAATTCATTAACTATTCCCTCTCCCACAATTATATTTATGGGAGAAAAGTAATTGAGGGAATAGGGAATCTTTTCCCACAACTTTTCTATTTTCTTTTTAACTAAAAAAGAAAGATACGATATGGTCGATAATAACCATAAAAGACCCAAATTTCAAGCCACAAAATAACAATCTCCACCTTGGCTTGAAAACCTCAAACCATCTATAAGTCGAACAATATCTCAAACATATCTCTAAGCTTACGTGAGCTAAGTCGGTGTAAGAAACAAGAGATGTGAAAAAGAATTATTCACTTCAGAACCGAAACTAGTGAACACATCTCCTCTCGCCACCAATGCCCCAACAGGGGCTACCAATTAAGTACGAATGCCACCCAAATCCAATCAATGCTTGAACTTGAATGTCGTAACCGGTTTAGTCAACATATCCACTGGATTGTCTGCAGTATTAACCTTCTTCACCGTGATGTTCCTTTCGGAAACTGCTTCACGAATGAAATGATATCTGACATCAATATGTTTTGTCCTCTCGTGACGTGTTTGGTTTTTTGTCAAATGTATCACACTATGGTTGTCACAAAAGACAACTGAACTAGCTTCTTGCTGAAGCCCAAGCTTACTCACGGGATTCCTCAACCAAATGGCCTCCTTTACAGCTTCTGTTGCTGCCATGTACTCTGCCTCCTTAGTAGACAAAGCCACTGTCGACTGCAAGGTTGATTTTCATCTAATAGCTGAACCAGAAAACATAAAGAGATAACCAGTCAAAGATCTCCTTTTATCGAGATCACTTGCAAAGTTAGAATCTACAAAACCTACAATTGAGGTTCCCGAAGCTCTGCAATCAAAGACTAAACCCAAATCTGAAGTACCTCTGAGATACCTAAGAATCCACTTTACTGCCTGCCAATGTGCCTTCCCTAGCTGAGCCATGTATCTGCTCACTACACTGACTACTTGTGCAATGTCTGGACGAGTGCAAACCATGGCATACATAATGCTACCAACTGCACCGGAGTACGGGATTCGAGACATCTCCTTCTTCTCGACTTCACTTTGAGGTAAGTCTTGAACTGAAAGCCTAAAGTGGAAAGCAAAAAGAGTAGCAACGGGCTTGGCTTTTTTCATCCCAAAACGCTCAAGCACCTTCTCAATATAACTCTTTTGCAAGAGATATAATTTTCCAACTTTTCTATCTCTCCGAATCTCCATCCCTAAGATTTTCTTCGCTATACCAAGATCTTTCATCTCAAACTCATCACTGAGTTGTCTCTTTAAAACCTGAATATGTGACATGTTCTTTGCAGCAATGAGCATGTCATCTACATATAACAAAAGATATACAAAAGAACCATCTCCCAACACCATGTAGTACATACACTATCAAAAGTACATCTTGAGTACCCGTGACTAAGCATAAAACTGTCAAACCTCTTGTATGACTGTCTTGGAGATTGTTTCAGGCCATACAAAGATTTTTTTCAATCTACAAACATGATCTTCTTTACCTTCCATGGAATATCCCTCTGGCAAAGACATGTAGATCGTCTCCTCAAGCTCACCATGTAGAAATGCAGTCTTGACATCAAGCTGCTCAAGCTCCAAAACATGTAGAGCAACCATGGCAAGCAACACACGAATAGAAGTATGCTTTACAACTGGAGAAAACACTTCATCATAGTCAATTCCCTCATTTTTCTTATAGCCCTTAGCTACTAACCGTGCTTTGTATCTAGCACCCTCAACCCCTGGGATCCCTTCCTTCCTCTTGAAAACCCATTTTCTTCCTATGACCCTATTACCCTTGGGTAATTTCACCAAGTCCCAAGTCTGATTTTTGTAAAGAGACTCAAGTTCTTCTGTCATAGCAATGACCCACTGGCCAGACTCAGCATAGGAGACAGCTTCAGAATAAGTGGATGGCTCCTGAATACCCATCTCTTCAGCTACTGTGAGAGCATATGCCACTAACTCAACATAGGCATATCTCTGAGGACGTCTAATTTGTCTCCTCTCCCTCCCACTAGCTATCGAATAAGGTTGTTCAGATTTTACCTCATCATCATCTGAACCTGAATCAAGTTGCTCATCTTTAGCTGTAGAAGTAACATCTGGAGATGACTTCTGAGAAGTCTCTCTCTCAAGCTCCACTTGAAGCTCCACCTCATCCATAGTCTTCTCTACATTAGACTCAACAGAAACCTTCCCATGATCAAGCATATATTTTTCATTAAAAATAACATCTCTACTAATAATGAACTTAGGGAAATCAGGTTTCAAACTCCACAAACGATATCCTTTGACACCATCAGCATAACCAACAAATATTCTTTTCTTAGCTCTAGGCTCAAGCTTACCATCTTTAACGTGATAATAAGCAGGACATCCAAATACCTTTAAATTTGAATAGTAACTAGGTTTACCTGACCATACCTCGTTTGGAGTCTTACATTCAATGGCAGTGGAAGGAGAACGATTCACCAAGTAGCAAGCCGTGTTAATAGCTTCAGCCTAAAATTTCTTTTCCAATCCAGAGTTAGAGAGCATACACCTAGCTCTCTCCATCAAGGTCCTGTTCATACGATCTGCCACTCCATTCTGCTGAGGAGTGTGTCTAACCGTGCGATGTCGTATGATCCCTGAATCTGTGTAGAATTTGTTAAACTCACCACTGCAAAACTCTAGACCATTATCTGTTCTGAGACGTTTGATCTTCTTTCCAGTTTGATTCTCTACAAGAATTTTCCAATTCTTGAAATTTTCGAACACATCACTTTTACGCTTGAGAAAATGAACCCAAACATTTCTGGAATAATCATCAATAAATGTCAAAAAATAGAGAGCACCACCTTTGGATGGAACCTGAGCTGGTCCCCACAAATCCGAATGGATGTAGTCAAGTGTGCCCTTTGTCGTATGTGAACTAGTTGAGAAGCTGACTCGGGTTTGCTTCCCAAATACACAATGCTCACAGAAGTCAAGTGATGTCGTATGATCACCACAGAGCAAACCACGTTTACTCAGAATAGTCATACCTCTTTCACTCATGTGGCCTAATCGCATATGCCACAAGTGAGTTGTGTCCTTGTCAGAGTCAGAAGATGATGACACATCTACAGAACCTGTCACAGTACTACCCTGCAAAGCATAAAGGCTGTTTACTTTGTTACCCTTCATCACAACCAATGAATCCTTAGAAACTTTAAGAGCTCCACCTTCACCTGTGTAGGAACACCCAATGGAGTCTAAGGTACTCAAGAAAATAAGATTCTTCTTCAAGTCTGTGATGTGCCTCACATCTGTCAAAGTCCTTACTATCCCGTCATGACACTTGATGCGAACTATACTATTACCAACTATCTTACAAACTGCGTTGTTTCCCATCAAGACTGAAGCACCCTCGATAGCCTTGTAGGTGGTGAACCAATCTCTGTTTGGGCACATGTGATAAGACGCACCTGTATCCAAAATCCATTTCCTATCAGAACGGCCATCCAAGGGACATACGACAAGAACATTCTCAGCAACATCGGTTTTATTAGCCTTTGCCACATTTGCAGAATCTAAAGCTTGACCCTGCTGATTTTCCTTCTTCTTAAGAGCATGACATTCTTACTTGTAATGCCCTTTCTTGTGACAATAGTAGCACTCAACATTCTTCTTATCCAAGCCCAATCTGGATTTAGAACGATTACTTGATTTGCCTTTACCACCCTCCTTGGTCTTCGATCTACCTCTAACAAGCAAACCATCAGCCTGATTTTCAATACTTTTTTCATTCAATTTTGTTCTCAACTCAGCAGAATTCAAAGAGGCTTTCACATCCTCTAAACTTATGGATTCTCTCCCATACAACATAGAGTTAACAAAATTTTCATACGAGTCAGGTAAGGAACACAATACAATAAGGGTTTGATCTTCATCCTCAAGTTTATTATCTAGATTTCTCATATCCATGATAATTTTATTAAATTCATCTAAGTGTTCCTGGATAGGCGTATCTTCTTTCATCTTTAGAGTATAAAGACGTTGCTTCAAATACAACCTTGTTGTAAGAGATTTCTTCATGTAGAGACTTTCGAGCTTTGCCCACAACCCAGCCGCTTCTTCATCGGCAACTTCAGGAAGCACCTTGTCAGAAAGCGACAATTGCAAAGCGCTGTGAGCCTTCTCTTCCATCTCTTCAATTTCGGCTTTAGTCATATCCTCCGAGTATTTTTGTCAAGAGCTTTACCGTACTTTCATGCCGTAGCAAAGCTTTCATCTTTATTCTCCATAATCCAAAATTGTTCTGACCGTCAAAAGGAGTCACCGAGAATTTCATGGAAGCCATTACAAACACAAAGCCCTTGAAATAGAATCAAAGCTCTGATACCAGTTTGTTACGTCAAACACAGCGGAAAAACGTAGGTAGTGGCAGTATGAAATTCTAATAAACAATAAAGAATAAAGACACGAGAAATTTACGTGGTTCAATCAATGTGATCTACATCCACGGATGAGAAGAGATTTTCACTAGATCAATAAGAAGAAGAAGATTACAAAGTGTACCTTATAGAGTGACACGAATACACAAGATTGCAACCAGCTTCAACAATGAACAATAACCTTAGTTGCTCTCATTTTTTTTTCTCTTTTTTATCTTTTCTCTCTCCCTCTTACGTTTTGCGGTTAGGTCAGAAAAATCCTTAACTATTCCCTCTCCCACAATTATATTTATGGGAGAAAAGTAATTGAGGGAATAGGGAATCTTTTTCCCACAATTTTTCTATTTTCTTTTTAACTAAAAAGAAAGATATGATATGGTTCATAATAATCATAAAAGACCCAAATTTTAAGCCACAAAATAACAGGATAGAACAGAGTTAAAGTCAGGACCTCTGCTTACTAACATGACCCTTGCCAATTATGGTACCCCTTCGGGTTAGATGTTTTTAATTGCATTAAAAAAAGAACTACAAATATTAACCCACAAGGAATGGCCAAACCAGCCAAAATATTGGACGGGGCATGTTCTCTAAAACTCAAATATAATCTTCTGAAAGACTTTCATATGCTCAGATTGGAAACACGTGACCAAGGACAAGCTTCCATCATTGGTGGGGCTCGGTAGCACAAAGACCATTCCCTCATTGATCCCAACTGGGCCCGTATAGATGGGCTGGCCCCACCCGAAATCCACATCATGTGTCTTCATCTGCACCCAGCTCAAGATGAAGATATTCGG